>JANKKI010000118.1:2100000-2700000 GCA_025175665.1 Cinchona pubescens
AACACTATTTATTCTTCTTTGTATCCAACTGGATAATCAAATTAAGAACAAAGCAGGGTCATTGTTGACTCCGATGGAAGTAATTAAAAATGGGATTTAGATACTTTTTATTGTGAGAATTTGGCCGATTCATATCACTTGGGTTGCACTTTGGTTTATGTCCATGGGATTTTACTCTTCCGCCAACATTATTATGGTTGGGTGATTTTTTTTTTTTTTTAATAATGAAAAATATATATATATATATATATATATATATATATATATATATATAATTGCTTTAACTTTTGAACGTTATCCATATAATATTATTTTTTATATATTAAATTATGTATTTTTAAACATAGTTATATTGGTAGTAGCGCTTATGTTGTGGGTATTGAATTGACCGATAAATCACATTATGTAATTTTTTGATATGTTGATTATTAATATTTATAATTTATCTGATATTATAATTTTGTACGTAATAGTATTGTTAGTTATTGAATTTAGATGCATGGTATAATTTTTTACATATTTTATTGAATAATTAATCAATAAAAGTCACACACATAAAAAAATATAGATTGAAAATTAATCAAAATTAAAAAAATTTATTTGAGAACATGTTTTTTTGTATAGGAATTTAACACAATATTAAAGGCCCAACCAACCCAAATTTAGATTTGGTTAATCAAAATCAAAACCAATTAATAAATTTAAATTTGATTAATTGAATTTTTTTTCAAATTAAATTTAAAACAAAACTGATTACAATTTTTAAAATTATTTGTCAAATTTTGATTAATTTTATTGATCAATTAACCTATTATCACCCCTAGATAACATGGGGAGAGAAATAAAAATCGCAAAGGAAAGAACAGAACATTGGCCAAAATTAAGTAATAGTACAAATTTGTGCTTCATCATCCTCGTTAACAAAACTTGCCTTAGGAACCTTTTACATCTCTGTCACAAAAGAAAAATTATGTTGGTTCGTATTGGGAAAATTTTTATATTGGACCGATCTATTGTAGGTGGGATAAATTTCTTAATTCATATTTATTCACATTATCCGGGCAGGTGAATGGACCATTTGATCCATATTCATTCACATTATATTGAATAAGTTTATTTTTAATGAATTAGAATGATATACATAAATATAAATATAAACGAAGAAGTCTATTTCATCTATTGTATATGGAGACCATATAACAATTTTCTGATAATAGCAATTGCAAGCTCTACCACAGAAAAAGGATATTTAGTAATGAGATTACAGTCACATGTGGTGTCTGATGAAGCTAAAAGTATACAAACGGGTTTAACCGAACTCAAGTCCCAACGGGAGAAAAAATTTACACATGTATAATAAAATTGATCCAAATTTTTTAAAGAGTTCAAATTTTTAATGGCTTTTAATTTTAAATTAAATTTAGTAAAAAATTAGATTATATAATTTTAAATTTGATAATCGATTTTGAATTCGATTAATCTAGATTCAAATTCAACTTACTATAATTTTGCCCTTGATATTGAGTTAAAATTCTATACAAAAATCTAATCTTCAAACAAAATTTTTCTACTTTTTATGTTATCTTTACCACATAATTTGATATATTTGTGCAGTTTATATTGATTAATGATCTGAAAAAAAAAATAAGTAAAAATTATATATCATGTAACTTTTTTGAAAAAAAAAAAAAAAAACCCTACCCTCCTACCTATCCTTTCTTGATTCGAATTCATGACTAATAAGTCATATTGGAAGCGTTTTACCCAGAGTTACATGGATCACTCTTTTCCTTTTACTCGAATTCATGACCAATATGTCATATGAAAAACGCCTTACTTAGTGTTACATGGTATGCGATGCCTTATGATCCACAATGTTACATGGATCGCTCTTTTCTTTTTGCTCGATTCATAACCAATAGATCATATGAGAAGTGTCTAGTGTTACATGGATCACTCTTTTCCCTTTGTGATGCCTTATGATCCATGTTCCAGTAAGTTCTGATGTTTTGGTCATTTCGAATCTTTGATCATTTGCGATTCAAAACATTATTTTAACCCTCAGAACAATAAGAGTAAGATAGGAAAAGGAAAATTTATACTTATCTTCTTTTAAGTTAAGGAGATAAGAGTAAGAGTCGTATATGAGAGAGGAACTGATAAAACAAGAATTTTCTTTTAAGTTTAAGGAGATAAGAGTAAGAGTCGTATATGGGAGAGGAACTGATAAAACAAGAATTTCATTATTTCTTTTTGTGAATAGGAATGCAGTCATTGAATGAAATTAAGAAATTATAGATAAAATATCTATCAGTACTTAGTATTTTTTTAACTATTTAATTTTAAGTTTAGATAACAATCCTAATCGCAAATTTCAATCCTAAAAGAAGTAACCCATCTAAACTTATCATTCCGTACCACTTATTAGGAAAAGTCTCGTATTGCACACTCGTACCTATATTTCGTATTAAACTGTACCACGATCCATATCTCGTATCAAACTAGTACTACGATTCATATAACACTAGTCTCACCACTTAAATCCTAAAAGAAGTGACCCATCTAAACTTATCATTCCGTACCACTTATTAGGAAAAGTCTCGTATTGCACACTCGCACCTATATTTCGCATTAAACTGTACCACGATCCATATCTTGTATCAAACTATACTACAATTAATATAACACTAGTCTCACCACTTAAAGACGCACTTCATCGTCATATTAATATAATTACGTGTGACACTATAATACCATACAAATTAGAAGTATTGTATTAATAATATACGTATCCTAAAACTATATATAATGTGATTTATGAGTATTAATTTAGTAAGTAATAACATAAACATATATAAGTCAATAACAATATGAATTAAACTAAAATATTATAGCAAATTATAAATACTTAATCAATAACCGCATTCATATTTTTATAGTACAAATCTTAATTTTAAAAGTTCTTTAAATTTTTTGAACTATAAATTGCATCTAATGCTTCTTAATATATCTACATTTGAAATGTACAATTACATCTATTCAATTTTTTAAAACTAATTGTATAGTTCCCTCGAACTGTTGATATATGTACTATATATATATATATATATATATATATATATATATATATAAATAAAAAGTTTATTATCCACATTTAATTTGGTACTCAATTAGTTCATTAATTGAATTTATGAATTAATTAATTAATTTCTCCATAATCGAAATTAACTAAAATTAACCGTACCTAATTCAAAATCAATTACAACTAATTGGGAGATTCTTAAGTGGATCGGGTATATGTAATAGTGCATGGACCCCTTGGTCCTGAATCAGCCACATCACCCAATTGAGTGATATGGCTGATTCAGGACCAAGAAATCCATGGCATAGTGCCATATACCGGATCCATCCAAGAATTTTCTCGACTAACCAAATACTTGCTCAGCCTAACCCTATGTCAAATTTTCTTTGGATTCTTGTCGTGTTTGGTAAATATGATCGAATGCTCAGATGATAAATCGAACATCAATATTGAGATCTGGGATGTAAATTGGCAGTTCGATCATATTTACCAAACACGACAAGAATCCAAATTTGGAGCAGCAGCCTTAGTTCCTCTGCCTCTCTCAGCAGATAAAGGCTTTACTCAGGTGGTAGGAGGAGGAGCTGCAACGGCAGCCCAAGGGTCATCACCAGCTACAGCATCACTTGATTTTGTGCTGGGATTCTTGAATGAAGTTTTTGGCGCTGGAGCAGCAACAGCGGCCCATGGATCATCATCATCATCAACAACTGTTCCACTCCTTGTTGAGCTCAAAGGTTTAGATGTAGAATTTGGAGCAGGAGCAGATATGGATCCTCACGAGTCATCATCTTCACCTTTGCTCATCTTTGACGTGCCTTTCGGTTGCAAACTTTTAACTGAATCAGACATAAGATCTCCCTTAAGATAAAATACTCTCGAGAGTCTGTAAAAAGCCAAATTTACCAATTGGGATTAAAGATAACTCGACAGTCATCAGTACCAACATAAGACAACAATGCAGATATTTACGTTGATATCATCTTGGTTTCAGCAGGACATCATTTACCATTGGAATTTAAACTTCTAATTTTAGCCTTCTTCTTTGGAAGGGGTGTGGGGTTGGGCCCTGGGGGGCAGGTTGTAGTCAGCTCATTCGAGTTGTCAAAATATTAATCTCTAAATGCTTTACTTCTGACATATAGCTTAGCCTAAAAAACCCTATACAAGGACAAACGGTCATTACTTGCGGTTTTGGCCGTACAGGCCGTTTCTGAGCTGCTAGGATAATTGCAAGCACCGGAGAAGGTTTTGGATCTTCAAGAGGCTCAATATCATGCCGCCCATCCTTATCATTCTCAAATCTTCATGAATGCCATTTTCAAGCTCTCCCCATCCATCAGTTGGTGTGGGGGAGACAGGTATAGGTTGATTCGCAGTATCACTACTCGAACTTTTGTGTAGTGGCGTTAGACTTGCACTATCCATTACTACATTGATCATTATGAATCAACATCAGATTTTTCTCCATAGAATATAGAGTTGGAGGAAAATTATTCAATTAATACATCACATAGTGATTCTTTTCGTTGAGCTGCTGATAGGAGTGGTGTCTTTACAGTTAAATCTGATGCCAAGCTTCTTACTCCTGTAACCACTACTGAGTTAGCTGGAACCATATTGTTTGGTTTAGTAATAGTACTCATAATTAAGTACTCTTTCATCATGTGGCTCCTCTGAAGGAATAGATTGAGTACAAAGGTAGGTTTCTAAGGTGGGGAGGAATTGCTACTCATGATTATTCTTTCTACATTCGGTCCAGAATTAAAGCTGGCTATTTGTTGTATAGAAAAAGGTATAAATGGTATGATGAGCTTTCATGGTGGGAAACTAACTCCAAGAAGAAGTCCTTCGGAGATCTTCTTCCGAGGTTGGCCTTGAATCTTGCTGTGTACCATATTTGGAAGGAGAGAAACCTGAGGACTTCTTGTGGTAAGACTCAAGAGGCTGACAGAATTATCACTCAGATCATCATAAGGATCTCAGAAGCTATTTGGTAACTTGGAGGAGTGTTCCTAACACGAGAAAACTGGGGGAGCTAAGTTTGGAGTGGTTTGTTGGCAGTATAGTGTTGTTGATGTGACTTCAAATTGGTTCTAGCTTGTTTCTTTTCGGGTTGTAACTAGTACTGCTAAGTCTGTACTTAGGCTGCTAACTATCAGTATAGCTTGTTTTTTCCTGAGTGTAAGCTTATTTTCTCAATCATGAAATAAAATACTACTTTTACCTAAAAAAAAAAACATCAGATATAGAATAATGGAAGCACATTTCCACTAAATAGCTTGATAAATGAATTCTTCTAAGCACTTGGGAGTTATTTTTAGACTTGTAAACTTTCACAGGATTCCACAAACTTGCCTAAACCCACCTAGTATCAATTTGATTTTGCCTAGTCATGGGCTAAATATGCATCCAAAACCAAACTCTTCTATTCTCGTGGTTTTTGATGGATCATCCACTAACTCCTTTCAGTCTACCGATTATGTGTTGGAAATTCCCTATTTTCCTTGTAACCTCCAAATCCACTGCCCTTCCCTTCCAATGGCCCAACAGAAAAGGTCTAAAAGGTTCACCAACTTTGAACCAACAAGCACAAACCAGGTACCCTGTAAAAGCAGTTTTTATCACCCAAAGAAAATTAAAGTACCATTATCTGAGTGCTAACCTGAGGCGGCATTCGTGGCGGTAGAACTGAGAGGTGCACTAGTGTTTCCAGAGGGAACATGAGCTTGTTCTATAGATTTGCCTTTTAGAGTCAAGAAGCTCATAGCCCATCTGCATCATAATGGTGACATTGGATGTCACCAATAGATTCTTTGATAAATAAATGCATGTGAAAATCATTGTCATTAACATAACAATCTTAATGTCGCATTACAGAATCATAGTGAAACTCAAAATCTCAATAATGTAGAAGAATATCAATTATGATCTAAGCCACAGCTCAATAAAAATATAACCACAAAGATCTCATACATAAATAGCATTCCCATTGTTCTTGTCTAAGCATTTAAAAAAAAAAAAAGAAAAACAATTGTGAGGCAATCTGGAAATACTACTTATTTGAAGATAAGAAAACCTGCTGATCTAAATTAGCAAACTAAAAAAATAAAATAAAAATAAAATTACAAGATGGGAGGATTTGCATTTAAGCTTGGAGATATCTATCTATGAGGAAATATCAAGTAATCTGTTATCAGCTAAAGAGACAATATCATTCCAAATCCAGAACAAGAAAAAAATGCACCATCCATAAACTAACCTACTCGATGAGATAAGGAAGCATCGTCAGCCAAATCTCCAAATAAATTAAAATGCCACCAATAATTTGCAATAATACAAATTCTAGTTCCGGAAAAGAAGCTGAATATAAAAAACAAAGAAACCACTTTCCAGTGCAATTGAAAAGCCAAATTACAAAAGAATAACATTAAAATTATACCAGAGATTTCAAAACCGTCATTTGAAATAACAATACGTATCATGGTGAAATGATAAGGAAACATCATATATTTTCAGGTGATGCAAACTGCATATCCCAGGCCAAAATTGAACTGCAAATCCAAGAGTTCAAGCACATATAAATGCCAGGTAGACTATCCATTAGAAAACCCGCTAGAAAACTAAAGCACAAACTAAAACACATCTCTAATATTCGACAAGCTAATAGCTTTAGTTCACTCATAAACTCAACTGCTTCAGTATAACCAGTTTAGCTTTGGCTCATTCAAAGACAAAACTTCTTCACTAGAACACATTTAGAAGACACTTGTTTGCTGGTAATGTGAATCAAACAAACATTCATCTGATGGCAAGGAAAGGCCAAAAAAGGGCTAAAAATGTGTTTGTACAAGATTCGAGGGAATTGGGTGAATGTTAGGCATCAATTGAGCTCTTCCAGAATGCAATTCACCGTCAAGACGACAAGTAAAATGAAAGAAATTTCATACACACACCTTATCATGATATTGTTTCACTAATTGCAAAAATTGTTCAACTGCTTGGAAATGCCTTCGATTGAACATTGCTGCACCAAAGGAAAGAGATCACAACTTCAAAAATATGATTATAAACTACCCAGCATATCGTCCACCCAATGAAATACCACTAAGAGATAGAGATGATGAACCCCAAAAACAAGCGACACATTAGAAACTCGGGTGTGTGATTGCACTCCAGACAAATTCTCCCTCTCTCTCTTTAACAAGCATTATCTAAAAATTCCAACCAAAACATATTTTCCCATAATACCATGAAGAGATTAAATTTCATAATCAAATCTACTGATCTAGAAATTTAGCACGGAAAAGAATGTAGTAAAGAAAATATGTTAGTCTTGTTTGGTTCTGAAGAAGGAAGGATAAAGAGGGCAAGAAAATAGGAAAAGGGGCACCAACCACTCTCCTAAAAATTTTTTCCTCGATATCAGGAACACAGTTTTAATCTCTCTTCAACCTTTTCCTTTTCTTTCTACTTTCTACTGTTATTTTTTCCCCATACTTTCAAGGGCGAATCTGCCGTCAAATGTAAATGACAAAGTAACAAGAATTCCAACTGAATCAGGAATAGCCATTAACTTAAAACAGTTGTTTTATCAGTGTTCCCAATTGAAAAGTTGCAACGCGAGTGAGAGAAGGTACTTTAAACATAACTTCACATGTATAATCTCTTCTCTCTTATAGTTACTAGGTTGCATTAACATGCTCTTCCAAGTCGAGATGCTAGATTAGTTTCCATCGTGCAGCACTGCTCAGATGTGTCATTGTTCAACGTCAAATAGTTATGGGTTAATTACATTTACTCTCCCTGATATTTGGGTTAATTACATTTACGTTCCCTGAGTTTGGCCATATTACCAAACAAATCCTGTGGTTTGACAAAATTAGAGATTCCCCTTTCTCAAAAACTGTCATTGACGGAACTTTTAAAAGACTAAATTACCCTTATCATGTATTGCTTAATTAGTCCCTCAATTTTATTCTAAAATTAAGAATAGTTCTCAGATTTTTTTTATATTCAATGTCAATTTAGTACACAACTCATTCTTCCACCACAAACCACCATCTCCCCCATCTCTATTCCACTCCACTGGTTCCAATCCATAATACAAATCAGCAAAAATATTCATAAAGCTAGAAAAAACTCAAAAAAAAAAAACATGAAATTTGGTTTAGATCTGTAAAATTATAAAATGACGTCTATTCCCAAAATTTGAGAAAATAAGAAAAATAATTAAGAATGAAGAAGGATATTTTGGGAATAAAAAATTTATTTTTTGCTAATGTCAGCATTTTCTTAACGGTAGTTAACGGCAGTGTGGTACTTGTTAAACATTTAGCCATTCAAGGGGGTTGACTGTAATTTTATCAAACCATAAGGTTTGTTTGGTAATAGAGCCAAACCTTAGGGGAGGTAAATGTAATTAACCCTTTAGTCTTTTAAAAGTTCTATTAACGACAGTTAGTGAGATGGGACAATTTGTAATTTTGTCAAACCACAGGATTTATTTAGTAATATGACCAAATCTCAAGAGAGGTAAATGTAATTAACCCAATAGTTATTGAGTCTTTGAAAACTCAAATTATAGTAAAAAAGTGTATGCAAGAAAGGGTGTTCATTCGACAGGTGTTCGACTTGACTTGTTGGACTTTCTACAGGTGTTCGACTTGACTTGTTGGACCTTCGACTTGAAACTTTCAAAGTCAAAGTCAAGTGTTATAAATCTAAAATCAATTAAAGTCGAATCGTTTAAATTCGACTTGTTCGACCGATAAGTCGAACAAGTCGAATAAGTTGAACATTTAGTCTTCTTCCATTCCATATTCTAATTTCAAAATTTAGTATATTATCTCACATATTCTATATCATTCCACAAAAGTGTACTAAATTTATAAGTGTACAACTTATTAATGTAACACTTTTATTTTAATTATTCCAATTTTCACATTATCATCTTTATATAATGTGTATACAAAAATATAATTTATAATATATTATATATACGAGTTTCAAATAGATTATATGTATGTATATTATATATATATATGTGTGTGTGTGTGTGTGTGTGTGAATTGTTTCTCCAATTTTTTGTTTTTCTCAACTTTTGTTTCTCTCCTCAAAGTATTTATCTCTTTTTGTGATGACTAAAATACTCGACCTTAATGAAATATAATTATCAATTCTCAATAGAAAACATATAAGTGTTTCTCCCTTTTTTTGTAATGTCTAAAATACCTGCCTTTAATAAAATATAATTTCCAATACCTAATAGGAAAATATATTTAAGTGTTTCTCTACTTTTTTTTCTAATACCTAAAATACCCGCCCTTAATGAAATATAATTTCCAATTCCCAAAAGAAAAATATAATTAAATTACTCATTATTTATTGTACCTATTTTTTAGGATACAACCATCTATTTTGGCATAAATACATAATAAGATGGAAGATTTTTATTTGTATAAAAATATTTATTATAATTAAAATTTCAAAAAAAAATGAATAATATAATTTCAAATTTCCAATAAGAAAACATAATTAATTAATAACTACTCATAATCTATTCTACTTATTGTTTAGGATACAACCATCTATTCTGACATAAACACATAATAAGATGGAAGACTTTTATTTGTATAAAAATATTTATTATAATTAAAATTTCAAAACATAAAAAATGAATATAACTAAAATGTAAAGACTAAATTAATTAAACAAAAATTATGTCTTATACATAAGAAATTAAACAGATTAAACTAATATATTCTCCATATAACAGATAGGTATATAATATATTAAATTCACTATAAAAAATTAAAATAATAATTTGTTCTTTTGTCCTGTTTTAAAATGCATCGAATGTTCATGAAAACATCATTATCTTATTCTAAAATGCATGAAATGCTAATGAAATAAATTGTTTCTTCTTTAACTTATTATGAAATTTTGGCTTAAATACATAATAAGAATGTATATAATTCTAAGAGTGGAAAAATCATTTATATTTAAGCAAAGAATAAAATAAAAATATTACATTTTATAACTGTTATACATAACATATATATTCAAATTGTTTCTATTTTTTATTTATAATAAAACAATCTTTATAACAATTATAAATATTCTAAATTCACTATAATTATTTTCTTTTTTCTAATTGTTGATTCACGTATGCCCAGTTTGAAAAACTTAATTAAATCATTTCCCCTGCGTACATTATATATAAGGTTAATTACACTTCACCCCTTTTTTAGTGTCATTGATAGGTTAATACCTAACATTATCTATTGACCAGTAAAGTCCTTCTATTATGTCAACTAAACATGTTGATCATTTTACTCCTATTATATTCTAATTTTTTTTATTTAATTTTGTCTAATGAATAAACTTTTAATAAAGAGAATATTTGATTCATGTAAAATTTGATGAAAATATACTTTGAAGTTGAATTTGACATTTTTGCTGACCTTTGGTTGGGATTAATTGAACAGGATGACAAATAGCTGATATCATTTTTCAAGCACAACTTTTCTTAACTGACAGTTAACTATAATGGTTTCACGACTCTTGATGTATAGTGACTTCTTTAACTTGAAATTTTGATTAACAAGAGAGATATATCCATGACTCTTAAGAATTCTTGAGTATGTTCTAACTTAAAAATCACAAAATTAATAATCATATAAAATAATTAATTAAAATTTATATAAAGTGAAAAATAGTGAAATATATAACACTATTTTCTTATTTCTTTTAAATGCGTATTACGATTAATTTAGATTTATTTTTTCTGTCCTACATGAAGAAAAGAAAATTAACAAAGTAATGAAAGTAAAGTCAGTAACAAAATAAAAACTCACAATCTTTCATTAAAATAAAAGTATTTGTTAATTTTATATTTCTTTAATAGTATTTTTATTACTAAATCTTTATCTTTAATAACATTATTTTATAGAATATTAGTTTAGATGAAATATTGATGAGTTAGAAAATAAGTTCAACCCATGATACAATACATATACCTAAAACATTCTAAAATAATGATTGTAACAATAGTGTTTATAGTTGCAGGTATACATAGATGAGTTTAAATGTCAAATTCAAAAACTATAATGTCGGTTGTTATAGTATATGTTAAAACAACAAAAAATATTAGTTTGGACTAACTATTGATAAGGTAAAAAACGTTAAATCAATTGTACGATTCATGCTCAAAATAGTCTAGAATAATTATTGCAAGACCTATAAGAATACTACATATAAATTGTAGGAATGACAATATAGAAAAAAATAAACGGGTAGTATTCTAAAAGATAACATATATTATTCGAATATAATAATACTATTAAATACTCTAAAATAATTGTCGATTTTGGAAATTATAATGTAATTTTTCACTATTTAACAAAATAATAATGACGTAGATTAAATATTTGGTATATAATAAAAGGAATTAATTGAAAAAGTATAAAAAATAAAAAAAATAAATCCATATACTTTTATTAGCCTTCATTTTGTTTATATATTTAATAAATATAAATTTAATTTCATACTAAAATATTATATCAAAATATAATTTTGGAGTTACCAAAAACCACATTTGATACCATTCACGATGAACGGAAGAGTTAAGAATGTCAATATTATCATAAGGTTAAGAAATATGAAAAATACCAATATATATTCTATATGGATACATAATTAATTTGCAAAATATATTAAAAAATTAATTAGAACAGAAATTATAGAAATTACATGTTATGTTATTTTGGTTGTCTTTAAAATTAAATATTTTTTATTCGAGTTGCACGCACTTAGAGTAATATAGAGGATTTTTTCATTAATTTTTTGTACATTTCAGAATAAAATAAAAGAATAAATTTTTATTTTCACCTTTGGATTATGTTCTTATTATATTACCTGATACCTATCCATATTATATAGAATATATCGGTTTAATTTGTTGGTTTTCTTATACCGAAAACATAATTTTTGTTTGATATCTTTGTTCTTTATATTTAGGTTTATTTTTTCTTATTTTTTGAAATTTTATTTAATCATTTTTGTAATTATTACTATATATTATTAGTCTATAATCTCCATAAATATTTTCATTAATAAAATAATTTTGACATGTTTCATCTATTATATGATGTTTGATATTTGGTGGAGATTTTATCCTTTACAAACGATAAAGAATATATAGATATATTTCAAAAAAATCAATATTATGGAAAAAAAAATTGTCAATATATAATTGATTAAGCTATTGGTGGTGTCGCTATTATAAATTATAACTTACAAACCTAAAAGAAAAATAAAAACTATTTTAGATCGGAGTTAACTACATTTTATAACATTAAAGATGAATAAAGAGTTTAGAACTTCAATTAAGTATTGAAGTGAATGTTATCAAAACTTTAAGAGATAACATAACAATATATTCTCTATATGTATATATATTTTACATAATATGTTAGCAAAAAACTAATTGTGATGCAAAATATATATAAAATCTCACTTAAAGTAATGACGTGTAATTTTAGTTATATTTAAAACTACAATTCATTAGCATTTCGCGTATTGTAGAATAAGATAAAGGATATGTTTGTTTTATTTACCTGTCATTGCATTTTATCTATAAGCCAAAAGAACAATTTATTATTTCAATTTTTATAATGATTTAATATACTATTTAATACCTATTTATAACACGAAGAATATAGTAGTTGATTTGTTTAGTTATCCTATACATAAGATATAATTTTTGTTTAATTTATATATTCTTTACATTTTAATTAGATTCATTTTCTTTCTTATTTTTTGAAATTTTTATTAATCATTTTTTGTAATTATTATTTATATATAATTCGATTACCTATTGATATTTTCGTTACTAATAGAATTTCAAAATATTTCATCTATATAATGTTTGAATAATTAATAATGATATTATCTTTTCTTGTAATGACAAAGAATATACACATATATTTAAAAAGTTCTATACTACGGAAAATTTATTAATCTTTAATTGTTTAATTAATTGGTGGTGATGCTATATGAAAATTATAATATAAGGCACCTAAACAGAGAAATATGAAAAAAATACAATTAGTTCATACGTTGTTCTTATAAAAGAGAAAATTTGTTTAATTTTTAAGAAAAATGAAATTTACATATAATTTTGCAACAAATAACAAACAACATTGAAAAAAAAAAAAAAGATAGGTGAAAATAATTACAATGAAAAAGAGTAAAGATATTAAAAATATATTTAAAACATATAAATCTTGTATAAAAAACTCAGCAGTTAAAATTTTCATACTTGGTTCTCATCCACTGATTACTCATTTATTTTTTAGAAAATAAAAAATTTCAATAAATTAGAAGTGTTACACGTGTATAACACGTAATTTTATCTAGATATATAGCAAATATATATATATATATATATATATATATATATATGCGTGTGTGTGCGCGCGCAAGTTACAAATCTTAATATAAGATTGTATATTAGTGTATATATTATATATAGATATTAAAATTGATTACAAAGTCACAAATTCAAAATCACTTACCAAAATCAATTAATATAGAAAAATTTTGTTGAATCACCAATAACCTTGTTAAGTTATATTCTATAAGTATATAAGAATATATATGATTACCCAACTCTATCTATACTAATAATAAGTTAGTAAAGCATATAATATACTTGTTGATAGTAAAAATATTATACTAATAAGTTATATAGTATAACTGTATAAGATATAAATTAGATGTTGTGTAAAATATATTTTTATTACAATTATAAGTTATACAAATCTTAGTATATGAACATAAGAACACACACACACACATATATATATATAGATATTTCAATAAATACTTAAGCATATATAATTACTTAACTCTAGTATCTATATGTATTAAAAGAAAATTAGTAATTCATTTAATAGTTATTGAAACAAAAGTATTACATTAATAAGTTGTACACTTATATTAATGTATAAGTATATAAATTGTACATAACACCAATAGTTATACAAAGAAAAGATATTTAAGTATTAAGAAATATTAATATTATCAATTATTAGCATATTTAATTATTAAGAATTAAAAAAATATTATAACTAAAATATTATGTACATAAATACATTAACATAATATTATAATTGTAGATCCTTATATATACATAATATATATATATATATATATTTGTTCGACTTATTTGATTGATATTTGATTGACAAAGTCAATTGATTTTTTGAACCGGTAAGTCAATCAAATCAGTCAATCTGTATATCGGTATTCGACCGGTAGTTCGATTTGGAAGTTGAAGTCAAAGTTGAGTCAAAAAATTGATTAGTTAATTTGATTTTGAGTTAAAGTCGAGTCGAAAGTCGAATAAATCAAATTAAATTTTTTTTGACTCGACTCGACTCGATAGCTCGACTTGACTGACTTTTTAACACACCTGTCCGCAAGGCCAAAAAATCATTCAAAATGTCAATAGAAATAGCTCAGCAAAGGCTAAGCTTACAGTAACACTAAATAAGAAGAAAAGGCACCTCAAAGTAAGAAGAAAAGGTTCCTCTCAGGATAAATGGTCAGTACGATAACATTAGGTAATAGCTGTCTCTAAAATCCGAGTCAGGATTAATGGTCAGTACGACAATATTAGGTAAAATCCAAGTCACGATCTCAATGACATCATAATAATTATTAGGTATATTCATTAGTTGCTATTTAATGAATGAGAGTCTTTTATTTAGAGCAAATGACCTATATTTAAAAAAAATAAGAGAGTCATTTTATTTAAAAAATGAGTCTTGCATTCTAAATGACAGATTTTTATTAGTTGAGCAGTTTTACCATCCCTTTTAAGAAACCATTTCCTTGGCTTTAAAAATTTGTATAATACAAGTTTTTTAAACACATGGTGTTGTACTGTACAAGTATTTAAAGTACACGAAAATGATTCTATAAAAAGAACCATAAAATTTCCCATTAAATATGTTTAACAGTTACTCGTGACTAAAACAAAAATTTCCGGAGGTGTGAAATTCCAAAAATAAATCTCAGCCTGTAGCCTGGGTAATGTTGGAAGGGAAAGATTTAGATAGATCTGGGCTTTGACCCCACTTGTTGACCTTGTTTAAAATATGGTGTTGATTAAATGTTATGGAATCTATGACATAAGTTGATGAAAGCAAGATTTTATAAGATTTAATTTTGACCGTAGGGTTTACAGGTGGGGTCAAAGAAGGATTTATGTAAGTTTTTTCCAGGTTGGAAACTAACATCATCAAATGTTGCAAAGAAATACAGTTTTAAAAAATAAAAGAGTAAGAGAAAAATAGAGGGAGTTATTAAATGACTATTAAGCCCTTCAAGTCAAACTTTTTATATGTTTGACTGTTAATTTTGACACAAACGATAACTACGCAATTTTGTCCAAAGCATGAGGAGATATATTTCAAAATCAGGAGGTAATGTGTAGCTTCGCTATAGTATAAGGGGTTTTTTTGTAATTTATCCATTAAACTAATGATCATCAATTTAAGAATGGGAAATACTTGTGTACACATAGTCTATAACTTTACTTGTTGAATCTATGGTGTATATTAAATCATATAGAATAAATGATATTAGTTGATGTAAGTAAGACATTTTATAAAATTTAATTCTGGCCACAACGTCTGCAAGTGAGACTCAATATCGAATCCATTTAAGTATTTCCTATAGCAAATACTAGGAAGCACCGTAATGCCTCCCTCTTTTATTGTTATTTTTTCCTCTGGAAACTTCATAATTACTTATGAATTAGAGCAAGTTTTTGTCTAAATAACTGAAGTTCAATTATTAATAATGACAAAAGTGAAGGGAAAAAGAAAATGCAGGTTAAAATTTATTTAATTTAGTAATTAAAAAATTGTAGAATGCGTCAATTGAATTATTGAAAGCCTCATGGATCATGGTGCAAGCAAATTTCAAAGTGGTTTTTTTTTGGGTATGGATTAATTCAAGGAATCGAATAAATTAATATCATAATGAATAATTAAGTAAATGACCATGGATTAACGAAAAATGACAAATATACAATGTTTTTAGAAAATTCCAAGATGATTCTCTGAAATAACTACTTTCTCTTCAACAAAATATAAGTCCTTAATTGTTGATAAAAAAAAAAACAAAAAAACCCAAGGAGTTAATTGGCTGTTTTTTGGACCAGTGCCGTCGAGAGACTGTAGTAGTATATAGTCCACTCCGGCGGCAATTATTTCCTTTTGCTGCGCGCTCTTATGATTGGGAACAGCAGCACATACGTAAATATACTTACTTTTCAGCAGCAGACTTGGAGAAAAATCCTCTCAATTAAATGGGATATAAAGTTCATGTTCCCAATGACTTTTCCTAAATTCTCGAGAAAAATATTTAGATACATCTGAATTTTAATTTTATTTATAGATTTTATGGTTAAAATTAAAGTTAAAAAAATTTTATTTACATCAATTGATGTTATAGATGTTATAAAATTTAATTTACATCACAAAATTTATAAGTAAAATCAAAGACCAAATCTTTACTAATTCTCGATGTCGACTTTATGATTCGGGGCAGATGCATACTTGGGCAGGAGAAGAAATCCTCACAACTTGGACTCGCTCTTACTAAATAATTAATTCGAAATTTTGCCATGCAGATTTGCATATTCAAAACGAATTGAAATTGATATAAGCGTATGTATCAGTTTTTAAGATTCTAAAGAAATACCTACCATAAAGTTTGACTAGCAAACGTAATTTAAATGATGAGATTATACTTTTTTGTGACTTAATTTATGTGTTCGAGTCAATATTATATAATTAGTATTACATATTTTCAATTGCTAGTCATTTTTTTTTTATTGATTACTGAAGATGCAAGTTGATCGTGTTAAGACATTGAAGGGCGGAGTATTAATTTCTTTTTTCGAACAGTTTTATATAGTAATATTTTTTATCAGATCAAAAACCTGTTTGAAAACTACGACAGTCATCAATTAATGTTGTTTGAACTTATTCTGGAGCATCGTATGTGATTTTTCAGTGGAGATCCTAAAAATTAACTGTATTATTTATAAAAAATTTTACAATCCCGTCCAGAGAACCATTCTATTAATTTTAAAAATTTGTACAATATAAATTTTTAAAATATATAATATTATATTATATAAAATTTTAAAGTACAAAGGGATGATTTTTTTTTAATAAAATTATAGAATTTTCTTTTATTTTAATTACTTTGTGATAACGTGTAATTTTCAGACAAGAGAAGTATGTTTGCTGTTGTGTCTTAGTTCGACTAAGTCAGAACATGGCTTTAATTGCGGTATTATATACATGTACTGAAATTGTAATATGGGGCAACTTTTTAATTGGAAAATAACTTTTTGACCTTTCTAATTCAAGCTTTACTAAAAAAAAAAAAAAAACACGAAATTAAGAGTGTATTCCTTTGAATTAAAAATTAAAGGGCAAGCTAAGAATACAAATAGTAGCAATGAAATTAAGCATGGAAATGGAAACTCCCAGGAAGATTACTAGGAACTATTTATTCGGTAGCTGGTGACAACTCAACGGAAACTCCTTAATCTCATTGCAATTAGAAACTAGTAAAGTATCAGGAGAATTCTATACTTCCTTTTAGGGAATTATTTTTTTTAGGTTTTTAAAAAATTATGCAGTACAAATTTTAAAGTATATGATATTGTGCTGTATAAATATTTAAAATACAAATGAATAATTCTCTAAAAGGACCGTAGAATTTTCTAAAGTATCATTATAATTATATAATCTTACTTCAACTCTTTGACTGGAAGAATTTTCCTTCGTAAACTAAAAATCCCACTCACTTTAAGCTAATATAGACCCCATGAATCCGACCAAAATCGGCCAACAAATTACAAATCCAGAAGGTCGTGGGGTGGAGTCAAGGGTCCATCCCCTAATACCTCACTTTTCGCAACCAAACACGAATTCAAATTATCAATATAACTACTTATGTGTACTATATATATATATATATATATATATATATATACCCATATTTATATATATATGGGGAATTTTATAGTATCTTTTAAGAAATCATTCTCTTAGATTTAAAACCTTGTATAATACAAGATTTTTTAAACACGTAGTGTTGTACTATACAAATATTTAAAGTACAAGGGAATGGTTCCCTAAAAAGGACCGTAAAATTTTCCCATATATTATATCTCCAAACTTTTACTTGCTCTATTTTAAAATAAATGTCACTTTTAATTAATGCACAAAAATTAAGAAAATTATTAAATTGTATCAATTTTATAAAAGATAATTCAAGATGATTAAATGACCTTTTACATTAACATCTCAACTATATAATCTTTTCTTTATTAATATGGTATTAAGGGTAAAAATTAAAAAATATATATATCATTTAATTCTTCCTTAATTTTTTAAAATGACAAATTATTTGACACAAGACAAGTTATTTCAAGCCGCGGTTATTTTGAAATGAAATGATCAATTAAAAAGATACATTCACGTTGGGTCACCTTTTCTTGAAAATGACTTTTTTTTTTTTTTTTTCAAAGATTAGTATTAATTATATATGCCGACATTTAGAGATCAATTAATATACTAGAATCTTAGTACATATATGTTAGTTGGTATATAAAAATTTTTATATCATCAAATCTATATACATGATACATATATATTGTTTAAATTTTAAAAGTTATTTTTACATATATATTATGCATTTAGACCCGAAGATATAATTTTTTTTTACACCAACAGCGCATGTAAGATTTATTCTATCTTAATTAAGTTGCAGCAAAAACTTGGGAAATACGGTAGTAATTGTGTTGTGTGGGTTGGTATGCATGCATCTTCAAACAAAGGAAAAATTCTTGTTCATTTCTGTTCCAAAAGGCTGGTAATTTCAATGAGGCAGAGAGTCTTCTCGTAGACTTGATGTTCAAGGAAAAGAGATCGCTGAATATGCTACGAAGACCCCATGACCTGACTCGGTCGTTTCCGTCTTTAATTTTTAGCTTCTTCCCTTCACCGTGTTCAAGATTTGCAAATACTTTGAACAACAACAATTTTTCTTCCCTAAATTCCATTTTTTTTAAAAAAAATTTCCAAAAGGCACCTACATAGAAACACACATATGTACTTCAAAAAGTTTGTCAGAACTTCGGTAGAACTCATATATCTCAAATTAAATTCCTCGTTATTTATACTTCTTCATTTGTTCCTCAAATATAGGACAAGAAAGTATACAAAAACTCATATTAATTAAGAGGTCTCAAAAATCCATGCAAGTTCAACATGGATGAGACGATTTCTTTAATTTTAGAGGGTTGTAAAATGGCTAAATTCCTCAAAACAGACCTACACAACATGGCCAACCAACCCGAGCTTCTCTTCACCTCATGCGACGAAATCATTAGGGTCTTCAGTAGAGCTAAAGAGAGTATAACAAAAGCCCAACAAGTACTTATTGGAGAGGGGAGTAGTGATGCATTATTAATGGATATTGTGCATGGATTGCCGGTCGATGCAAAGTTGAAGGGAGTCGTCGGCGGCAGCAGCGGGTTGGAGGAAATGGTGGGGCAAATGGGCGGAAGAGGTTCCCAACTTTCTTTGGAAAGTGGAAGGGAAGTTGAGCATTCGGCGGAGGCTATATCTTCTGGGGCCGGTCAGGGGTTCAGCTTTGCAAGGACAGCGAAGAAGGTAAGAAATTTCTAACTTCGGAAATTCCCGAAAAGTCAATGCATGCAGGAAAGTTTTCACATAAGGTCACACAATATAGATGTGTATTAATTTAAACTTTTTTTTTTTTAGGTCCATTAATTTAAAAATAAAGGGTATAATTAAGGGGAAATTTTAACCATTCTATTGTACATTATAATATTATGTTTTTTAAAAATTTACATTGTAAATTTTTTAAAGATAACAAAATAATTTTCTTACTGAAATTGTAGAATTTCTCTTAATTAGATAGATATATTAGATAGATATAGTGCTATTTTCATGCTACAGTACGTGTTGACGGTAAGTGGATGGTAGCAAATAGCGGGAAAATGCAAAGAACCCTACATTTTACATATCAAGATTCTAGTTCTGCAAGCTCGGGAATTTTCTTAAGGAAATCTTGCTTATGACATCTGATTATTACGTTTAGCTGCTCCTTTTTTGGGTTTGACAAAAAGCTAAATTCGTGTATACTAAATTTCTATGAAATTTCTTAGTTTATGCAACTTAGTTAAAACCTTATCTTCTCTTGATGAGACATTAGTTTCAACACTTTGTTGAGTGTTCACATATATAGAAGGCCGAGTGAAATTTTTGAAAATAACTTTTTTCTAGGTCGTCATCACCACACGTACGTTTCAAAAAGAGGTTGAAAGAGACGAAGCCTAATTAACATCAAAGGAGGGATCACTAGTTTAAATATTTTACTAGTCGGACTAGCATTCTTTTTCATCTACGAGATCGATCACTTTTCCTTTTAGAAAAGCATATATCTTGAAATACTTTATTTTAATTAAAGTGAATATCTTTTGGTAAGTTAAAAGTGAAAAAACAGATCTTGATTTTATGAAGTATCTAACTCTCCATAGTCTACGTATAATTCTGTGTAATATCCACATTCCTAGCACATAATACTACGTTGATCAGCATGTACAACTTAGTCTTTTCGTTTCTACTATATTTTCACCTCAAAAGTTTAAGTCCTTCATCCAGACCTAGCTAAAGTGATAAATTAGTTTTATTAGAGAGAGAAAATTGAGATGTATTGTAATTTGTATTTGAATATTATTATTTGTCTTCCTTTTTAATTAAAGGGTAAGCTCTTAATTATAAGTAACATTAAGGGTTCTTCTGATCTCTTAATTGATCCAGTGAGTCGGTCTGATCGTGGAGGTCAGCATGTTCAGTTTAACTTGATCAGGTTATCCGATCAGTATAACTATCGAATTGATATATTCCAACATTAAAACTAATTTATAAAGTTGCCGCTAAAGAGTTATTTTAATAAATACCACATGAACTCAACTTATTAAAAAATTAATTTTTGTGTCATCATAAAGGTAGATTTCGAGAAGATTTTTTCCCTCTCTGTATTTCAAATGAAGTGATATCATTAATTTGTAATACTTCTAATATATATCGAGAAATTCTTCATAAATTCGATCCATATAAAATTACATCACTTCATAAAACAGGCTACCTTGTAAAATGATATGGCAAGGTTCATGTAAAACTTTCTCCATATATCATAATCACAATTTCATGAGCTTGTTATATATCGTCGGCTTTCAGATATCTGGCACTGGCTGATGCATTCACCCGCTAACGACTGCTATTTATTTAAAACATGTAGAAGGGACGGAGGTAACAGAAGGGTTGAGAGAGTAGCTGCTCCTCTGATGGGAAACACTGAGCTTCCGCATCGGGATGGATATAGTTGGAGAAAATACGGCCAGAAAGACATTCTAAACTCTAAATTTCCAAGGTAACTCATTTGTATTACAAATTGAGTATTTTAGATAGTCAGATGATTAAAATAATAAAACCCTATATATATATATAGTCATAACGGAGTTCCTCTGTTGTATTCTAAACACTTTTGATTTGGAAAGCGTCAATGAACATATTCATTTTCACAAACTTCAAGACCTTTGAATAGAAAGTCAGAATTAAGTTGAATTGGTAAACTTTTCGAACCTCATAAACTATAAAAAAAAAAAAAAAGAAGGAAAAATAGTAGTCTTATATTTGAATCTATACACTTTATTTGTTATGACAAGTTCAACACTTTTAAATTTTTATCAAGTCGATTTCGAATAAATCTCAATTAATTTAAATTTTTTTATATATAAATTTAAAAATTTTAACTTACATAATTGAGTTCGAATGAAATATAACAAAAAAATTAACGAATATTAAATTTTATTTAAATTTAAATTAATTATTAATAAATCAATGGTGAACGAGTTATTGAATTCGAGTATCAAGTGACTTCGTTTGTTTCTCCCCCTAATTTGTATTTCTGTTTCAGGTGTTATTTCAGATGCACCCACCAAAAGCTATACCAATGTCCGGCCAAGAAGCAAGTCCAGCGACTGGATGACGACCCCAACATATTCGAAGTAACATACAGAGATGATCATACGTGCCTTTGGTCTTCCACAGCCCCATCCGTCCCACCACCACCACCACCACCCATAGACGCCGAATAATAATTCAGCCATCCGCCATGGTCCACCCTCTTCCGACATCGGCCACCGTCTCGATGAGCCAATGGCTTTCCATGGACATCATCAGCAGGGCTGATCCTAATCCTGATGGTGATGTTGTCGGCAACGTGCAAATTCATGGAGACTATGTAGGGCCCACCAACACTACTATCAACTTGGCTAGCGGTAGTGGTGGTGGGGCTCCAGCTGGAGCTGGTCCATCCACCTCCCGGGGGTACGGAAGGGATGTTGATTACCAGCTGCCCGTGGCAGATATGGCTGATGCTATGTTCAACTCGGGAAGTAGCAGCAATAATAGTATAGATCTCATCTTTTCTTCCATGGATGACAAATGGGATTCTGGAGACAAGAAAAATTAATCACTAGCCAAATAACTTAATTATTCCATTTATTTTCACAGGTTCTAAACAAGAAAATTAATTATACACTTTTTAGCTGCATAAAAAATATAAGTTATTTCTTTAACAAGTCTATACATATATATAGTCTATATATAGAGGGAGGGGGGGTTTTCTTTTCCTTAAGAAACACATATATTTTTTAAATAGTCTGATTAGAGTTAAGAGTTAATGCGGAGGATTAATTAATATTACTATATATATATATGTTATATATATATATATATATATATATATATATATATATGTGTGTGTTGATTTTACCCTTACGATCTTCCCTAGTTGTTGCTATATGTAGTAGGTAATTTTGGATTTTTTGTACTTATTCTGATTTGCTTATGTACCAATTAATTTTGAAAAAGTGTAATTTGATTTTCTCCGTTGAATAAATGGATTTTCCTCCAGTTTTTACTACTTATTGTTACATATAACTCCAAATTATTAGGGGAAATAAACTGTTGTTTCATATGAGAATATAGCATGCATTCCATGAACGTTATAATTAAATATGCAGATCCAGTACAAAAAGAAAAATCAAATTAAAAAAAAAAAAAAAAAAACCATCCCAGTTTGAATTTTGGAGTAATTAGAACGTGTTAAGCCCGCCTGAAAAATTATATTCTTTAATGTTGTTTAATTTTAGCAAAATTTTATAATCTCGTCATCAAATCATATTGTATGTAATATTGATTTGTATGATACAAACTTTATTATTGTACTATACAAGTATTTACTTTCAAAGCATATAAATATGATACCATGATGAAACGGTAAGATTTTCCCTAAGTTTAATCGATGATGTAAACAACCCTTGATCGGATTCTAAATTTTCTTTTCATTGAAACTTCTATTCTATTTCACTTTTTAACACTACTTGGTTAATTTCCTAAGAACACAATAGGGCATTTTTCTTGAGGTGAAACATCATGAAAGAACACTTTTAGGACATAATTATAATATGCATGTCTACACAAACCTCAACCATAAAGAAACTGAGATAAATTATCATCGGTAATGTAATAGTGGCAGATTATTAATTATTGACACATTCTTCTGCCCAAGGAGAGGAAGGGAACAATCATTACTCCTAAGACTCTTGAGCAGGTTTTGCCAATGGCGATCCTCTAGGCTGCAAGTTGACCAAGATTGCAACAACAGCTAAGCTAGTCGCTTTTGAACGAGTCATATGGTTTTTAAGGTACGTTTGTCCTTTACAGAAAAAAAAAAAATTGCATGAAATCAAAAGTTTATATTTGTTGTTTTCTGCTTTCATTTTATTTGATGTTTTTCATATAAGATCATGCGAATTCTCGATTAAGAGATTTTTTTTTTTTGGTGGTATTTAGCTGTTTCACTTTCAGCTAATCTTTTGAAGTGGTTAGTGATTACCATGTCCGTGAATTAACGACTCCTCTCTATTTTGACGACAAAATGTAACTTAAATTTTGTTGTGGTAAAATATTTTTTTTTTCTATAATTTATTGGTCATTAGTTCAAATCACTAGAGGAGAACTAGGTTTTTTTTTTTAAAAAAAAAACAACAAAACGTATTACTCTTTGCTCCTTGCCAATAAATAAATAAAAGAACTCTTTGGCATGTGACCTATGATAATCAATTGATCATGAGTTCAATAAATTACTAGAGAGTAAGAAAATAATTAGTTTTTTATAAAAAAACAGAAAAAAAACAAAACTTATTACCCTCTGCTTCCTGCCAACAAATAAATAAATAAAAGAATTCTTTAGCGAACCACCTATGATATGACTTACCAATCCACCACTTGATCTTTGTCTGAGTTTGTAAAGCCTATAATATCGGCAAAAGCTCAATGTTATTTCGCTATCAAGAGCAAACACCTGCCCCAGTAAAGCTGTACAAACAAAAACGTAGTACTCCGGATTCCCTATGATAACCGGTGACAACTTGCAAACAAACGACAGCCGCTACCCTCATTGTCACTTGATCTTTTATAATGTTAAGGATTCCGGAATTTAATTGAATATTTTGGAAATACTACATCAATTTGTGCCGGAACCTTTAACGGAGGTGAAGCAATTAGTAAGTGAAATTTTTTTTATATGAATTCGGTCCATAATATAGAATGATACACGTCTTGGTCTACGTAAAACTTTTCCAAGCAAATGGACTACGATATATAGCCGCCATCTTGCATAGTAGTAGTGTTGCTAATTAAAAAGCCCAGAAAGGCAAATTAAAGACATTGAACTGGGACAGTGAGGAGTACTGCCCACATGTGCCATGGCCTAGCATGCAGCTTTCACCTTTTCAGTGACCATAAATGCATAAGTGGGTTTTGGGGTTGGCCTAATTTTTATATATATTCTGTTGGGGAAATATTTAGATACATCTAATTTTTAATTTTATTTGTAAATTTTGTAATATGAATTAAATGTTATGAAATTTATGACATAAGTTGATGTAAGTAAGATTTTATAAGATTAATCTTGACCGCAGAGACTACAGATGATAATAAAAAACCAAGTCTATAATAATATTTTTCATTCTATTGACAAGATTTTGCTAAAATTTTTATGAGTTAAGTGATATATGTTGTGATGTAAGAAAATAAGGGTGTGATGTTTGTTGTAGAGGTATAAATTGTGTCAATTGAAACTAAGTATATAAAGTATAATCTAAGGAGTAATTAGAAATATAGAAAAATTTTATTGTTTGTTCTGCAAATTATTCCTTTATGCTATAATATTATATATTTTAAAAATTTATAAGTTTTCAGAACTAACGAGATGATTCATCATCAGTAATGTGGAAATTCACTAACATGTATCCCGCAGGTGCAGGGTTTAGTTACTGTAGTTTTTCTTCAAGGTTCAGAAAAGTTGAATCGAGCTGTACACGTACACAGTACATAACCAGCATGCTAGTTCGCTTTCATGTTCAAGAAGCTCATAAATGATGTTTACGAATTATGATAATAATAGTATGTAACTAATTATAAAGAGCATTCATTTAAGATGAAAAGGACAAGTCTGAGTACAAATTAGGCATACGTACTCTCACACACTGCTTAATTAAAGGAAGAAAAAAAGATAGAAAGGGAACACCCGGAGTGGGATTTACAGCTATATTGGCTATACCGTTTTACAGCACTAAGAAACCAGTGTACACAATTTTTACTGAAGCACAAAACCAA
The DNA here is from genome assembly GCA_025175665.1 of Cinchona pubescens. Taxonomy (NCBI): domain Eukaryota; kingdom Viridiplantae; phylum Streptophyta; class Magnoliopsida; order Gentianales; family Rubiaceae; genus Cinchona; species Cinchona pubescens. The sequence goes on from JANKKI010000118.1 coordinate 2,125,957, forward strand.
GTATTTCTCTTTGGCTCCAGAAAGCAGTTAAGTTATGATCATTTGATTGTCAACAGGGAATTAAATTCCTGATCAAAAGAGCTCCATGTCATTAAAATAAAGATCCTGATCAAGATCAGCAAATTCAGTACTGAAAGCCTCCATATGATCCAGACCATCATGCAAAGGAGTTGATGAGCATGATTGCATGCTGGAGGCAACTTCATCCTGATGACCTGATGATCCCTCATAGGGGGATATCACTTTGGATGATTCTGAAGTCACAAGATCCTGCAGCAGGCAAGATTTGTTGTCGGAAGCATCACTTTGGGTCTCATCCTTCTTGAGTTCTTGGGTACTGATCATCATTGCTGCATGATTATTAGGGAAAAAGGGACCTTGTTTGGTGGGGGGTTTTGCTTCAAAACTGAGTAGACAAGAGGAATCCGTCATATGATCTGAGTCTGAGATGATTTGTGGAGCCCTCATCGGAGGACCTTGGCAAGTATGATGGCCAAAATAGTTTGTGGTTTGGTACAATGGAGGATCCTCTTTGATCCTTTGGACTTGTTTGTTTGCTTTGCAACTTTGATCATACTTGTGGGTGCATCTAAAGTAGCACCTGCCAATCACAAATTTGAAAATATATAAGCAATCACTATTCAGTATTCACTTCTTTTTTTATTTTTATTTTTTAAGGAATAGTAATAGCTCCTTTTGAAGGGTTATTATCTAAAATATTATAAAAATAATTACCTTAATATAATTTTTTTGATATTATGTATATGAGACGGAGATATGATTAGAAAACATGGTAAGAAATGATTATAAAACACTTTGGTGACTGCCTAAAGTTGTTTTTTTTCCCTTCTTTTAGTATTTAAACAAACAAATAAATAAAAAGAGTATTGCGGATGGGGAGAGGAAAAAGGATAATACCTTGGAAATATAGTATTAAGAATTTCCTTTTGGCCATACTTTCTCCATGCAAATCCATCTTCAGTAGTAGGAGAGACACTAATAGATGATCCGTGCTTGTGAGGCGTTTCTGCAAATTCAAGGTGGAAAAGTAATTAAAATGAATTTAGTTGAATGGAAATGTACATGTACATCTCATTAGAATTTTTCGAATACTCAAAATTTACAAACCCATACTACTGAAATAAGAACCCCAGAAGACTAGAATTAAGCATATTTTATTTATCAAAACTATTCTAAATATATAGAACTGCCAGTAATTAGAAATTTTATGCATATATAAAACATATATTATGTGAGTGTGTAGATATATATATGTAGTCTAGATAATTCACATATTTAGCGTAGATATGTCCAAGCATATATGGAAAATCATTATATACACTTGTACATGTAAATTTTTTTGCACATATATTATAGTCATAGAAGAACTTTATTTTTTTTCATTTGTTAAATTTGTAAGCAACAAAAAATATGTCAAATAATTGGAATATTATAGCCAGATTTCGGCTCCATTATTTATGGTAGCACTAGAGTCACGATAAAAGATTGGTATCCAAAAAACAGTGAAACCAAGTCCTACTCTTTGTTTTTATTGGAACTTGCTTTAATAAAAGTTCATTTCTTAAAAATTAAAATAAAAAAATTCGCTTTCTAAAAACCACTTATTATGAAGGTGAACCAAAGAAAAAAAATAAGTTAAATTTCTTTTGGCTGTTATCCTGTTAATTATTATTATCACTTTATAAGAAATAAAAATCATGCAATATTTCAAGAAAAAAATAAAATAAATTTGAAAAAAGAATAATTAATATTAGTATATATGTAGTTAATAAATAGTGATATTATGGTCTCACCTCCTCCTATAACAACCTCTCCGATCTTTCACCCCTAGCTTCTTCCTACCATGGTCTGAGCTTTTGGAGCTCCGATCACCGGAAGAAACCCCAACGCCGCCGTTCACGGCCACGATCTGGGACGTCCCATTGACCCGACAAGAATTCAGGAGAGAGAGACTCTCAGCGAAAGATCTTGAGATTATGAGGACATGTTCCCGAGCTGAGACGCCGGCCAGCACCATCTTCCGGGAGGGTTTGAAATAGGGCGTGAAGTTCCGTCGCGGATTCTTTTCCTTTTAGGAGTTTTCCGATCACAGATTTATGGATTGCATGAAGGGATTCAGGCGACGGCGAGTCCATCTTAGCTCGTGAGAGTGAGGAAGAAGATGTGGATATGAAATGAAGGGTGAATTAAGGTTTTGTTTGGAGGAAGAAAAAAGGAAAGAGACAGGAAAATGAGTAGAAAACTCAAGGAAGCAATAAAGGAAATTACAGTGAAATGAAATCTATCGCATCGCGTGGAATAGGAGTTAGTGACGTTTATCGGTGAGGTCTGTTTTAATGACGTCATGCTAATGACGCCAAGGTTAATACTTTTTTACGTATTTCCATTTTTGCACCAATTATTGGATTAATTTAGTGCATATTACTTTTCATTTTTCTTTTTCCAAGAAGGACACCACCGTAATTAAAGACGATCATATTCCCCTTTTACAATTATAATATAGGGATTCTAATTGTAATATGCACTCTTGAACTATTACTGTTTTGCATTTTGCCCTCAAATTATCAATTCTAGATATTTTGTACATATTACTTAAATTAGTTAAAAACTAATGAATTTTGATAGCTTTTTTTAATAAAAAGACTTTAATACCAATATATGAATAAGATTATTTCAATAATAAAATGTAAATTAAAACCATTAAAGTCCTTTCACTCAAAAATAGGTAGAAAAATTCATTAATTTTCAACTAATTTGAGTAATGTACCAAAAAAAAATTAATAGTATGAGGTACTAAAATGCTAAAATTAATAGTTTAGGGTGTAAAGTAAAAAATAGTGATAGTTTAAGGGTACATACTACAATTAATCCTATAATTTACTTGGGTACGTCCTTACACTATTGCGTTTTTTATACTTAGCATCATGTGATTTAAATTGGGATACTTTGCCCCTCAATAATTTAAAATTACTTGGTCCTTATGTAATTTTCTATGCATTAGAAAGATTGACAAGCGATACGTTAACAACAATAATTGGTTATTCCAAAATATTCGTAACCACCAAACTAGTGGGATATTTAAGATTTTAAACTAACCAAGTTGTGTTAGAAACGAAATCAAATATATCAACACAAACATGTATTTTTTTTAGTAATTTATAGTACGATTTGTAGTTTAAAATTTTATACAAGAAGTAAAAAGGCTAGGACCAAAAAACTACGATGACTATAGCCTTCCAATGCATTAACTCTTATGCATTTGATGGATGGATGGATGAACGGAGTGCGTATGTAGAGAAAATGGGTCGAATTAATTGTTTAATTTAATTAGTGTTTATTATCATTATTAACTTGTATTTTCCCTTTTATTTATTCAATTTCCATTAAGAATGAGAGGAAATAAAATGTTTATGAGAGATTTCAGCAACAAGCACGTGCAAGTGAACCTTGATCATTTCTTAAGGTTTTGAAAAAAGATACATGGCAAGTTGTCTTAGAGGAACCAATATTATATTTTTACGGTTAATTGTAAGTTGGCACCCACTTGATCTCGTTGACCACCTAATAGAATAGAGTTAATGAATTGGAAAATATTTCGATAGATTTTATTTTTGACTCTATTTGTATATTTTGTGGTTAGGATTAAATTTTAAAAAATTTTATTTATATCAACTGATATTATAAATTCTCTAAAATTTAATTCATACTATAAAATTTACAAATAATATTAAAAATCGAATCTAACTAAGTATTTAGTTAATGAATTTAATTTAAGATGTTATCTTCGAGTTGTCAATATTAAAATGTTAAATAGTACAAGAAATTCAATAATCGTACAAGAAGTTCCAAATTCAACATTATGAATTGCATTAGGATCGGATCTTACATAAATATACAATGCTGATGATACATTTTCTTACGTTGTACTCATATATTACCTATAATATGAAAAGGATTGCCTGTGTATACATTTTTCATCAATTATCCCTTGAATTTTTAGTTCAGTTTATTTTCTTCTTTAGGATGAAAAGAAAGTACCATTAAAAGTCAGGTCTTTCTTATTTATCTTAAGAAAATTCGCATATGGGTTGGGAAAATTTTTTTATAGATCGGATTTATGTCATATTATCATGAACCGTCTATATCATCCGGTATTCCTTATTTATAGTGATGTAATATTATGTTATAAATCTGATTCACGTAAAAAAAATTCGTGAGATGGTAATAGTTGAAAGAATGAAATCATGCATTAGCTTACATAATTGAAATCCTTTTAGAAGATTCGAAACTGGATTGACGAATAATTTTAAACTTTAAAAAACGTATATGTATAATGAAAAATGTCTTCTTCTTTTTTTTTTTTAAGGTATGAAAAATGTCCTTTAATAACTCAAGTTGATAATTTAGTTCTTGGTAATAAGATTGTGTATAATTGTTTTTTTTATTTATTTTTTTCTAAATTTCAAAATTAGCCCGCCAAAGTTACAATGAACTAAATTGCTCAAAGCTTGAGTTATTATGTACACTCGAAAGACTTTTTACTAGAAGTTCTAGTTTAGGTGGATACACTATTAATTTAGTGCCAGCAAATGGAAAGAACTGAAAGTTAAAGGCCCTAACTGGCAATTTGTCGAATAAAAAGTGGTAAAACTTGCAATTAGCACCACCACCAGGACATTTGAAGTTATCCTTATCTTGTTGAGGCTCTTACATATAAACAATCCATTTAATTAATGCATAATTAATAAATAGTCAGTGGTTTATAGTAAATGTTAAGGATGACCTCGCTGCAAATCACTTGATTCACCATAAAAAAATTAATATTCCTAAGTGATATAATCCGTAAAATTTTCCAACTTTTTTCTCTCTCTCTCAAAGGAAGAATTCCAACTTTCACAACGCAAGTACATGCCAGCCACATGTAATTGCTTCGTTATTAAAATAAAAAAAAATTAAAAAAAAATGCAGTAGGAGAATAATCACATCAAACAACTATATGATTCACATATTGGAAAATTCTTTATTCTATCGATCTCAAAGTGCAATTCATATTTTTAAATCTAGATTTTTTTACAAATATCAGAATGGGAGAAATGGCATACCAAAGGTATCTCAAAAAATATTTTTAATTAACTTGAGAATATATAAAATATCTTATATCCGTCTAGTTGGATTAAAAATATTCTTCATAAATTTTCTTAACGCTAAGATTTTCTCTAATTAAATAATTTATAAGAGATATTTTTTTTATAATTTTATTTATTAAATTTATTTTTATTTTTAATTATTGTCTATTTGTTTTTTTATAATAATATAATCTATCATTATATTTATTTTATCATTATATTTTATTATGATTTAATTTTGAAAAAAATATAATTTTTTATTAATCACAATTATTTATAAAATATTCATTACAATCTTTACAAATACGTTAATTCATATTTATAAAATCAATGATGAAAAAAGACGGACCCCTTTTGTGGGAAATTAGTACGTTCTCAACTAAGCACATATCAAGGGGAGAAATAATTGGAAACATACAAAAGAAGAAATAAATCACTGGGTAAACGGTTGAAAAGATGTTAAAAGTAGTATTATGTAATGTAATTACAACGAAAACTACACTTTTCGTATAACTTTGATCACGAGTTTAAATCACAAAATAAATAAATAAAAATTTATTATATATTATCTTTTAAAAAAATAAATAAATAAAGTATTGCAATTAATCCAACCAAAGTAAGTGGATCGAGGATTTAGACAAGCATTAACAACTTTCCCTACGGCTGGGACCAACTTTTTCTTTCCCCCAAGAAAAAAACAAAAGCATTCTCATTGTTCAAAAGGTAAAAAATATTTTTAATCCCCAAAGTTTGACCTTGTACATTTTTAATTCTTAAAATTTCACAAAAAATAAATCATGTACCTCATCTTTCAAGTTTTAACTCAATTAGGACAGTTGATATAAAAATAGCATAATTTTAATTTTTGTGGCTTTATTCCAACAAAAAATTACTCTCTATCTTTTACTTTCTCTTACCTAAACTAACAAAAATAGTTTTTTCACGTAATTTTGCAATAACAAGAAAGTATGTTATTTTTCTATCATTTGTACTAATTTAGTAGAAATTTAGAAGATAAATGACGTAATTTATTTTCTATGAAATTTTAAGGACCAACAATATCAATAAATCAAACTTTGAGGACTAAAAATATTTTTTCCCCTTTTCCAAAATGTGAACAAGAAAAAAAGAAGCATTTTTTCATCTTTCTAGAGGATCCATCTAGATGGAGGATAAAGTTTCTTATTTTCATCATGGGGTAATTCTCCACCCCACTGTCCTCACGTTCCACAGTTAATGGTTGCCAACTTGCCAGTGTGAAACTTCATTCACGTAGCTTACTGTGTTATTTTTGCTTGTGGAATAAAGTTTAGGTATTTGATTTTTTAATTGGATTGGCTAAATATTGAATTAATCTTTTATGTATAGAGAATGTAGAAAACTTAGGTAATAATTATACCGCCTAGGGTTGAAAATTATTCACGTCATAGGTTTCATAAACTTTTTAAAAAAATTTGGTCATATTTTATTTTTTAAGTTAGTTTCAATTTAATTCTTTATATTCAAAATAAGTCAAATCACTTTATTATATTTTAAAATATTTGCTCATACAAGATTTGTAACGAAAAAAATAGATAAATTAATAATAAAAATCATTTAAGTAATTTAATGTTAAAAAATATTATTCTTTATTAAGATAATATAAAAACTTTTTCGTACTCTCAATTTTAATTTTATTACACATCTAGAATATAATTTTTTGACAGAACTATAATAAAAAAAATTCCATGAAATTCTTAAAATTTTAATATCTAGTCATTTATACTTAACGCGTATGTAATATTTATATGACTTTCATCATTAATTTATCTTTTTTTTTTTTGGTCAAAAATCTTATATTAACTAGTATTTTAAAAATTGAAAGACCGAAATAGTTTATTGTAATATATAAGGATCGAATTAAAACACACCAAAAAATAAAGAATAAAAATGATTTTTTTTTTCCAAAATTAAAAAATCGACTTATAACTCGATTGTAGTCCCAAAAAGTTAGTTGCTAGAATACTCTTATATAACAAATAAAATTACTTTATTTTTCCGTTAATGTTGTTACTGATGCTATTTATTATTTAAAAATTTCTGCTGGTATATTTAATTTTTGGAAAAATGCTTGAACAATATGAAAAATCTTTACCAAAAATAATTACTCCATATCGAAATTTTAAAAAAAAAATAACAAAAGGTTATTCACAAGATAATGATAAGATAGTGCAGAAACCCTGCTAATGTCTAAATGCAAGTAGCTCAGCCGCCGATACTCCGCCGACGAACTCCTTCACTGGCGGCGGTGCTGAGAATGCTATCTTCCACCTCTTCACTAAACCCTAGCTCCACCACGCGATTACTAAACCCCCCAATGAAGCCCACCACCACCACTCACTCCTCAGCTTCCAATACCACCCCAAACCTCCATCTATTTTCGAATCCCGGAATTGCCCTCTCGAATTCCCACAATTTCCCTCAAAGCCTCGCCCCATTGCCTAAGCGCTTCTCTTCAACCACATCCACCAACCCGATAACCATTTCGAACCCATTTGACCCGAAGATGGAAAAGCTTGAATCCGCCGCTGACGTCAGCCCTGAGTCGCCATTAGTGGTGGTTTCGTTTTATAAGTTTGCTGATTTTCCGGACCATGCGGATTTGCGGAAGCCATTGAAGGAGCTTTGTCAGCGCCTGGTAACTTTCTGCCTCGCCTAGTTTTAATTATTATTATTATTGTTATTGTTATTGTTTTCAGAAATTTATCAAAGTTCTAAGCTTCACAGAAGTTTTGTAAAATTTATTAATTTTTCTTGTGGCTTTGAATTTAGGAATGTGGGTAGAATTGAATATGTGGAATGATTTAGCTATGATGTTTGTTATCAAGTTTATAGAACTAAACCAATTGTTGGAATTTGATATGAGATGTTATCTTTGTTGTTAGATAACATCGGTAAACTTGGTTTATATAAGTTTGGAAATTTAGTGTTCATGTTTTAGGTGTGTGCTTTCCATTTACTTTTTTTTTTTCGTAATTGAAAGATATAAAACCAAATTTAGACTTTATGGGATGAAATACTCAGAAAGTTGAGCTAATTGATTTTTAATGAATAGTTTTTTTTGTTTAATGTGCTTTTTGAATCCTTAAAGGACGAAATTGTGTTGGAACGGTCAATGTGGTCCAAGAGTTTCCAGATTATTTTACTTAACTTGCAATGCAAAAGCTTTTGATCGTCCACTGTAATGACAGAAGTCTTGTGCGAACTCAAGCTGGTTAACAGTGTAATGATGCACATGCAGTTTCAGATATTTTTGTAACTGGCTTTGAGGAGCATGCTTTGGAAAAGAATTCCCCTCGAGATTAGTAGTTGACAGCACTACATAACATGTCACATAATATGGGTTTTGCCCTCTGAAAAAGGAAAGCTTTACCGTACAATGATATTACAACTAGCCGTGTTCCTTAGGGCGCTTAAGAGGCCATGCCTTTCTCAAGTGACCAGTATTCCTGCAATTACATCCTTGAATAACATAATTACTTTTTTCTGAAATGTGAATTACTTTATGACAGTAGAACTCTGATGCAAGTGAAAAGACAGGTTTAGATTTGATATGTCTGCAACCTTTTGTTTTCCTACTTGTATAGCTGTCTTTGCCCGTTGATGCTCGTCATTTACTGACCTAATTTCTTCATGCCATTCATGCGTCACTGAGCTGATATTGTTCAGCGTGTTTCAGGTGGCATCATTCTTGCCCCAGAAGGAATCAACGGTAGTATATGTGGGACTCGAGATTCAGTAGAGAATGTTCTGACATTTATTCAAAATGACGACCGCTTAAAGGGCCTTCGGCAGGTGGAGTCACCAGTAAGTCCTGAGGAAGAAGCTATTCATCATGGACATATGAGCAGTTCTCCTCTAGCAGCTGGGGAAGATGCTCCTTTCAGGTGGGATCATGTGAGGGTCAAGTTAAAAAAAGAGGTAGATTCATTGACTAGAGCAGTAAATCCCTTGCCATTTAATCATTTTATCCACAAATGTATTTCTGTTGACAGTTAGCTTCTTATTCTTCTCTAAAATTTGATTTAAGCAGATTGTTACCCTTGGAATGCCTTCTGTTTCACCCATTGAAAGAGTTGGAGAGTATGTCAGCCCAAGAGATTGGAATGCATTAGTTTGTGATCCGGATGTTGTAAGTAGTTTTGCGTGGATTTTAGTTTGTATCTCTTTTTGACTTGCTTAAATACTTTGTTTGTTGTGAAACACTATGTTGTTCCAATGTTAATTCTACTTAATGCTGTTGAGAAGATTTCAAATATGCCTGAATGCCTTCACTTAGATTGTGTTCTCTTGCCATCACTTTGATTGTAGATGATCCTGATTTCCATGGTTTTGCTGAGATGAACCCTTTTTATTATGTTGCATTACTTGTTCTAGAGTATTTGATTAGTTTTCCAGTGCACATTAGAGTTAGTTACACCTATTTTAAATGAAAACTTCTCCAAAAAAATTTCATTTGATGTTGTAACTATTAATAGATGTCAAACTTACCACTTTAAATATGAACCTTTTTCCATTATGTAACGGTACTTTAAGCTTTTCCCTTCTGAGAAGAGGTTGAGGAAATGGAGAATACTTTTGCAGGAAAAACAGCTGCATAGACTATTCAAATTAATTTGCTTGTGGTGTAATATTAATATCCATCTAGAGTATAGGTTTAAAGCTGAACATCTAGAGTTCAATTTACTCTGGCCAACATATGTAAGGCTGTTTTTTTCCCCCTATAATTTATCTTATGATAATTTTTGTTTGTCGACTTTTAGGTTGTGATTGATGTCCGTAATGACTATGAGACTAGAATTGGAAAGTTCAAAGGAGCAGTTGATCCATGTACTACAGCATTTCGGGATTTTCCGTCTTGGGTGGAGGACACGTTTGGGCTTGCCAAACCAGAAGATCAGGTGGAATCTTCACCTGGAAGTGCAGAGGTTGCAGAAAAAGGAAACAAAATGCTGCCCCGAGTAGCAATGTATTGTACAGGTGGAATTCGGTGTGAGAAGTCTTCAAGTTTTCTCTTAAGTAAAGGTTTTAAAGAGGTAATTTCTTTATTTTAGTATTTTTCGTTGTGGCCAAGTTAAGGTGTTACCGGCTTGAGAAATGTAGTCTGTCTATGTATCATGGTTCTCTTCATCCTCCTCAATGTACTTAGAAGAGTCATGGTGACTGGGATTACCTGTCAATATCTTGGTTAAAATTTCTTAGTGATTGAGTGGTTGGTTCTTGATATGTACATGATTCTTTACCAGGTTTATCATCTGGAAGGTGGGATTCTGAAATATCTGGAAGAAGTTCCCAAGACTCAGAGCCTATGGCAGGGAGAATGCTTTGTGTTTGACAAGCGAGTTTCAGTGGAACATGGGTTGGTGCAGGGAACTTTTAAACTTTGCTACGGTTGCAAGCAACCAGTAAGCGATGAAGACATGGAAGCTCTAGAGTGGGAATACGGGGTTTCTTGTCCATACTGCTACTCGTCAGAAATCTGAAGAAGAGAAAGAGAGGGCAAGAGCTCGACAAAGGCAGTTTGAGAGATGGGGTATTATTGGCGGTCCAGACAAGGGCCGGAGACCTGTGAGGGCAGAGGATTGCAATGATCCGAGTACTAGGCAGATCTCAGATTCAACATAGCAGCTGTTCCAAAATGAGTTTTTTGCAGTTGAACTTTTTGTGAAGTATGAAATTAAAAGTTGATTCTATTTATGAGTATTAAACTATAGAGGAGAAATTTTAACATCATGAGTTCACAAAGTCATGATTTTGTCTTGCCCATTATTGGATATGAGCAATCTGGTTGCCTTTGATATCTATAACATTCAGTGTATCTTTGCGAAGTAACTTTCTTTGACTTAGTTCAAAGAGTGTTCTAATTTAGTCTTTATTTTGTCATATTTTCCCACCAGTTTAATCGTAGCATAGTATTTTTGCCAATAACGGAGAGTACTGACTGAGGTTTCAATAATCCTACTGAGGCCACAATAATATCTGTCTATTAAGCAATTTCTATGTGACAAGCGTCTATCACATTATTTCCGAGCAGCTACAGTTGAACACGCCCCCCCAACCCCAAAAAAAAAAAAAAAAAAAAAAAAACCGAGGTGCATGGACTCAGTCTTTGTATGAAATTCCATGCAAAAATTTATCTTTTTTTTTTTTAAAAAATAATTAAATAAATCTGACCTTTAATTTTATTAGTCAAAATTTTCACCTACTTAGATTCATGATCGCATCTCAATAGCTATACCCAACAAAGCTGTTGCAGTCTTCTAAGAATCCATCCCATTCTTGCTATGACCACAAGATGTACGTATGAGCGACGAAGGCCCGAGTCATAAATATGGACGTGTCCAAAATCGCGCAGCCTGTATGAATGGTGGGCTCCAGAAAAAACTATTCGGTCAAATATTCGAACCAACCGAAGGTTGTATTTATACCCGGTTGCCACTACCTACCTGAGTCATTCAATGAAGGAGAGAGAGAAACAAAAGCACCTAAAAAATCAACAATCAACCTAGGGTTTTGAATTGATTGATCGCATCGCAGGTGAAGAACACGAATCCATAAATCGAAATATGGCTAGCCCAGCTGCATCAGCCGGACTTTTCAACTCCCTGAAGCCACGCTTGCGCCTTCAGTCCACCGACATCCAGGCTGCCGCCTTGTGGGGCGTAGCTGCCGGCACTACTGCCATTTGGCTCATCCAGGTTATAATTATAATCATGCCCTTTTCCACTCTTTATAAAATTCGTCTTTTATTTATTTATTTTTTCCATTTCGCATATTATTCTTTTCTGCGATTCTGATTGGATCTGCTAATTTGCTGTTATATTAGGGCTTGGAACATGATTTTGATGCGAAATGTTGATGATTTTTTCTTCTTTATCATTTTTTTTTGGGGGGGGGGGTTTGTGTTAGGGAATTTCATTTCACTGTGCAGGAATGTATGAAAATGCAATAAAATTTTGACATGTGGTAAATGTTTGGGGTTTATTGGACTCAGAGTCCTTTTCAGCTCAGTTTTCTATAAAATTTACAAGAAATGTGATGTTATATTAAAGAGATATGAAAGCTTCTTTTTTTTTTGTTTTTTTAACCTTGTTTGCTTTAAGACTAGTTATAGATGATGATGCATTTTCAGTTTTTCATTGTACCTTTTTATGCCTGTTAACGCTGCTAGTCTGTTATCTTATAGTATTTTTTGCTAAAACGTGCGCAGCCATTTGATTGGTTGAAGAAGACATTTTTCAAGAAACCGGAGCCAGAGGGAAACTCCCAGTAGGATTGAATTGCTGTTTGATATTTTGATATCATTGTTGCTGATGATGATAAAGCTTTAGACAGTGTTGAGTTGAATAATGCATTTTGGTTTTCCTGTTCATGTTACTACCACAATGAAGTTTTGTTGGTCTTAATTCTGAATTTATCAAATGGCAGACATGGTTCACTGCTCTTTCTCTCTCTCATGCAAGTTTACTTATTTATGTTTTGTTAGAATTCCTAATTGCAGCTTCCCCTTTTTACAGTAGCCCTGAAAAATAGTTGAAGATGAATGATCCAGTATTTATTCATGAAGTAATTTTCCTAAGAGACAAATTTCAACATGACCGGAAAATCCACATGTAATTTGTCTTGGCATTTTTTTTCCTTCTTTTTCCTGTAGTGAATAATTTGCATAGCCTGTGAACCATTGCATCAGGAGAAAATGGGTCATCTTTTAACTAAAAATCTGAGCTTATTTTCTGGCTGCACCTTCTTTTTGCTGGTAAGCATGACTTCCCTTTTGAAATATGAAAATTTGAGTTCTAATCATCTTGAAGATGTCAAACACTAAAATACATTTCTATTTAGTTCCTAATATCCATTTTCTTGAATGACTTGATGGTCAATTATGGATTTTTAAAAGGTGTTCATTCTGTCATAGAGAGAAAGGGCATGATTGGGTCAGATAGGGTGGAAAAGTGATCTTACATTATTTGTTAAGATTAACTGTGGTAAACTTTGATGAGTGATTGCACCCATTCTTCTATGTAGTTCATTCTTTAATGCAATTTCATTACTACTGAAAATTGCCTGCCTAAGTCTGATTCTTCTGCATGAGTTTCTAAGATCATTCTAAGATATACCACATTGTGGAATTGGTTGAAGCCAGATACGCTAATGCATGAATTTTTCTGTGCATTTAATACTGTTCCCGCTCTCTTCTCTCTTGATCCTTCAGTTTGTTTTAGCCCAATTTAATGCACCTTTCATTAGTTAGAAAATATCAATATCATGTATAGATGAATGTTACTAGTTGAGGCATGTACGGCAGGAGTTTGGATATTAATCTGCATTCTGGTTTCTGCAAATATCACCTTCTGATCTGCAGTCGTGGCTTTCAGTCTTTTACCTTCATGAATGGCATAAAACTTTTGAGTGATGTTATTGACACTCCATTTTTCCTAAAGAATATATTAATATTTTCATTTTTCACCCTAAACCTTTTGGAATGCATAAGAAGTCATACTTGTCTTTCTTTTTTCCAGTTTTCTGATCTATCAACCTATACTTGTCTGCATCCTTTGAAAATTGGTAGCTGCTGTGACTAGTCTGAATGCTTGCTGATGGTTCTTTTTAAAGAAGTAAACATTGATGTTCTAATTTTAGCCTTTTAAGATTATCTGTTCATTCACTGTCCAGATTGCCCACCGGGTTTGTATTTGGCTGTAACTTAAATCAGTTTTACTGTCCTTGAATCCCATCTGAAGTCTTGAATTTATGAATCATTTAAAAAAGTCTTGCGAGTCTTGACATGGGAATAGTTCACTTGCCTAGTTGTTTCGGATGGAAAAAATTTACATAAATTCGGTTTTTGATCCCATATGTAGATCCTGCGGCCAAGATTAAATCTTATTGAATCTTGTTTACATCAGTTTATGTCATAGATTCTATAACATTTAATCCACACCACAAGGTCTACAAGTGAGGTTAAAAATCAGGTCTACTTAAGTCTTTTCCATTTCGGATATGATCCTTCACACACAGAAAGTTGCTGCTGACCCTATGATCTGTATAGGCATATTGACTAGGTGGCATGTAAATCACAGGAGGAATTAGGAGATGCGCAAGTTGCCATCAAAGTGTTGGGGCTTCAAATCCCTGGAGCGTGTCTGAATGTCTTCACAGTATACTATAGTACATACGAGTATGAAATGAAAAGGTTACATAGGTATTAGTAAATTATGGTGGCTCAAGAGTATATTGTAATCCTAGACCGTCTTCCTCAAAAGATAATACACAAATACATGAGAACTTTGCCTTTCTTAGGCGTATCCCTTAAATTGTATTTCGTTGTTTTATATTTCGTTGTTTTATATTTCTTGATCGACTAGTTTACAAATTGCTTTCAAACAATGTAACATTTTTCACAAATTATACATTACAACGAATAACTGGTATTTTTCAACAAGATGTGAGAACAATGTACCTTCACAAATTGAATATCATCGGAGACAACCACCTGTGAATATTTATTCAACTTTACTGGCCATTTATGAATCGTACTATCAGTGTGTCAAAAATCATGGATTGATTGTCTACTGATATGGTTTCGGTTGGAGAGATTGCTGTAACCAAATCTAACTAAAATCAGCGAAGTGCTCAAACTCCATTTTGACCGGTTACCCCTTTACGCCCACACAAGGCCCAAGCATTTACGTCCGTTCCAACTCAGTTGAATCTGAAGCTGTAAATCTAGATTTTTTTTTTTTTGGTAAATAAAAGACTAAGTTGAGAGAAATTTGATGTGAACTAAAGGAATTTAAACGTTATTGAATATTTCTTTCGTTATAGTTCACTTGATCAAAGTTCAATTTAGTTATTGTAGTCCCACTAACACACTAATGGATCAAACTCTACTGAGGCATTACACGCTAGCCATTATTTGCGGATTGAATCTGTATAATTTAGACCAAAATGAGAACCCTTGGTAATTATTCTCTTTATACATGCTAGAAAAGATCTCTTAAATCTTAGTTGTTAAAAAATCTTAATCTCACCTAAAAAGTCTAATCTAACGAAAAGTTTTTACTGAGTTACTCACTCCACCGTGTAGAATGAATATTACGGATCATAAATAATTTAAAAATTATAAAATTTACATGATTTTTAATTATTTTAATGAATATCATAATCACTCTAATTTTTTAATTATTTTAATAATTATTATATTTACTCAACACTACTGACAGATAAATAATTAAAATTTACTCTAAACTAAACCTCATGAGGGCGCTGACAAAAGAATTTCCCTCTCCAAACTTGACCGTGCGATGAGGGACACGTGGCACCAACCACCTCCGCTATCTATTCATCTCAGTCATCCACAAATACCATAGTAACATTTCCATAGTTTTACTATATTATTGCATTGGTCTTCGTACGCACCAATACAAAAATTAGGTTTCCGATTGCAGCCGACTATTCACCTCACCATTACTGATGCAATTATCTGCTGCGGCAGCTGCAATTTGTTGATTTCCAATCGATCTGGCCTTACCAGGTTCGAATTCCACTCTTCTATTCCCCATTTTTTGTATGAATCTGCTCATACATGTAATTGTTTTTTGAAGGAAGAAAATGAGTTTTTTTTTTTTTTTTTCATTTTTTTTGGGTAAAGATACGATTTTTGTTGATTAATTTCGTGTTTTGGATGAAATTTGGTTGCTTTTTTAATGTTATTAGAGGTGGAAGCGATTGAGGAGAGGTGATGGATACACATCTAGATGTTATAAGAGACGGTGAAGAAAGCAGCGGAATGAGCGGCGACTGACGCCGGAGCTGATTCGTCTGCGGAGGAGGATCGGTGTCTTGACGCCCTCAAGCGCCTCAAGAGGCTGCCCATAAATTATGATGTCCTCGTCTCTACGCAGGTTGTTTAATTTTTTTTTTTTATATATTTCTTCTGTGTTTTGCTTCACAAATTCATATTTGTTATTTGTTATCATTTCTGTGTGTATATAAATAGCTGTTTCTCAAATCTGTACTTCTAAGTGTTCTCAGTTTGATTTTCGAGCTTTTGAATATTTTAAGGAAGTTTGAAGGAATTTTTCTTTGGTTTTTTATACACTATGATAAGATTCTTTGTTGTTCTGGAAGAGACGGGGGTGAAAGATTGAAACTTTAGCAGTTGCTGGCATGCTGCAGCTCATATAGTTAAGGAATACATGATTTTGTTGATGCTTTATTATGATGAGCTGTTTGTGGAGCAAGAATTTTAATCGTTGGTGTAATTATGTTGCTCTTATTTCTCTGATAGATGTCCTCATCCAGTAAATCAATGAAAAAAACTTTCGATAATATGTGTTGTTTGGAAACTTCTAATTAGCAATTTGATCATTATTCAACCAGAATTTGTTTTGATACCAGTGAATGCTCTTCCTTCCTAATGTCCATGAAGCATTGTTAGGGGAATGATCCTCTTTGCTTTAGTACTGCACAAAGCTTTATCCTTGTCAAGAGCCATCACTGCCTTATTTGCGGGAGGTCTTTTATTTTAACCTTTGTTTTATAAGCAAGTGCTAGATTGTGTAATTTTTTTTTTTGGTGTACCTAAGTTCTTATGGACAAGAAGGAAGGATTTTTATTTTGTGTGATTGAAATGTACATTATTTTATGATAAATGATCACTTGAAATCACAATTTTAGGGGAATATTCTTTGGTAGACGAGTTTAGATTACTGGATTAGAAGAGGATTAAATTATTGGAGACAAATTTGCATCAAAAGATGCTGACTATCTCTTCACCACTCGTCATCTCAGGAAGGAAAGTTTATGGTTAGTTTAGATTACGCTTTAAAGTAAGTTTCTTTTGGCTGCATTCCCACATTTTTTCCTTTTCTTTTTTTGCATACTTTTTGAGAGTGAGAGAATGGCTTTTTCAAACAGATTACATTTGGAACAAAACCTTGAAACTAAGAGAAATATGGACTTAAAATCACTATTTTTGTTGTGGCTGTTCACTACTTTTTTGGTTGTTACCGCAAATGGACCAATAAATATACGTATCGTTCTGACAGCCGTGAACATGTTTAATAGAATATCAATACCATTTTATTTTGTTCCGTTCTTTAATAAGGTCTCTTTCTCTCTCTCTTTCTCTGTGTGTGTGTGGATTGGGTCCTTGGTTAACTGATTAGAATTTGGCAAATATCGATTCTTTCTGTGTCAGCTAGCTTTTATTACCACAAAAATTATCATGGCATTTACTGTTATCATGGCTTTTACTGTGGCGTCATTATCTCTGTGTGTGTTTAAATTTTGGTGGTTGTTTCCACCGAAATGCCTTCTGCCTTTTGATCTAGTTGTGCCATATAAAAGTGCTCCGGTGTACTTTTCTGGTTAAATGTTGCATTTACTGTGAACACAGCAACTGGATTTTGCTTCTTTGCTGTTGAAGTATATGAAGGTTTTTTTTCCCCAATATTATTTTTATCCAAAATAACATATTTCAGGTTGGAAAACGTTTACGTCAACTGACAAAACATCCCAGAAAGAGGATCCAGGCTTTGGCTTCTGATGTCGTTGAGATGTGGAAGGGAATTATAGTTAAAGAAACAACCAAAAATAAAAAGAATGGGTTCACAATATTGAACAGGAGGGTTCTGTAAAAGGAGAACCTGGAGTTGCAGAACCTGGTGAAAGAAAGAAGGTTGGGAGAGTGAACTCCATCAAAGTTGAGGATTCTGTAAAAGCCGAGCCTGCAGGTGCAGA
The DNA here is from genome assembly GCA_025175665.1 of Cinchona pubescens. Taxonomy (NCBI): domain Eukaryota; kingdom Viridiplantae; phylum Streptophyta; class Magnoliopsida; order Gentianales; family Rubiaceae; genus Cinchona; species Cinchona pubescens. The sequence continues at coordinate 2,143,887 of JANKKI010000118.1, forward strand.
TTCTGATGATGACAAGAAGTTTCACAGAGTGAGCTCTGTGAAGATTGAGAAGGTGTCAACAGCTGTTTCTATAAAGGTTGAGAGAGTTGACCGCTCTTCATCAAATTCTGAGAAGGTAAGGAAATTTGAAACTTCCTCAATTGAGAAAAAGGTTGAGAATGATGATGTTGTCAAGGCTGGAAAGAGTTCTTCTGGAGAGCGCATTAAGGTTGAAAAGATAACTAAAGAAGAGAAGTCAAATTCTGACTCAAGAAAAGCATCACCAGTTCCTGTTGGTACTCCCAAGCTGACTTCACTGCTTTATACCAAGGACCAAATCAGGGACAAAGTGCGGGAGCTCGTTGCAGATGCCTTGTGCAAGGTCGTTGGTGACGGTTGATGATGATCTGAAGGAGGAAGTTGATGCTTGTGATCCTTATCGGATTGCTACTATGGTCGAGACTGCAATGTTTGAAAAGTGGGGTAGATCCAACGGTGCCCAGAAATTCAAGTATAGATCCATAATGTTCAATATCAAGGATCCAAACAACCCAGATTTCCGCAGAAAAGTCCTTATTGGGCAGTTTCCACCACATTCAATTGTAGACTTGACTCCAGAAGACATGGCAAGTGATGCAAGACAAATGCAGAATGAGAATATAAAAAAGAAGGCTCTGTTTGAATGTGAGCGTGAAGGTCCTCCAAAGGCCAGTACTGACCAATTTAAGTGTGGTAGATGTGGGAAAAAAGAAACCACTTATTATCAGCTGCAGACTCGGAGTGCTGATGAACCTATGACTACATTCGTAACCTGTGTGAACTGCAATAACCACTGGAAATTCTGTTAGGCATTTGTTATTTATTGGCACCAGATAGTGATCCCACCTGGGCTTTTGATAAGATTAAGATTTAGTCCTTCAGTTAGTCCAGTTTTCAGATAAAGGATCCTTCGTTCCCAGTATGAGGTCATTAAGATTAATTTGTTGTACCGAAGATGTTATTGGATACTTATTTGTTTCGACTCTTTGTATGTGCTTGTTTATGTCCCACTCTAGTTTTATCCTAGCTCTGTTTCGTTTTAAGTGATCAAATAGTGGCTTCACTGTTACAATAAAAGATGCTACTACTTTGACGACCTAATTCTGAATTTTGTCAATCTATAAAATTCTTGAGATATCGAGGGGTAAAATCTTCTAACATATTTTGATTGAGAAATTCTACTACAAGGATAAATGCACATTATGTTGTGAAATACACAATTTACATCAATCTCAACACATTGTTTGCTACAGTGATAAAGCACTCTCTAACCCAAAATTTATTTACCGCACGTATTATTTATTTTTTGAGTTGAAGCCAAAAGAAAAAGTTGCATCTAGTGTAAAAGTGTAAATCGTTAGCATATAAAACACACAGACCTTTGCCTTGCGGCGGCTGCGGCAGGAGGAAAAAATTGTTGTTAGTTTCAGGTACCTGAGAAATTTCTTCTGTTTCGATAAATAATTCAACACAAAAAAGATCGACATTAAATAAATCAAAAATATTCAATTTGAACTGCTCTTTATCAACTTCTATGAACTCATATATCTTGTCAACCAACTCAAAAAATCTAATCCGTTACTTTATTCGGAATAATTTTTTGCACACTATTGGACGGTAAGACATAGTACCACCTTCATAAATTATTTCTCCTCCCCAATGAAGGAGGATGTGACAGGATCTATCAAATGTCAGTTCCCTGTAAGGATATAACATATTTAGACCCCAATTTTGGATATGAAATATGTTTATAAAAAAAAAATTTGCCAGAGTTTCCTCTATCTCTTGAGGATTTTTTCTTACGCCAGTCATGCCCGATAAGGGTTACAAACAACGTAATAACTCAGCAACGATTACAAGTAATACATGCCCATCAAGGAAGTTACAAACAACACAATAACCCGGCAAGGGTTACAAGTAACATATGTCCGACAAGAGATACAAACAAAATTAATCCCGAGTTACAAGTAACATATGTCCGACAAGAGATACAAACAAAATTAATCAAAATATAACCAAATATAACCACTTTCATAACCACTTTCACATATACAACTTCAATATAACCAAATACAATTACATCACAATACCCAATTTAGAGAATTGGTGACCCAATAGCAATAAAAGGTCCCAAATAATAAGAAATTTCAACATTTTCGTTTCTGGATAATAATTATTGACACTCTCACCCTATATACTAACTCATTTATATTTACCTAACTCATTTATATTTACAATCACAAAAAGAGCAAAAAAATAAGCTAATATCACAAATAATTTTCTAAATATTTACATTAAAAAAATTAATAAACTAAAAAAATCAAAAAAATAAATTAATTATAAGAATTGAAATTCAAAAAAAAATAATCTACCTTAATAGGTGGTGGCAGTGGTGTTTGTTGAGGAGGAGGAATATGCTGGTGGTGGTGATGCTGCTCGTACGGGAGGTAGTGGCGGTAGTGGTTGTACAAGAGGAGGAGTAATGGAGGTGGTGGTGGCCGTAGAGAAGGAGGAATGGAGGTGGTGGTTGTTGTAGAGGAGGAGGAAAAGGAGATGGTGGTGATTGTAGAGGAGGAGGAAAAGGAGATGGTGGTGATTGTGACTACAATCGCGAGGAGGATGAGGAAGAAGAAAATAAGGGCTCTTTTTTATTTTGCCCGGTTCTGGCAAAATAAATTGCCAACTAACCTCACATTCAAATTTTTACAATTTTATTTTCGCAGAACTCACATTCAAGAAATGCGAACTCACTGAACTCGCATTTGTTGAATGGGAGTTCTTCCCTAACGGATATATAATTTCAAATCAGAATCGAAAAAAAATGATTTTCAAAACAAGTACAGTTTCAGAAATTTCCTCTGCGGTAAGTGCCCTTTTTCCTCCAGCTCTCTCATCTGATCCCCGCCAAACCCCGTTGGGGCCTTTCTCCCTTGGACTGCTCCTCTGTATCATGTAAAGCTTCTTTTTTATTTATTTAAATAAATAATTTTTGCAGAGTTGAACTAGCAAAATTATGAATTTTTTACTTTCTTTTTTATGGGTTTGAATGTTTGCTTGTAATTACCTTTTTTTTGTTTTTATGGTTATATATATATATTGTAAGAGTTATCTGGCATTTGCATTTCTTTGGAAATTATCTAATTTACAAGTAAAATAATGAAGAAAAGCAAGAAGTATATACTGGCAAAGATTAAATTAATACAATGACATAAAATTGAGGAATTTTTTTTTTTTTGGGGGTTTTGAATAAACGATGCTTTATGCATGGCACATTTGATTGTTGGTGGAAAATCACAGTGCATCATAAACAATATAATCACAACTGTATGACAGTACTTTAGGAAATATTTAAATGATCTGTCCATAGATATTCTCATTCATTAAAATGTAAAATGATCTTCAGCCTTTCTTGATAAGACTTGTTCTTGAAAGATGCCGACTTTGCGAATGAGTGTTATTGCCTATGCATTTTCTTTGTTCACATCCATGCTCAACTTACTCTGACATGGTTTGTGTTGGCATTCGTTTCATTGTGATTGTCGTGAATGGAGCACAGTGAGGTGGTGAGGATTTTACAATACCTAATCTCAATTTAAAGTTTGTGTCGTGACAATGCAGCCATGATTTTCAAATCCTTCAAAATTCTGTGTCTTTAAGTGACAAATTGTCGAAGGTGTTTTTCTCTCGCTATTCAACGTGCCATTGAATGATAGATTCTTAAATGTGTGCTTGCAACCATACTTAGAAGCATGCTTTATAGCGGTGCTCGCGACGAGATGCCTCCTTTTGTATCTAATATACACGAGTCACACTTAAAAAAATTAAAAATCACCACTTTACCATCAATTATGTGGATTTTAACTTGAACCAGTCAAGTCTCTCTCTCTCAAATTTTTTTTTTCTCTCTCTTATGCACTTGCACTGATCGATCATGTCTTGGAAATTTGATAACTTAAACCTGATAAGCTGTCCTGATTAAATTTTTCTATATTTATGTATAATTGAAAGCTTCCATATATCTATTTATAGAAGCTTGTACATTTTTATAAAATTTTTGTATAATTATTTTGAATCTCCAGGATTTGACGAAGGTTTGCTAAAACACTGGCATTATTGGGGGCGTTTCTTCTGCTATTGGCATAGGTGCTTTTGAGTTTTTTCAGTTTGAGAGGATTGAGAGAAAGTAAGAGACCGAAGAAAGGCTATGGGAGGTGGGTGGAAAAATTTGAAGAGGGCAGTTGAGGAAGAGATCTCAACTGTTCAGCAAGGGCAAAGCATAATGCAAGTTATGAACCTGCGGGGCTCCAATCTTATTGAGGTACCATGCTGTTCATACATGGGACCAAATTTAACTATCAAGCTGGAAACTGTTGAAGAAATGCGCAATTTAACCTTTCCCCTCTTTCCCTTTTTTTTTTTAATTATAACTAGATAATGGTTTGGGGAGGAGATGAAGTAAAACAGAAGTTAAAAGAAGGTCCAGAACTGAAACAATGATTTTGTGTTGTAGTCTAAAACTGATTGAAGCTGATTTCATCTCTTTGGTTTGGGTCTTTCCAACTGTAGAATTCAATCATCTAAAGATATACACAGCTGACTATTTGCACGTTCTAATTATATTTTTAGCAAGTGATGTATTTGTTGTTAATTTAAGTTTCTATGATAAAAAGGTGATGGATGCCAAAGGCGAGAGATCATTAGCAATATTTCCAGCAAAATTACAAAAGAGCATGTGGATTAAACGAGGTTCGTTCTGTACTTATTAGCATTTGATTAAATTCAAAACTTTGATTGGCTTCTTTTTATATCTTTTTCTTTGAAATTTGATGTACAGGGAACTTTGTGGGCGTTGATGAGAGTGGAAGGGAGGAAGCAGCTGAATTTGGAAGGAAAGTTGGGTGTATTGTTTTCATGTTTGCTTTCTTTTCTCTTTGTTCCTTTTTCTTTTTTATGTTTTTATCATCGACTTCAAAAAGATAAATTCTATTTAGTCTGAGAACCTGATTTTAACTTTTGGTTGGAGAAATCAGAAATGACCTTATAAAAAAGGACCATGTTCTTAGGAATATGTAGCTTATGGTTGTATATACAAATCTTCAATATAAAGTTCGAGCATTGTGACGTGAGGAATTCCCACCCGATGGAGTATTATGGTGATCTTGGAACTGCAGCTAGTGTCTTTTGATGTAATGTACCCAGCAATGTTGAAAGCCACCCTGACCTTCTTGCTCACCCAAGGGAAAAAAAAAAAAAAAACTATCTTCTTGCCTTCTTGGCGGATATCTAGTTTTTATGGATGTTGCATCATCAAGTTCTCGGTAACGCTGAATTAGCAAGTATGGCGTATGATTTAAGGTCACAACTGAGATTCTAAGGGGCGATTAGAATTTATCATTTTCTGTGTTAGTTAAGTATTTATATTTGGAACGATTGCTAAGTGTTCTGCAAATAGTGAAATATTATCAGACAGCTCTAATTATGTCAAATTTTCTAAGAGTAACCTTGGACTAGTTAAATTGGTTTCTTTAAATTGCTTTCATATTCAACAGACAACGATGTTACACCTATTAGTCCAAATTTGCAAAACCATCTTGTATACGTAGTTCAAAGATTACTTTTCAAGACTCGAGCAAATTTGCAATTAAACTAGTATTGGAATTTGTTGTCCCCCTCTGTACAAGTATGCATGGCGCGTATACCAATCTCCATTGGAGTCTAAAATTTTCTTCAATTTTGAATTAACTTAACTCTTAAGTTGAAATTTTTTTTATAGAAAAGTCTAACTAAATGGCATATTAAGTAATATTTTTAAATTAATGAGATTTTAACATTTTAAATAGTAATTCATTAATTCATTTTATTTTTAGACCCGTTACTTTAAATAGTGAAATCTTATTAGTTTAGAGATATTACTTGGCAGAGAAGGTTTATAGTAGTTTTTGAGCAACTAGTGGCATCCTAGTAGTTGCTCAATAACCAATGGGAGGAAACCATTTGTACATGATAGCTTACTTTGTTACGAATTAAGGAGCCATGTATAAGAGCATTTCGTTGATTTTTATATAACTACTAGAATGTCACGTAATTACTCAATGATCACAATAAATTTTGCTCACTTTATTACAAATTTTGTACTTTCATTGATTTTTAAGTAATTACTCAATGACCACAATAAATTTAGCATGCCAATTGACAACAAAAGGCAAATAGGCAAATGAAGAAGCAAACACGACAGTTGAAATATATGGCAGTAGTACCATGTCTCAGTTTTAAAATGAAGGGTAATTTTGACATTTTAATAAAATTTGGTGCATGCCTCAGTCAACTAGTCTTAAAGTGAAGGGTAATTTTGACAATTTAGTAAATTTTGACTTCTCAACATCATCCCATCTGGCACCTGCCATTTCAATATCGGTTAAAAATCCAAACTTACAGATTCACATTGCAACTACTTGTGGAATTATCATTTTTTTAAAATTTAAGGGAAACTAAATTTCTTAATTGCGGCCCTAATTGATAGTTACCGCGTTTCGGTTCTGGTAACTATGATCCTGACATCCTCTTCTACTTAGTGCACTATCTTCCTTTCTTGTTTTAGTCTTTTCATTTCCATGCATTTTCCAGGCTTACATAACAAATTTCTTCTTTGATATTCCTTCTTACGTACGTTAACATTTATTATCAAACCGGCTATAAATCGCAATTCAATAGCTCTTCTACGGTTAAAAGTTTCTTAGGGTGCAGTTTCGAAAGCTCTGTTGTTGTTTTAAGGTGAGTTAATTACTTAATTTGTAATTCTATTCTAGATATTTCCATCTTTCCAACTTGTTACACCATCACACAAGTATGAAGTATCATGAGAGATTAATGATCCGCAAATTAATTGAATTGAATTCATGTGGCCCTCATCATAAAACTGGTACTGTAGCATATTTCTAGAACTTTCTTGGTTTATGCCTTCTCTTTATGGTACTAAAATTTTGAACATTGTTTTTTCCCCTTTGTGATTTCTCAGAGGACATAAAGAGCCCATAAACTTAAACCAGCAATAGTTCTGAGAGTGAATTGAACTACCCATTGGCTAAAACACAATGGTACCACTTTACTGCAATTGTGATGGTACCACTTTACTGCAATTGTGATTGCTGGCATGGGCTTCTTTACTGATGCCTATGATCTCTTCTGCATCTCTTTAGTCACTAAATTGCCAGGCAGGATATAGTGCAACAAAGCCAGGCTTCTTGCCTCCAAATGTTTCGGCTGCTGTTAATGGTGTTAGTGGATCGTCTCACTCATCTTCTTCACCGTGAATTATTCTTCTTGTTGTGCAGTGCAGTCCTCCTAAATTGGAGGGGCCTGTGTGCAATACGACAAACCAAAACTAAATGGTATTTGTTTTTTATTTGCAACAGTTGATTTGTATCCAATAATGATACAATGTCTAGTTTGATTAAAAGTATAAAACTGCCATACGCCTTTGTGAATCAACCGGATGAGTTTTGAAAAAGGCAGTAACGACCCCAATAATTTTTAGAGGAGAAAATCAGCAGCTCGTGTTCGATCCGACAATGAATTTTGCTCAATTTGTAATAAAATTTTAGTATATTATTCTTGACAGTGTGTACTACATTCTGTATGGTAAGATCGTTATTTTCTCTTGCTAGTGGTTGGGCTTTTATATATGTGATTTGGGTTGTTATGTACTGTCAAATTGTTTATTTCACTTTTGAGAGTAAGTAGGGGCGTGTTTGAGTTTCAGGTGTTTACTGAAAATTCATTTTGCTGTACTCATTGATCCGTTGATAGTGGAATATTTCTGAATTATGTGAGTTTTACTCTTCACATTGAAGGAGTTTTTCACGTAAAAATTGTGTGTTCTGTACTTGTTGATTTTATTCGTTTATTTATTTATTGTTTGGGTATGTCCTACAATTTATTTAAGTAGTGAAAAAAATTTTCTTGGATAATTATTTCGTTGCATTATTCCATTTTTTTCCAACAAATAGTATCAGAACAGGGTTATATATGATCATATATTTTTACATGAATAAATATGGAACTCAATTACAGCAGGATGATTAATTTGAATAGCCCTAATTATCATAAATGGAAGGGCAAGATGAGGGATCTATTTTGTAAAGAAGTTAACTAACTAGTATTTTCTAATGAGAAAACTCAAATCCATGTCTGATTTGGATTGGATTTTTCAGCACAAGATAGTTTGTGGCTTCATTCGGTAGTGGGTAGATGATAATATTTTGAATTACATCGCCAATGACAGACATGCTAGAACCCTGTGAGAAAATCTTGAATTTTTGTATGCTTCAAAATCTGGCAATGACAAGTTATGAATTTGAAATACAAAGAAGGATGTTCTATTTCTGACCACGTGAATGAGTTTCAAGGGTGTTCTGATCAATTGTCAGACATAGGTGTTAGATTTGAGGATAAGATTATGGGACTTTGGTTACTGAATACTAGTCTACCAGCTTCTTGGAAAAATTTTCGTATTACATTGAATAATTCTGCTTCTGGTGGTACTGTGTCCTTGAGTTATGTGAAGAAAGCCATTTTGAATGAAGAGGTGAGATGAAGAATTCACGAGGCATCGATTTCATAGTCCGAAGTGTTAATTACGAAAAATCAGAGAAGAAACAAAAATAAAGACAAAGAAGAATCCAATAGAGGCAAAAGTAAGGGCAAATCAAAGTCAAGGTACGAGAATCTTGAGTGTCATCATTGTAGCAAGAAAAGACACATCAAGAAAAATTGTAACAAGTTGAAAAGAGAGAACAGAGGTAAACAAGAAAAGAATGATACAATGATGATCGTGTTGCCACCACTACTATAGAGGATTTGGTGATTGTTTAGGATGAAAATATGATCGATGTTGCCAGTGATGAATCAAATTAGATCGTGGATAGTGGTGCCTGCTTCTATGTGACATCAAGGAAGAATTTTTTTCACATCTTATACTCTCGGTGACTTTATTTAGAAATATTGAAGATGGGTAACGATGGTTCGTCAAGGGTAGCTGGCGTAGGAACTGTTGTATTGAAAACCCACACTAGAGTTACGTTGATTCTGCGATATGTCAAACATGCACCAGATGTTCATCTGAATTTGATTTCGACTAATATACTAGATGATGAGAGATAATTTGCACCCAAGGTATTGGGCAGTGCAAGATAACAAGGGTTTTTTGATTGTAGTGCGTGGGAAGAATTCGAGCTTGTACAAAACCAAGGCTTTTGTGTGCATTAATAATATTAATGCAGTTGAAGACAGTGCCTCTTCAAAGCTATGGCACAAGAGATTTAGCCACAAAAGTGAGAAGTGAATAAGTTGTTTGGCCAGAAAAAAATTATTTTTCGGGTTAAAAACTACTAAATTGGAAATGTGTGCACATTGCTTTGCATGAAAATAGAATAGTGTCTCTTTCAAGAGTCATCTCCCAACAAGCAAATCAGAATTGTTGAAATTAGTGCATTCAGATCTTGTGTGATCTAATGAAAATAAAGACGTTTGGTGGTGCACTCTATTTTGTCACATTTATTGATGACTGTTCACAAAAATTGTGGGTGTATGCCTTGAAGTCAAAAGATCAGGTGTTTGGTATTTTTAAGCAGTTTTAAGCTTCTATTGAGACAGAGATAGGTAAGAAGTTGAAATGTATTCGCACTAACAATGGTGACGAATATCTTAGACCATTTGATGACTACTACGGACAGTAAGGTATAAGATATCAGAAGATGCCTCTCAAGACTCCTTAATTGAATGGCCTGACAGAGAGGATGAATAGAACATTGGTGGAATATGTCAGATGTTTGCTTTCTGAAGCAAAATTGTCATATACATTTTGGGGTAAGACATTATATATTGTTGTACATGTTATAAATTTATCTCTCTTTGTTGCTTTGCAGGCTGATGTTCTTGATTGTATGTGGTACGACAATGAGGTATCTTATGATTACTTGTGCGTATTTGGTTGTAAAACTTTTGTGTATGTGAGCCTAAAGATGAGAGCTCCAAGTTGGAGTTCAAGACTAGATAATGTGTCTTTGCTGGCTATGGTCATGATGAATTTGGTTATAGATTTTATGATCCGATTTTCAAAAAACTTGTGAGAAATAGTGATGTTATCTTCATAGAGAATCAAACCATTGAAAATATTGATAAGGAAAAGAAGTTAAAGTCTACAAGTACTGATGGCCTAGTGAACTTAAATCTAGTTCCTACTTCTGTAACATGTGTGCTCAATGTAGCTGATGATAAAAATTATGATGAGGTACAGCATTAGGATGACCAATGTGAGAGTGATGTTGGATTATGCTGCTAATGATACAGATGATCCTGTTGGTGGAGTTAATAAACCTGAAATTCGACTAAGGAGGTCGACAAGAGCTAGAGTTCATTCTACTCGTTATTCATCAGATGAGTACGTGCTCTTCACTGCTGGGGGAGAACTAGAGAGCTATGATGAGACCATGAAGAATGAGTAAAGGGCAAATGCGGTTGATGCTATCAATGATGAGATAAAATCACTGCACGACAATCACACATTTGAGCTGATAATGCTACCGAAGAACAAAAGAGTTTTGAAAAATCAGTTGATCTAGAGATTGAAAAATGAAGAAGGGCTTCATTTTCACGGTGTAAAGCTAGATACATTGTCAAGGGCTTCAATTAGAATAAATGTATTGACTTTGTAGAAATTTTCTCTCCTATTGTGAAGATGTCTTCAATCCGAGTGATACTCGATTTGGCAGCAAATCTTGATCTTGAAGTAGAGCAAATGGATATCAAAATCGGGTTCCTTCATGGTGATCTAGAGGAAGAAATTTATATGGAGCAGCTGAAAGGCTTCGTGGTTAAAAGAAAAGAGAATTTGGTTTGCAGGTTGAAGAAAAACTTGTATGGTTTAAAACAAACTCCTAGGCAGTGGTACAAAAAATTTGAGTTAGTGATAATCCAACAAGGGTACAAGAAAATTACTTCTGACCATTGTGTATTCGTGTAAAGAAGTTCTCTGACAATAATTTCATCATTTTACTACTTTATATTGATAACATGTTGATATTGGTCATAATTCTGTCAGAATTGACAAGTTGAAGAAATTGCTAAATAAGTATTTTGCCATGACTTGGGACCAGCAATGCAGATTCTTAGCATGCAGATTACTCAGGATAGAGTGGGCAAGAATTATGGTTGTCTCAGCAAAAGTACGTGGAAAAGGTACTCTAGCGATTTTGTATGGATAAAGTTAAAGTGGTAAGCACTCCTCTCGTTACGCACTTTAAACTTAGCACTAGACATTTATCTAGTGATAAAGAGAAAGAAGACATGCAACGTGTTCCTTATGCATTGATAATAGTGAGTTTGATGTATGCTATGGTTTGCATTAGGCCAGACATTGACCATGCATTTAGTACTGTTAGCCAATTTTTTAAAAATCCGAACAGAGAGCATTGGAATGCTATGAAGTGGATTATGTGGTATTAGGGGTACATCGAGTTTGAAACTGTGTTTTGGGACTAGACTAAACCTATTTTTGTGGTTACACAAATTCCAATATGGCCGAGAATATTGACACATGAAAATCTACTTCAGGGTACCTGATTACATTTGTAGGGGGAGTTGTGGCGTGACAATCAAGATTGTAGAAGATTGTTGCATTGTCTACTGTGAGGCAGAGTTCATTACTAGTACTGAATCTTGCGAGGAGTTGTTTTGGATGAAAAAGTTCATTCATGAGTTCGGTTTTACTCAGAAACTGTATGTGTTATACCGTGATAGCCAAAATGTTATTCATTTTGGTAAGAATCCAACTTTTTATAAGAGATCTAAACACATTGATGTGCGGTATCATTGGATACAGGATGGTCTGGACTCTAAGGTGATTGAGTTTGTAAAAATTCATACGAATGATAATGGTTCAGACATATTGACGAAATATGTGACAAGGAAAAAATTTGAAACTTGTCGTTTGGTTGCCGTTTGGTAAAAACCTCTAATTGAGTCGGAGGGGAGTTTGTTGTGTTACAAATCAAAAACAACGCAGTGCAATCTTCCTAAATATGGGGGGCCTACGTGCAATATGACGAACCAAAACCAAATGACATTTGTTTTTGATTTGTAACAGTTGATTTGTATGCAATAAGGACACAATGTCTAGGCTTATTAAAAGTATAAAAGCCATACAGCTTTGTGAATCAGCCGTATGAGTTTGGAAAAAGGCAATAACGACGCTAACAATTTTTAGGGGAGAAAATCAAGTGTTTCGATCTGACGGTAAATTTTGCACTGTTGGTAGTGAAATTTTAATATATTATTCTTAGTAGTGTGAGTTACATTCTATACGGTCAGATAGTTATTTTTTCTTATCTAATGGTTGGATTTTTATATCTATGATTTGAGTTATTGTGTACTGTCAAAATATTTATTTCACTTTATTTACTGAAAACTCATTTTGTTGTACTCATTGATCCGTTGGTAGTGAAATATTTTTGGATTAGGCCCCGTAGTTTTTATTTTTCACGTTGAAAGGGTTTTCCACGTAAAAATAGAATCTGTGTGTTCTGTACTTGTTGATTTTATTCGTTTATTTATTTACTGTTTGAGTCTGTCCTACGATTCATTTAAGTGGTGAAACAAATTTTCTTGGGTAGTTATTTCGTTGCGTTATTCCCGCTTTTCCTAACACTTCTTTCCTAATCTGTTTACATATAAACAAATACATGCGCACGTTAATCCTTTTGGGATTTGGAAAAGGAAATACTAGAAATTGGTTTTCTAGTGATTGGTTGAAATTGGTAAGATAAAAGAATTTCAAAGTAGTTTGATTAGGGTTATACATGAATTTAACCTACTCGATATTCGAACTAGATTCTCTATAGATACTCGTTCGAACTCTTAGTTTGCCAATAATGCGTTTATATTGTTTTATATTTGGTTGAACTCGCCTTGATAAGTTAAAAATTTTAAATTTACATAAAAAAATTCTAAACCATTCGAATTTAACTCAATAAAATTTCATTTGAATTCAGTTTGAAAAATAAAAAAATTTAAATTAACCATGAACAAAATTTTAAATTCATTAAAATAATCAAACAAATTTAAATATTAAAATATCTAACTTCTTATGTTTATTTACACCCTTATGTTTGATTTGTATTCGGAAATTAGAATCAAGAATCATCAACCTTATTGGCGTTGGTATTATGTATTCCATAAAGGTATAAACCAAAAAACACCCCGTTTAAGGAATGAGTATCTATCCGCACAACTCAATTTTGCATCCTGTACAACAAACAGCAGTATCACCATTACACTATTTACCCTTTACATCGGTATACAATCCATAAAAGGGAGGTGTGAAAAGAATTCCATAAAACAAGCTTTAACGAAGTCTCTGCTGTTGGAACTTGCATATCTCTAGCAGCACATTCTTCTTCGAAAAAAGTTATCCTTAACCTCAATGTAGCTAGCAAAAATTTTCGTTTCTTTTTCTTTTTTCTAGGAAGGAAGAAGAGGTCAATTTCTGGATCTTGTTCCTCTGAGAATGATTAGTTTCTCATTAGACAGGCAGCACTTGGTGATCTATAACCCATAAGACTATGAAGGGGAAATCCTCCAACTTCCTTGATTTCTGATGATGTCATTTGCCATTTGGATCTCTTGGATGAAGATTCCAGTAACTCAAGGTTCTCCATGGAGTTTGCGTTTGTTTGCTGACACTCGCTCAATGCAGACTTCATTTTCCTATTGTCCGAGGGCATGACAGAATTCCTTTCAACAATATGAACTGGAGCTGTGATTAGTGAGGGCTCACCTTCGGTGGAGAAGCTCCTATCGAAGGACATTCCATAATCATCAGTACACGAAAAAGGTTCAGCATGTGGGTTATTGTCATTTGAATAAGAGGTGGATGCCAAATTCCTTTGACGAATAGATTCACTACAGTCATCAACCATACTGGGAGGAGGGGCTACAGCATCAGCAATGTATGGAACTAGATGTGTGTTGCTCTGGAGCGAAAACTTCATTACCTTTCCACAGGAGTTGCACCTCAACTTATGGCATCGCCTCGTTTCCCAGAGAAGAAAATCCGCAGGCAGCTGGAGCAGTTTAGAGCAATGATAACATGCAACAATAGGAGTTCCACCAGCTACAGGCCTAAGATGTCGCTTTGTCGACTGAAATCTCTCTAGCAATTGTAATTTTTTGATCGCATTATCTCTATGCCTCTGGTAATCAGATTTGGTCTCACGATCCCAAACAGAAAACTCAGAGCTTTTATAATGCGGAGGACTTGAAGATGCTGAACATTGGCCATTGTAACGTGTACTGCTGTGGGCCATGCAGTGAACTTTATTATGGAAAATGGTATGTGAAGGTAACTGTACTGAGCGATGCCAGTCCTGCGGATGACAGTGCAAACATGCACAATCAACATGGCGCCTGTAGTCTGAAGCATCTCCTGAAAAAGCCATTCTTTGGTTCCCTTGACTATATCTTCCAGGATATCCGGAATACCGTAAATCGGCAGATATTTCCTTGACAGGTGCTAGTTGACGATCATAAAACAGGGGATTGTATACTTTTCCTCCCTAATGACTCTAGGAGGAAACCTACTGTTTGATATATGCATTCTGTTCAGCTCATCTTTCAGTTCATGTACCATTCTTAAGAGCTCTAGTTTGTCTGGTTCAGTGTAAGATGGTGCATCAGGTGAACAAAAAACTGAATAATGTTGGAGCCCATTGTAAGCATAATGTATTGGATTCCCTTTTCTACGGCCAGCCAGAGAGCAGTTTGGAACAAATGGAAGCTTAGAAACATGCTCATCCTTCTCCTCTCTTATTCTACTACCAATTGAATGGCCATAACTTCTTGGGTCATGCAAATCATCCTGGTGATTTCTGTATTTCATGGTAGGATGATTCTTCTCCGGCAATATTGAGGACTTCCTTGCTTGGTGTAGTACCTCTGACTCACTGCTCAGTATCTCATTTACCCCAGATCGAAGAATTGTTTGGTCTTGCAACTCAAGATTGCTGCTCAGAATCTCATTTGCTGGAGTTCCATCTTCTCTGTCTGGATGCAATCCATTGGAGTTGTTGAAGTTTGCATGCTTAAACTTTCTTTTGGGAGGTTTAGAAAACCGGCCTGGGATCCGGTCCCCAAATCCATCAATAGAAGATGCACTACCATCATTACCATAGTAGATTCTGGTTGCAGACTTGGACAAATTTACATTCTTGACACCAAGATCAGGGATCAAATTGACTAGTGGAAGGTCGTCCAAAGTGTCCACAGAGATTCCATGTCCAAAACCTGGGGGAATAATTTTCTGAGAGGCTCGTAGCTGTTGATAATCAGGAGAATGATCATTGGACAATGGAATACTCTCATCCAGGGCATTTTCATCAGCATCACTTAAACCAGTATCCTTTTTATCCAAAGTATTTTCTGTTTTCAATCTATCCAAATTATGACCACTTGAGTACTCTTCCACTTCTGCATTTGCTTCTACTACTGGTGATGGTTTTTCAGGGACAACCACAATAGATGAAGAAATTTCCTGTGAAGAACTGGAAGTTTATTGGAAACTCCGAAGAACTGGAATTTTTTGGAAACTCCCTACTGTGACCATCAAACTTGCTTTCATTACTACAATCAACATCTTGTGAGAGAAATTTACTTTCATCCCCGTCTTCAAGTGCAGCACCTTCTGGGGAAAAATCACTCTTATCTTGCTTATCTTCAATCAATGAAGATATTTTATTGATGAAGTTGCTGTCTTCGTGCTGCTCCCTTATGCAATTTTCACATGCAATTTGACTGGCACAATGATCTGAAGTTGTATTGCTTTCAGCAAATGCCATGTTTGTTTGATGTTCTGGGGATGAATCTTCTGTCTCATGGCATAGAAATTCCCTTGAACTATAAAAATCATCAGAAAAGCTTCTACCTCTGCTCCAGCTCCTTTTGGAGTCACCAAATTCAGTTTCATATGCATGCGTATTCTGGTCTGAATGAAATTCATGCTCAACTTGTTCTATCTGTTCTCTAGCTTCTGGTGACAAATCTTCATTTGTTTGACAAGACTAAGCTCAGGTGAACTAGGAAGCTCATGAGGTAAATTTTTGTTCCCAGTCTGCTTCCCATTGCAGTCCTGAAAGTCATCTTGATTCCTGATATTGCTTGTATCTTCATTTGTTTGACGACTAAGCTCAGGTGAACTAGGAAGCTCATGAGGTAAATTTTTGTTCCCAGTCTGCTTCCCATTGCAGTCCTGAAAGTCATCTTGATTCCTGATATTGCTTGTATCTTCATTTGTTTGACGACTAAGCTCGGGTGAACTAGGAAGCTCATGAGGTAAATTTTTGTTCCCAGTCTGCTTCCCATTGCAGTCCTGAAAGTCATCTTGATTCCTGATATTGCTTGTATCTGGTGACGACTCTCCTTCTGCAGAACTATTAGCTTCTTGATTTGGGCTGGTGATTTCCTTCTGATCATGTATGTAATCCAGTTCTCTTTTTTTTTCCACATCAGTTCCATCACAGCTCGATCCTGACTCTTTGGTGTCTTTTTTCCGATTCTTAGCTCGCTTACAGAAACACAATATCAGGATATAACCACATGTAAATAATAGTCCTAAGCACCAAAAAAAAAAAAAAAACAAACAAAACAAAACAAAAACAAGAAACAAAATGAAAGCTCTAAAACAATGTCTGTAACTTCCGAAAATCCATCTAAACATAATTAAATTTAAATTTTATATGATATCAAATGAGACTCAATCTGCAATAGCATAATAGGCTGTAAAAAACAGGAAGATCCTCAAACATCCCCCTGCACTCATCTGCAAATATTACAAAATCATGACCCCTGAACTCAGTATAGCCAAGATGATTAATGTCAACAAATTTCCAGTAAAATCTAGGATGAGATAAAGTGGATTCTTATAAGAGTTAAATTCATCTCGTTTTTACCCCTTAATACATACTTGTATGTGTATCTACACGTACGAGGTTTTTGGTTCTTGATGCTTTAAGGTTTTCTATGAAAGGATAAACTGCAGATTGCATATTCTATCACAGAAACATTCACATTCCTTTCCTTTATTACTGCTCTATCAACAACAACGAAAACAGAAAAAAGGGTGTCCCCCGTGCGCTAAGGCTCCCTGCTTTACAAGGGCAGGGGGCAAGGAATGTAGTAAAATTTGTAATTACCTTGCAGAACGGTGCCACATCCTCCACACTTGTATACAGGGATCTCCGGTTCAGGAAGAAGCAGTAGGCATTTAGGGCATCTAACCAACCGAATTTCGGCAGTCGTTTGATTAGTCATGTTCTATGAATTGTTTGGCCCAATCAAGAAATAACAGCACTTAAATCACCAAAATCTGCAATGAAACAGCAAATATTGATGGTAAATGTGAAGGCTTATGCAGTTAAACCCATTTTAATATCAAACAACACAAGTGAGCATGTGAGAATATGCAATTAAGATTTAAAAAATATATATATGCAAGAATATAGCAAGAGGAGAGAATTAATTAATCAGATCAGGATTGGACGTTGGAACAAGACAATAAATAAGTCAGTTAGTTAATTCATATATAATAAATGCGAAGAAAAACTAAACCTATAAGAAAATTGATCAGCAAACTGGCAGCTCAAATACATAGAATTTGTTATTTAAAATTGTGGGCATTTTGAAATTGCCTAAAAAGATGAACTTTAGTTACAGCATACCAGATAACCAATTCATATGGGTAAGTGACAACCAATAGCAAAGCAAGAAAACTTTTCGGAGCTGCAAAGATCCCATTTTTAGCAAACACTAAATCAGATCAAAATGGAAATCCTAATACAATTCAATATCCAAAAAAACTCACCTTTTTTTCCATTTACAACTACCTTAAAGATCAAAGTAAACTCCAGAGCCATCCAGATATACAGAAGGAAAAAAAAAGAAAAACACACAGACACAGAGAGAGAGAGAGTAGAGGTATAATTAAATGTGCAAGCAAATTAATGATCAGTCAAAAGTCCAGGAAGAGAAATGAAGAACGAACCTAACAAGAAAAAGGGTGGGAGAAATTACCCGAAATAAATTTTCTATATTCACGCAAAGAATGTGTGAAATTTCAAGCATCAATTTTTCTCATTCGTTCGTCCCCTTTTTTCTTCTTCTTCTTTTGGTTTCACATCTTCAGTAGTCGGAAAAGAAAGAGGAATATAAGTGGTCTTGGGAAGCTTCTTTGGGAACCCAAAAGTCCAATTTTGAGACTTATCTGACTGAAGAAAACTCGGCTTAAGCATCTATGAAGCTTTTTGTTTTGAATTGGAAAATATAAATGAGAGAAAAAAAGAAATAAACACGGGAATGGAGAAGAATGAGACTCGGAGAGAGAGAGCCAAATGACTCGGAAACTACCGCGGAGATTGTCGTCTTAAATGAGAGTTTAGTGCACCACTTTTTTTTCTTTTTTTCTTTTTTTTAATTTTTCAACATCTGCGGTTGTTCCCTTTTTCCCAAGTCAACTAAGAAACTCCTTATAATTTGGGCTAATAATTAGATTATTTTACCATTTATAAATTTATAATTTATTATTTTATGCTCTTATATTAAAATAAAATTATTAAATATTACGATAAGTAATCGTTGTTGAAATTTTTTTATTTAAGGACTTATTTTAAACATTTAATTGGGGTTATTTATCACTAAGGGTGCTCCTGAGCAATGGAGTTGTGGAGGAACCATAATAAAAGGAGTCAGATGGTAGATTTGTAAATCATAATAGAAAAAATTTAACATTAATCAAATTACAAGGAAGTTTCTTGTAATTTACTTTTTTTTTTTTTTTATGGCTCCGGTCGGACAGAAAGTTTATTTATTATTTATTATTTTTTAAATAATATTTTACAATTATTTATTAACATATTTTGTAATTATTTTGTTATCTCGTATATATACATTCTCAACAAAAATTGTTACACTATTTATCTCAAATAATACTAAAATAATAATTATTCAAACAAAATTATTTGTTCTTTGTCAATTCTAGGTGCATTGATTATGTTTTAAAATTCTTAAAATAACCAAAATTGGCTCTATATCTGAAATTAATTTTTACGCTTTAACTACTCGACATACTGTACTTTCCCTAATACGTGCAACCAGTTAATAAATATTTTTTTAAATGTTATTTTAGTTTTTATCACAAAGATTAAAATTATTATATGATTAAATTATCCTTTTGACTAGTAATAAATTAAAAGAATCTTTCAAATTGAGTAAATAATAAAGTTAGAAAAAGATAAGAGTAAAATTGGTAAAAAAGTAATTAATACTTCATTGAATTTTTAAAGTGACATTTAAAATAGAATAAAATTTTTTTTTTTGTTAAAGTGACACTTAAAAAATAATGAATGTAGAATTACTTTTAACCACATTTTAAAATAAAAAATGCTTTATCTTATTTTAAGGAGCGGATATAAGAAAGTAGTAGTACTAATAATTATTCCCTAAACTTGGCCCTGTTTGGATGTTTTCTTTTATTCATAATTCACTAAATAAGATTTTATAATTATTTTTAATATGTTTTTTTAATACCTTTTCATTTGACATACATTTTATCCTAAAATATTATTACAGTAATTATTTCAATTAATATTTTAAATAATTTAAAATTTTTATTGATTGCTTCCCAAGAGAAAAACAAAGTCAACAGGACCCGAACAAGAGTATGAACTATGAACTAAGGAGTAATATTTTATGTATATAAATGGAGATGAGTCTCCCATCTACATGACAGTCTCTCCTTTTAATGTTTAATTTGATTTTAGATAAGTTAATATTTTAAATTTTTTAAAAAAAAGCCACCAATAAATTTTTAAAAATATAAAAATTTCCTTCCTATTTAGTTAATTACTAAAAATATTTTGTAATTTATTTAAAAATATATTTATTATATATATATATATATATATATTTTATAAAATAGCACTTACATATAGTGTGCAAAAATCACAAATATAAAAAGTCGTGTCCTTTGAAGACTGCCGTCGACTGGGGCCTAAGCCTCCTTGACAGCTGTAACTTAAGACACGTGGTGCTCATTCATCCATCAGAAGGCAAGCTGTAATCAAATCTGAGGATCACATCACAGCAAGTCCACATTAGCTTTTCTCTCTTCCTGAAGAGACATGTGCGACCACTTTCATCTTCATGATCACCGGCTAGCCTTCCCGAGCCATTTAATCATCAAAGCT
Organism: Cinchona pubescens; assembly: GCA_025175665.1. Classification (NCBI taxonomy): domain Eukaryota; kingdom Viridiplantae; phylum Streptophyta; class Magnoliopsida; order Gentianales; family Rubiaceae; genus Cinchona; species Cinchona pubescens. Next base: position 2,164,193 of record JANKKI010000118.1, read on the forward strand.
GATATTGATAATAATCGATTGAGTAAATGCGAGAGCCGACCAACTGACAGCTCAGAAACGGTTTATGATGTGGTTGCCCACGCTAATAAAGCAGCTCCCTAGCCCACCCAATGATAGATCGCCAGGTGGAGAATTAGAGCAGTGATGGGTGCTTTCGCTATTGAAACCTTTTGCAACTTGCAAATTTGTGGAACTCTTATTGTCAAACTGCTAAGAAATTTAGTTATACGGACAATTGAAGGATTTATTATTTATTCATTCATAAATTAAGAGGATTTTTATCCTATTCAATCGTGTGGCTCCATAAGTAAAATTTTTGATATAGATTAAATTTTAAGAAAATGTTAAATATATGTATTTTTTATTTCATAGTATTTTTTTTGTTTTAAAAATAATTGTTATTTTTTATTAGTATATACATATTAAGTAAGTTATTAAATTGCATCGATTAAGTGACAGTTATTTTGAAATGGAATGAGTACAAAATTACATTAATTTTGTTAAAAGATAGTTTAAAGTGATTAAATTATCTTTTTGTATTAATATTTCAATTATATGATTCTCCCTTCGTTAATGCAGCATGCACTAAGAATAAAAGTTTAAAAAATATCATTTATAAGAATTCTACAGTTCTCTTTAGGAACCATTTTCTTATACTTTAAATGTTCGTACAATACAATACCATGTACTTCAAAAGTTTGTACTGCAAAATGGTTTTAAAGTTACGGGAATGATTCTTTCAATGAGACGGTGGAATTCTCTTATCATTTAATACTTTTTGATTTGCTAAAGTGGTAGATAATATAAAACAGGACAAATTATCTAAAAGCTAAGAGAATAGTTCTTTTGAGGGGATACTTTTTTGATTTGCTGAAGTGATAGATAATAAACGTGATTTCAACAGTCTCGTTGAGATGAATCATTTCCTTATACTTTAATATCTTGTACATTATAATATTATGTATTTTATAAAATTTTATACTGTATAAGTTTTTAAAATTAAAGAATGATTCTCTTAATGAAATTATAAAATACCATTAAAATAAAATAAATTATGTAAAGTGATAGACTGATAGTTATTTTAAAGGGAGGAAGTTATATTTAACTCATCTATTTACGGGTTAAAGATCCAATCCGTGTCAATATTTCCCAGAAACTATAAATGTCCACCGCATTTTTTAATTGCAAAATATCAAATCTTCTCATTGTTCTCGAGTCATGCCCGTGTGGATTCCGTGTGGGTTCCGAGAATACAGGCTTCGAAGTTCTTGATCTATTGGGCTTAAGAATAAAGCCCATTAAACTTATACTATATTTGAGTGGGTTTAGTGATGCACTCTAAAAAGGAATTTGCACATGAATGTTAAAGTCATGCTTTAATAATTTAAATCACTTTGTTCCAAAAAATAAAAAATAAAAAAAAAATCTTAAAAAAGTTGAATTACATATTGCGATATGAATATTGTACACAAGTGATTGTGTCAAATGTATTCAACCAATAAGATATCGATACGTCAAACTAATAGTCTAAGAGGCAGCAAAGCCCATGAAGCCCATTAACGTACTCGAAATGGTTAAGAGCCCACTAGCTTTGCACTATGAATAGATCTATATATATAATTAGTAAATGGTAATTTTACTTCATTTATTAAATACTTTTAAAAGTGTACAAACTCTCCAAACATAAATTATTCGACCTAATCCAAACAACAGAAACTTTCGTAAATCCAAGTCCCATATCTTATTTGAATTTATACTAGCTATTTCGAATACTTGCTTCACTAAACATTTACGTTATATTTAGATTGAAGAATTTAAAATTCATCAATTCATTTGAGCAAATTTTAAAATTTATTTATTAAATAAGATGAATTTCAAATAAATTCTTACAGAATCCACTCTGACATCTTACTGCGGACGAATATACTGTTTTATTTTGAAACTTGCTCAATTTTTAGCATCATTAAAAAGACCTAGGTTATAAGGAGTGAAATGGGAGGGTTGGCAATGGCATAAACAAACATTTGATTATTTTCACATAGTGTAGAGCACAAATGGAGACAACCCAACGTGGCCGGACGAGGCTATCCCTTCGATTGTTGCCTGTGGGAGAACACTACCAACGATCGTGGACATGCAGACACGTGCATAAATCTTTCACTTAGCATGCGCTGCAGTTCGTTCAAAAAAATTTGTTTGTTACTCCTCTCTCAAATAATCTTAAATAATTAAAAAATAATATAATTTTTTTATTTTTTAATAATCTTAATAATTATCGTATTTATTTCGCATTGTACGTAGAATGAGTAATCAAAACTTACTCCTCGATGTATAAACGATAAATACTTTTTGTTTTCCCAAAGAACTAGGCCCATGATCGTTTCTCATCCTAGGGCCCAAGAGGTATTGCCTTTGCTTGACACTCAATTATTAGTATTCAAAAGAAACTAGATCGCACATGAGATTTTGCAGCCTGCTAACGTACAAAAATCCAAATGAAGATTGTACTAGTGATATGGTTTCACTTTCAATATGGATTGGAAGTTTTTAGGAGAAAAATCATTGTAGTATTTTACCAAAAAAAATGTAATTAAAAGATAATTTAAAAACGTGTAGACAAATGAAGAGAGTCTTGACTATGCTAAATTCTAATCGAAATTGTTGAATGTCTAATAAGAGAGAATTCCTTATTTTTAACAAGGCATCCAACAGTTTTGGTACGAACTCCATATTGTTATTAACAACTTTCAGATTTTCAAGCCTCGCTAGTAACAGCTTTCCCAACCTTCTTTTCTACTTTTTACTTTGATATGTGAATCATTGAGAGGAAGGGTCCAATATTGATAACTTCTCTTTTCATGTCGTTGATTTGTGGGTGGCCCCGGGAAGGTGGAAACGAATGGTGGTGGCAGATCAGAAATCTTTTCTAGCAATTTTGGTTTTTTAATTGTATACCGAAATCCAAACATAGGCAAAAAGAAAAATATAAATATAACTTCAATTGTTTCTTATAGTTTATCTTTTTAATATGATTAAACCATCAAACATGTATAAAGTCGAAAAATTCTTATATAAATTAAGTTTATGATATTTTGGTTCAAAATATTTTACATTAACAAGTAATATGATATGAGTTGATATAAAAAATTTAATTAAAAATTCTTAATATTATGTTATAAACCGTTCTATATAAAAATTTGCTTATAAAGTCAAGATTTCCATTCTTCCTGAAATCTTCGAGCATGTGAGAGGCTTAGTCAAAAGGAATAGTTTTCTAGATTGAGCGTGGGGTTGAAGTTGATTAATTTAACTCTAAACTGTTTGTCCATTTTCTAATTGCCGAATAATGCAGTTTGTAAGTACAAATTACAAAGTCATAGCCAAAAAAAAAAAAAAAAAAAAAAAAAAGTACAAATTATAAAGTAAAGCTATCTGTCCTAGCTGTCAATCATGAATTGTGCAGCAAAAAGATACTACTTTATATCATTGAATGTTCATCTTCCAAGGCAATCCAAAACTTTTTCAAAACCAATAATTTCTTTTTCTTTCATGAGTCCGTACTTTATCTGAAACTTGTGCTAAAAAGGTGCTGATGATGGTTTAATCATAATTGTCATCAAATCTTTCCTGCCATTACTTCATTATAAATTTTATTAGTTACAGTACTAATCAGTTTAATTCCATTAAAGAACGAAATATATAAACCGTTCTTGTTTCTGCCGTCGAGCCCTTGATGAACATTTAATAATATTAAAGATTAAGGAAAACAGCTAGCAAGCTAGCTTGTTGCAGGAAAAGACAGATGTTGCGGGCCTGCAAATATATTGTATAGATGACTAAACAGGCTGGTATTAATCTCGGGATTAAAATATAAGGAGCAAATCAAGTCAAAAGCCACCAACGTCGAACGATTTTAAAATTAATTGATTATAATCTAATACGCAAACATACTCAGTATCCCTGCTCCGGTGTCAAGGACAAACACAAGTTTCCAAAAGGTATCCATTCTTGGTGATATAAGGTGGATGAGTTGAAAATCTCACATTAGTTAATAATCAGGCAAAAAAATAAGATACGAGAAAACTTCTCTTATATAAGACACTTTTTTGAAAGTAAAGTCGTAAAATTCTAATCAAAACAGATAATACTTACAAGAGTGCATGATGACTTTAGCATCAACATAATGGTGTCGTTTACAGACTCTCGAATCTTAAACAAAACTTTTCTTAGCCAGGGGTTTGTAGTAATGTAAAGTGGAAAGACCAAAAATCTCATATTGGTTGATAGTTAAAATTGATAGTTAAGAAAGAGTAAGGCAGGGGACTAGTCCTCCCATGTCAAGCGCCTTTTCAAAGGTAATAAGATTTTGATCAAAGTGGACAATACCTATCATGAACACACAATAATTTTAAAATCAACAATTCTAATATTGCCTTTTGCTGATTATATCTTTATTGAGTACCACTTTAATAGTTAGAAACCCAGAAAAAAAAAAATTGTCAACAATGTATACCAATTACTTTAAGGAAATTATTTATAAGATCATAAATTCAAGTTTATTTGTTAAATTAATTTATATGTCAAAATTATATTGAATTAGCGCCTTCTAATTTTATATAATTAGTCGAATTTTATTTTTTCTTTTGAAAATTTAATAACACATGAATAAATTTGTCTAATACGTTTTTATTTAAATGATTACACTTCTTCTTTTATGTGAGTAAATAGTGTAAGAAGCTAAGAAATAGTTTTGATTAATGCCTTATATTAGGCTTATCTATAGGCGTAGCTTTCCAAATTGTGGGGAAAAGTTTAAACGACAACCATGTGAAGTTTATCCAATGTATTTTTTTTCCCTCATTGTATTTCTTTATTGTGCGCCTCTCCGATTGAATAAATTTTAGAAAAAGTAATCAATATAAGAAGGATAGGCAGATCAAAAAAATTTTTAGGTGAGTAACTTGTAAGAAATATATAACTCATCTAAGAATTAAAAAAGATATAGCCTATGACAGAATGTAATAGCATAATAAAATTCATACAACCGACCTTATTTAGTAGAATTAAAGTTTGATTTGTTTGTTTTTTTGTTTGTATTTCTTTATTATATTTTTCTTTTTATTTCATATCCTAACAATAAATATTGGAAGTATCGATTTTGGGATTTTTGTCTACCAGAACTCGTGGATTCAGAATTTCAGGTGTCAAAGAATAAAAAATTTATTTCAGGAACAGGTCCACAACGCACTTGCATTTAAAAAAATACAGCAATACAAGGAAATGAATCATGAAAACGGATACTAAAATACAGCCTTGTCTCTAATCCGACAAATTCTTATGTCTACCGGGTCCAGGCCTAGGATGTAACGAGAAATAAACGATATAGATTTTACATTAATTTTATTGTGAAATTCATAATAAAGGGTTTATATAATTTATTTTTTGATGTATCGTACTTGTATATTTTAATACACGTAAAAATTTATTTTTTAACACAGTCGAAACTAATGATAGGGTGAAATGAAGCTCAATGTTATATAAGATTGACTCAAATAATAAACAATGCCACAAGATTATCCAAAACTCCTAAATTCGATTTTTGCAATCCTTATGAATAATAATAATAAGGTCCACAAACGAGTAAAAATGCGCTCGGCTCTATCTGTGAAGAAAGAGGTAACATATTTAAATTTTTTATTAAAAAAAAAATTGAACCCAATAACTTTTCAAAAGTATTAGTTACTATAAATTAGAAACTCTGATATTTGAGAGAGACGAGAGAGAGAAGAGTTGACGACGAAAAAGGAAAACAAGTAGTACATAGATAGAGCTAGAAACCATGGGAGAAGAAAAGGGGGAGACGCATCATCATGAGGAGGAAGCAAAGAGAAATCATCAAGAAGATGGAATAGTGGAGATAAAGAAGAAAGATAAGCCACACTTTGTTTTGGTTCATGGTTTTTGTCATGGAGGATGGTGCTGGTACAAAATCAGATGCCTCATGGAAAATTCAGGCTACAAAGTCTCTTGTATTGACCTCAAAGGTTCTGGGCTTGACCAAACCGATCCCAATACCATTTTGTCATTTCAAGATTACAATCAGCCTCTCTTGGATTTCTTGTCAGCCTTATCCGATGATGAACAGGTACTTAATTAATTCACTAATTATTATGATTAATCAGTAGAAAGTGAGGTTTTAATTGGACATCTATATTAATTTACAGGTGATTTTGGTTGGACACAGCGCCGGAGGACTGAATGTTACAGATGCAATTTATAAGTTCCCTAAGAAAATTAGCCTCGTAGTTTATATTGCAGCGACCATGTTAAAAAAGGGTTTCGTGGATGATCAAGACGTCAAAGACGTAAGTTTATTTTGCATCCATCTATTCTTAATTTAATTATTATAAACTCTGGCATGAATGCACTAGAGGACAGGACTAGTCAATGAGGGTTTAGTCATTTGTGTTTTTAAGACAGACAACTGAAATAGAAACAAAGAGTGGATTAATTGATACGGGAAGAATGGAGGTGGAGGGTGGTGGAGAGTTACAGTCAAAGTTGGTAATAGCTATCAGAGGAAGAAGAATTATATGTTGCATGCGTCATGGTGAGGACATTAGGATTTGGACTTCATTGGTGAGCAATTGCCTGCCAACTGTCTTCCTTCTTTGTCTGCCTCATCAAGCTTTGCCTTTGTGTTGTCCAATATCTAGTGTTTCTAAAACAGTAGTAGCACTAGATGAGATCACGAGATTCGGAAAAGTTTTGAATATTGTAGAATAAATATAATAATTTTTGAGATAATTGAAAAGAGGTGACGTTTTATTATTTTTTACTCATTCAATTCAATGATTTGTAATATTTATTTACAATGTTAATTTATAATTTATTTTATCCATATCATCATATAATATAATATTTTAAGAATAATATCTGTTCAGGCGATGTAAATATAAATTTGATTAAAAATTACTAGGACGACCTGTCTCTTACATTTTGGAATCTTATAGAGCAATGGTATAATATTTTGGAGCAGGGTGTGCCCGATTTCTCCGAATATGGTCAATTAGGAGATGTATATGACATTGGATTTGGGTCCGGTCCCGATCAGCCTCCTACCAGCTTAGTTATCAAGAAAGAGTTGCTCCGGAAACTCAATTATCACTTGTGCCCTCAAGAGGTAAACATTACAATGAATATTACTGTTAGAATATTATTTGAAGAAGTATTGTATTAATTTTTTTGATAAGATTATGTGAGATAAAAAAATAATTGAAAATGTAAATACAATTATTGTAAAATATTATTCGGAGAATAACGAAAAAAAAAAAGCCATCTAAACAAACTATTTTCCATTAATACTACGTCAAATGAGTAAATTTATATTACTCATTCTAGAATTTAGAGTGAACTTTATAATCGTTGAAATAATTAAAAAATTAAGTATTTCATTACTTTTCAATTATTTAACTGATTTAAGGATATCTATTATAAGCATAGACCTTTTCTCAAGTGTGGATATTCAATCTTTTTTATTTTTGTCAATTTTTGCATGGCTAGGATTCCACATTAGCAGCAATGCTGGTCCGGCCAGGACCCATCCGAGCACTAACATCGGCTCGAATTGAAGAGGAATTGGAAGGGATGGCTGAGGGTGCAGCAGACAAAGTGCCACGGATTTACATCAAAACCATGCATGATAGAACGATCAAACCGGAGCACCAAGAAGCAATGATCGAGAGGTGGCCACCCTCAGATGTCTACGTTTTGGAAAGTGATCATAGCCCAATTTTCTCCGCTCCATTTATTCTCTTCGGTTTACTTGTCAAGGCCGTCGCTTCACTATGATAAGAAGTTAATTTTACCTCCAACCACCCCCACAAAAAAAAAAAAAAAAAAAAAATTGAAAAAAATATTTGGAAGTCTTTTACAAAAATTTTTGGGTCGTGGAGTTATGCATCTCCAGATTTATATATGTATTCGATTGGGTGTATGGGTTCAGAAAGGTATATAAGTTGTGTACCTTTTTTCTTTTTATTTTTCCTTGTTGAAGGTGAAGCTACAAGCATTAGATCATGAATTATGATGCTTTTGTAGTTTTCAACATATTATCCAAATTGATTGGTATTCAAGATAAAATTTGATTACTCAATTTATTGGACATTTCAAACTAATTGATGTGTACTCTTTAAGTATATTAATAATATATGTTATTCTCATCTAATTATAGAAAAATATAGTGTTGCATTTCCGGCCTATGATGGCTGCTATATGGTTTTAAGACATGGTTAATTAACAAAAATTTGAGAAAGAATCCTTCCAAAACTTTTTATTGTAGATGGGATTAAATTTTTAGATTTTGATGTAAGTAAAGGAGTATACATTTATAATGGATTGCAATATTAGATTGTAAATAAGGGAGTTAACGTTAACAAACATTCTTATATTTTTTAATGGTACTTCCTTTCACTTCTCAAATTGATCACATACCAAAGACCATAATATATATTAATACCTTGATTTTCATGTTCATTGCAATTTGAGAAAAGATAAATGGAAAGAAGGGAATTTTTATTGTTTGACATGATTAACAAAATCAAGGAGCATGTAATTGAAAAAACATGAGTGTACCAATACAATTCCTTTTAACAAATTAACAAGTATTTTTGCCTAAAATTAGGTTATACTAATTTTCCTTCAATTATTAATCAAACCATTGCATTAAACAAGTGGCCTATTAGCTCAGTTGGTTAGAGCGTCGTGCTAATAACGCGAAGGTCGCAGGTTCGAGACCTGCATAGGCCATAAAGTTATTCTTTTTTCCCAAAATATACGCACCTGGCGCACGAGGATTGACTTTTTCATTACAAAAAAGCCTTGGAATTCTTTCATTATTTACAATTTGGTACTGTACCTTGTTCCTTTTTCAATTTTTCCTCAGCTTCCTTCCAACTTTTCAATGGCGCTTTTCAATTCTCCTTGTTCTTCATCTTCTTCAATTTCTCCCTCTGTTATCGTTCAAAAGCTCAGCTTCCAATTCTCAATTAGTTGTCGTTTCTGCCTTTCCTGTTCGAAATCGTTGTCGTTTTATCAATATTCGCCGCTGTCTCGGAGTCAGAAGCGCCGTCGCCGTTGAGTCTCCGTCTTCATCCGCCACCGACTCCGGCGGCTTCCCGAAGCTGCTTCTGGAAGTTAAGGAGCTCTCCGCTGTCATTTCCGAGTCCAAACAGCCGATTCTTAAAGGCGTTAACCTCACTATCCACGAAGGCGAGGTCTGCATAAATTTTCTACTATCAATTTTAACTACTTTAGGTTTTACAATTTTCATTTAATTAATTTCTCTTCTTTTTTTTAAATAAAAAATTGAGAATACTCCTTTGAAGCTTGAATTTGGATTTCGTGATGTTTTTTCAGTTTTTATATATTGGAATTGGATTTTTCTTAGGTTCATGCTGTTATGGGGAAGAATGGTTCTGGAAAAAGCACTTTTGCAAAGGTTAGTGATTGTTTCCTCCAAAGTTGCGAGCTCTGCTGTTTGAATCAGTAGTTAAGTTCTTTTTTTGATGCATTTACTCTGTCTTAAATGTTTTGGTGTGGATTTTTGACTTTGTTAATTAAGGGATAGTTGGATGTTAGAATTGAATGTCTGTAACTAATTTTAAAAAAAAAAAAAAAAATGTTGCCCCCGAAGAGATTCAAAACCATGTATAGAAATGGTGATATTGGCGTATCTATTTGCATCTTGATGGACTGGCTTTTTAAGATATTATACGAGGGAAAGTTTAAAAATTAGGACTTTTAATGAATTAACTGTTGAGGTCATAAGTGATGTGCACGGTTTATTCATACCAAGGAATCATAGATGTGGTTGTTTTATTTAGCAGTGCCTTGTACAATGAGGTATCCAATAGGGGACAATCAATGAAAAGTATTGTTTTGGTTCTTTTGACACTTGTTCTTATACTCCTATTCTTTTTTGTGTCAACCTAATTAGGATTTCTTGGAAAGCCTCCCTTTTTTGACATTTTTAGCTTGATGGAGCTGCTTACTGGCTTTTATGGCTATTTTGTGCTTTAATTGAAGACAGTGGGAATGGCTTGATGATTGTAGGTCCTTGTTGGGCATCCTGATTATGAGATCACAGGTGGCAGTGTCACATATAAGGGTGAGAATTTGCTTGAGATGGAACCCGAGGAAAGAGCTGCTGCTGGGCTTTTCATGAGTTTCCAGTCCCCTGTTGAAATTCCAGGGGTAAGCAATATTGACTTTTTGAACATGGCATACAATGCTAGAAGGAGAAAGCTTGGACTGCCAGAACTTGGACCAATTGAGGTTTGTAACTCTTTGCCATGGGAAATTGCTTTGGTTTTCTTAAAGCTCATGATGTACTACTTTAGAAGCATTGGTAGTGATATCCTGAAAATCTGATGGCTATTTGGTTGTGGAATCTATGGCTGACGAATTCAGTGACTTACTCATTCCTGCAGTTCTATGGCTACATTGCCCCAAAGCTTGAACTTGTGAACTATGAAGGTCGACTTTTTGAACAGGAATGTTAATGAAGGATTTAGTGGTGGAGAAAGGAAGCGCAATGAGATTTTACAACTTGCGGTATGATTTTGTATTTGGTGATCTTCTCTTTCTATTTTGCTTCAACTTTTAACCTGTATTAATAGGCATCATGATCTATCATATGCTTAGCTGTTTACTGTTTACTGTTATGTGGAAGTGTTACTGAGGAAAGTGTATGAACACTCATCTGGCCACCTTTCATTTTTTTTTCTTATTACTTTGTTTTCCCCATTTTGCTTCGTAGATTATGGAATCATGGTTCCTTCTTTTGCTGCTATTAAGCTTCATTTAGATTTTTTTGATGTCATGTGTAATGCTGCCAACTGCTCAAGTTTGTTGCAGGTTCTTGGTGCAGAATTGGCTATATTGGATGAAATTGATTCTGGTTTAGATGTGGATGCACTTCGTGATGTTGCTAATGCAGTAAATGGACTCCTGACTCCCAAGAATTCAGTTTCCTAATGATTACGCATTATCTGCGACTTTTGGAGTTTATAAAGCCCGCCTTTGTCCATATAATGGTAAGCAAGATTTTGCTTCCTGTAAAAATTGGACCAACTACATTTTCTACCTGTTGGAGCACAAGAAGGATGGAGAATCTCTAGGAATTTAATAGGGACATGCATTAGCAATATAACTGTGTGCTTTAAAGAAAATCATGAACTTTCATGTTGGGATTAATCTGGCTGTCTTGCGTAACTTGAGTTTCTTAATTATAGCCTTGTCATTTTTATTTTCTTCTGCCTCTTTTGGGTATTCATTGAAGCATTTCTGATTGTAGGAGGATGGGAAAATTGTGAAGACTGGAGATATTTCCATTGCAAAAGTTCTTGAGAAGGAAGGTTACAAGGCAATTTCTGGGTAACTACATGCAGTTCTATTGGACGTGTGCTTTTCTTCTCAGCTTTTTCTGGTAAACCTTGCTACCTTGCTTTGTCCGTGGATCAGAAAAAGGATGAGTGACTGCTTGTAAGCAGTAGAAGAGCAAGATAGTAGACGTTTCAGATTGCTTGTTAGCATTGCGGATACGTGCATCTTGAGGCATTTATTTGAGTTCAGGATGATCAATCATCCTTTATTCTAGGAGAACTTGAAATCCCTGATGTTTTTGTACAGCAAATGTTGCACATATTCTCTCTTAAAAATCTCATTTCCTCGATTATCATATTATTTTCCAATTTCGAATCTTATGAAAATTGAATTTTTTTTTTTTTTTTCAATTACATGTTTTTAATGGGACTGGCACTTTTACTGGCTGTAAATCAGGATGTTCTTTTGCAAGCTGCTCTCTAAATATGGGAACAGAGTGAATCATCATCTTGCCTTAGGATAGAATTTCCCCCTTTACCAAGAGCCCCTGGAACAAAGACATTTCGAGTTGGTTTAATCACTGATTGAAGGCTGGCATTTCATTAGAGAGGGAGCAAACAACGCTGAATGTCCTCATGAGTTTTACCTACTCATTCGATTACACAGAATGAGTATTGATAGTCGGTGAGATGATTGAAAAGTAAGAGAGTTTTATTATTTTTTTATTATTCAACGGTGTGTAAATTATCCAACGATCTGTAATATGCGGAGTGGGTAGTAAATAATTTTTTTGTTCTCATGACATGTAAAGTTTGAGAAACCTGTTGATTCATATTTCAAAGGTCAAAGCAAATGTAGCCGGAAATTTTATTGTACCGGGAGATGCCACTTCACCTACTTATTTTGAACCAGTATTCACGTGTCTCAGTTTCCATTGGACAAGCCTTCTTTGACAAACGCAGGACATTATCCAAATGAAGAGACGAGGCATTTGAAAGCGTGAAATTCCTTTATGAGGTTCATTTTTAGAAAAGTTGATCATAGACAATTGCATATAGGCTAGTCCATAAAATTTGAAGAGCCAACCTAATATTCTGCTGATATTTGTGCTTTACTAGCATATCTTGAAGGTGGAATCCGATGAAACCAACCGTTTTGCAATCAGTAAAAAAAATCGCAGAAGTTTCTTTTCCTTGGGATGGTTTCCACACCATTTATGAAGGAAGCCATCAGTTCGGGAACTATTAGAGGTTGTAATTACTTAGGAAATTACGCCTTTAGTAGGAAGCATAAATCTGCATGCCTAAAGTGCTCCCAGAAACGCTCAATTCTACTATCAGTTAACCAGGTTTACGAACTTAGCAAAACAACTCAAAATATATGTTTGTGAGGCCCTTGTATTCTGTGATCCTCTTTCGATGTCAGTACTTAAAAGATTCTTATCTGAATATGAATGGAAATCAAGAAAATTCCTTCATAACCCCCGCAACTTCTTCGTTTTGGCTCCCTTTCATGCCTCTTTTCAAAGGGAACCTCAAAGTGGTTCTATTTCATTATATTCCATCCAAGTCTCTGAAAACTTCAGTTGTTAAACAAAGGAAAAGATAGTAGCTCAGAGGCAACATGTGTCACGATTCAGCCTTTTCAAGCTTTTCAATTTCTTCACGGAGCTTGCCTTTCTGCTTCATGAAGTTCGTTCCTTTTCAGCATCCTCCTTATCCTCCAATTCATCACGATCTTCGAATTCCTTACTTGCTGCCATTGCTTTTATAACAGGATCTCTTAGTTCAGAAATAAGGCCACCACCAACCCTGTATTCTTCTTCATCGCCAACTACGTAAAGGCGCTGATCAGGTCCTGTAGCCATAGGAATGTCTACTGCCAACAATTTCATGTCGTACTGCACAGAATCAACTACTTGAAATCAAACAACTACCACTTCAATCATAAGAAAAATGAGCAACACTATATCTAAATATATTTTGTTTTTTCCCTTCAAATCAGGACAAACTTATAATTGAAAAACAAGTATCCAAAACTAGCTCCTTAAGACAACATATGTCAATGATATATAGAAATAAGAGTAACATGCCGTTTGTTACATACAATCATACAAACGCATTTTTTACATATAGAATTCGTAGGTAGTTGAGTTGAGAGAAAAACCTGGCCTTTCCTCTCTTGTTCTTGACCTCAACACTTACTAAGCCTTTCCTTTCAGAACCTTGTATTGGAAAAATAAGAAAACATCTTTTGTTTCCCATCCTTAGATTGAAGTTCTTCAGTGCATTACCACCTCCTGACATCACATAGGCTCTCAAGTCTGTACCAGTCAGTGGTGCACCCATGACCTCAAGAATTCTTGCTGAAGTGTTAAAGTTTTCTCATGGCAATCCTATACACCTTGTCAGGACTGATTATGAATCTTGAACGAAGATATAAGCCCTTAAGATGACAGTAAAAACAAAAACAAAAAAAAAACACAAATAACAATTATTAATACCGACTTTACAGTGGAAAAATTCCTTATCAAAAAAGCCTTTAAACTCAAACCAGAGTATCCAACCAAGGATCAAAAAGAAGTTCGTTGGAAAAAAAAAAAACCTACAAAATAATAAAAAATTCCTATTCAGCAAATATCTACTTCAAAAAAAAGAGTTAAATGGAGACCCTAAAAACTTCGGAAAAAATATTCTCAGGGCTTACAGATCAAACTATTTGAGCTGAAAGAGTGACACTGAGTACAGTTTACAGAATGGCAAATGTCTTACCATCCGGATCTTGTGTCTCACCACGTGCAACTTCCTGTCTCATGTCTTGGATGAACACCGGTGCACTGACCTAATAAATATTGCTATCATAATATAGGTAACAGAATGTAAGACAGAAAATTAATACAAACAGTGAGACAAAAGATCTTGTAGCAATGTATTGTCATAGCAACAATTGTTAATGACACAACAAAAAGATAATAAAATTATGAAAGTACCCTCTTATGAAGGAAGGCAAGGAGGACAAAGTAATTTGGTTACTTTCTTGCCTCTTTGCTTTGTCATCAACAAAGTTGTTATGACAATAACATTGGCCTTAAAAGAATTTATCATTTTAAACAGCAAAATTAATAACTTCTTATTCATTTATTCTGTTTCTGATTCTATTTTCGAATACTATATACCAATTGAAATGTAATATTACGTGAGATCAAAATCCGAACCATAATAAAGATGCAAAAGTTAAATTCAAAGTATACATTTGCAACCAAAATGTAGGGTTGTAAATGAAATTAGATTGCTTGATACTCGAATTGAATTCAATTCGATTCAATAAGAGGTCGTTAGAATTTGATTCATCAATAATCAAGTTTGAACAAAACTTAGCATTTACTAATTTTTTTTATTTGGTTCGAATTCAATTTTATAAATTAAAAATTTTAAATTTATATGTAAAAATTTTGAACTACTCGAACGGATAAAAGTTTGAGTATGTTTGCCTTGAAAGATAAACAACATAAATGTAAACAAACTTTCAATGTCGTTAAAATAATCAAACAAAATTATACATTAAAATATCGGGATTATTTATGCTCATTTAAACCCCTAAAAAATGATCCAAAAAATATAAAGTTCAAATAAATGTTTGGTAAGCGCTTTCGAGTCATCAAATGTACACTATATATATTTTATACAGAAATTCGAAATAGCACCATTAATCAGAGAAATTGCGAAGAAATACTCGCAGCAAATGTGACGATAGCACTTGAAAGAGCAAGAAAACCAAATTGCCATGCCTTCAGAGTTCAGACAACCCAACAAACAAATTAGCAATTCCAAACATAATCCTCCAAAGCAAACTGCAAACAACGACCCCTCCTGCACCCACCACCACCAGCCTATTCCTCTTCCATAACGCCTCAACCTGGAGCCCCACCGCCTCCCTGTACCGCGAAACAGCACCCTTCATTCACAACACTTATCTCAATTAACATTCAAATTGTTCTTTGAATCATTAAACAACTTTTTCTGAGTTGGGTTTTGGAAAACTTTGAAATTGGGGTTGAAGAGAAAAGGGTTCTTCTTTGGGAGAAAATGGGATTGTTAACTAGTTTAGGATGATGTGTTAGCAAGTGAGAAATTCCATTAGCATTAGTAGGCCTAAATGGTTTTGTGAGGGAAGTGGGTTTGGGTGAAGATGGGTTAGCAAGGATGGCTTAATATAGAAGAGGTTATCAAAAAAACATGGAGCATTGACAGTAGTGGATCGTTTAGGGTCATGCAGAAGATCAGAGTCTGCAGAATTGCTTTAATGAGTTGGAACAAGAAACACTACACTAATGCTGGAATATAGATAAAAAGGATTAAAGAAGAATTGAAGCAGCTTGGGCAAAAGAGCTGTGCAGAGAATAGAGGCAAAAGGGCAGAACTGAAAATCCTTACGAAGATGAAGAGACCTATTGGAGTCAAAGGCTAGAATTCATTGACTCAGAGAAAGGGACCAGAACACAAATTTTTTTTATGCAAGTGTGCTGGGAAGAAGAAAAAGAAATATGATCAATTGCTTGCAGAATTCAGACGAGAGCTGGTGTTATGCCAAAGAAGATCTTGTCAAGGAATTGAATATGTTTTATGAGAAGTTGTTTACTACCTCTATCACAACTAGATTTGATGAAGTCCTCAACAAGATTCCTGGCACAATAACCAGACAAATGAACGACCATGAGCATCTGATCACTCGACCTTCCAATGAGGACTTTTTTTTCAAGAATCCCAATAAGGCTCCAGGCCTGATAGTATGTCCTCTCTATTCTTTAAACAATTTTGGCATATTGTGGGGAGGGATATTACATTGGCGATCCAAAGCTTTTTCCATTCTGGATTTATGCTCAGCTATCTCGATGAAACTATCATCAGCCTTATACCTAAAGTGAATATTCCCACTAATCTAATATCCACTAATCTATACCAGTATAGACCCATTGCTCTTTGTAATGTCGTCTATAAGGCCATAACCAAGCTTTTGGCTATTAGACTCAAAACCCTTTTTGAATTACTGCATCAGTGATAACCAATTTGTCTTTCTTGCTGGAAGACAAATTTTGGATAACGTAATTGTTGTTCATGAATGTCTTTATTTTTTAAAAAATAAAAGGCAAGGGAAAAAAAGAGTTATGGTTTTAAAACTAGATGTGGCTAAAGCGTATGATAGAGTTGAATGGAATTTTCTTTGTGCTATTAATGTTTAAAATGGGTTTCTGCCCAACTTTTGTTAAATAAATTTATATTTGCATATCAACTGCTTCTTTTTCCTTTAATCTTAATGGTAAGAAGGTTGGTTTTTTCAAACCTATTAGAGGCATTAGACAAGGAGACCCATTGTCCCCTTATTTGTTCATTATTTATTCTGAAGCCTTCTCTAACATGCTTAATAATGCATGTAATGGGAAAGTTATTTCTGGTCTGAAAATCTGTAAGGATGCCATGTATTTCTCATTTATTTTTTGCTGATAATTCTCTCTTATTCTGCAATCAACCCTCTCTGAGATTCATGAAATTAAGAACATTATCTCTAGATATGAACAAGTTTCTGGTCAACTAGTTAACATTGATAAATCATCTGTCCTTTTTAGTAGGAATACTAGTGAGTATGTGAAAAAAGCAATTTGTGATTTATTAGGAGGGGTGCAACTGGTATCTCAGGGTAAATATCTGGGGTTACCATTGCTTGTTACTAGAATTCGAAAAAATCAAATCTTCAAGTTCATCAAAGATAGAGTGAAGGGAAGAATTCTTAGTTGAAAGAGCAATTTTCTTAGTCAAGCTGGGAAAGAAGTTTTACTTAAATCTGTGGTGATGGCCCTTCCAAATTATATAATGTCTTGCTTTAGACTATCCATAGGGCTTTGTAAGCAGATCAACAGCATGATGGCCAGGTTTTGGTGGGGTTCCAGAGAGGGTGAGAAAAAACTTCAGTGGGTTAAGTGGAACAAGATGACTGACACAAAATCAAAAGGTGGTTTAGGTTTTCTGGATATTAGATGCTTTAATACACCTCTTCTAGCTAAACAGTAATAGAGATTCTTGATCAACCCCAACCTTCATTTCAGCAAAATCCTAAAGTCTAAGTACTACCTCTCAGGTAACCTCCTATCTGTATTAATGTCCCCAACAACGCTTCGTGGTTTTGGAAAAGTGTCTGCAGTGCAAGATTCTTAATTCACAGTGGCTTAAAGAAAAGAGTTGGTCTCTTGATGATGCTACTATTCATGTTTGGGAAGACAAATGGATTTCGAGGAATGAAGGGGGTAGAGTGACGAGTACCAAACCTCATGGCCTTCAAATTTTGACTATTAATCAGCTTATTCAAGGAAACGAGTGGAATGTCAGGCTGGTGAGAGAGATTTTTGTAGTTAAGATGCAAATAATATTATCAAGATCCCTATTAGCATGACAAGGAAAGCCGATAACTGGTTTTGGTACCATACTAGCTCTGGGATTTATACAGTGAAATCTGGATACTTAGAAGCCAAAAGAATTGAGAATCTGATCTATGAGAGAGGGAAGTCCGGGGGTAAGCCTGGTAAAGTGAAGCAGATTGCCTTTGTTTGGAACCTCAAAGTGAAACATAAAATTAGACATTTTTTGTGGAAATGCCTAACCAGATGTCTTCCAGTGAATGATAACGTTTTCAGAAGAACTGGTATGGGTACCCCTCTGTGTAAATTTTGTGAAGTTAACAGTGAAACTATTGCCAACATACTTTCTTCTTTTGTAGCATGGCTGTGGAGGTTTGGAAATTTGCCCCTATCAATTGGGACGGATTATCCAATCTCAGAGGGGTCTTCTGGTGCTGGTGGGAAAAGGTCTTGAATGCAGCAGAAGCTAGAAACAACCAGGACCAGGCTGCTATTACTGCTCAGATACTTTGGCAGCTATGAAAGAGCAGGAATAGGTTTCAATTCGAAGACACTCTACAACCCCCCTCTCGTGAAGTGATGAAAACAGCTGTGGAGGAATGGAACGAATTCCTTCGTGATAATCAGGATGCTAAGAACAAGAGCAATTCAGAAACAAGTGTCCCTCATCAACCAAACCATTGGATCTCACCTGTCCAGGGTTGCCGCAGAATTATTACAAGCAGAGATAGCAAGGAGCACAATCCCAGGACAGGAATAGGTTTAATTGTATTCAATGAATGTGGGGAGCTCAAACTTGTTGAAGCTGAAGGAAAGGAAGGTTTCAAAGGCGCCTTAGTGAATAGGAAGATGCTGAAATTCTCGCTAAGGTAATGCTGGCTGCTATGGCTAATGGTTTTACAACTATTGAAATCCAATCCAGCAATAAACCATTAATTGACAAAGTCATTGCTGGAGAAGTGGAAGATATGGAAGCTGCAAACTTGTTAGAAGACATCAAATGTATGAGGAGCTTATTTTTGTGGTGCTCCTTTTCTTGTTATAATTGTAAGACTAATTGCCTAGCTACTAAATTAGCTAGTTTTAGTAAGAATTTGATATCATCTATTGAGTGGAAGGACTCCTTCCCCTTATGGATCCTAGAAGGAGCACAAGCTTTTGTTTTAACAGTTGCTCATTACTTGTACAGGCTACAATTCATCAATAAAATCATGTTTACGTTTGTATAAAAAATAAAAAAAAAATGGTATGTGAGGAAGAATCTTGATGATGAGAGTTTTGACATATTTTTTCCTTCGATTGATTTTTAGTAGGGTATAAGAGATTTGTATAAGCTGGGCTCTTTGTTGCTTCTTGTTTTTTGAAGAAACGGAAACAGAAAGGTCTTTCGATGATTTGAGAGGTTAATTTGCACTCTAAGCAAAATAGGAAGTTGAAATACTCCAGGTATCTAATAATCTTTGTTTGGATACTATTAGATATGTTCTAAGTGTCACTAATATAATTAGGATTTGATTTTCTTGAATCTCTACAAAAAAGAAAAAAGTAGGATAGGTTAGAGTTATAGATAGGTTAGAGTCTTCTAATTATACGAGTAGAGTTAAAATGCTTATACGACAAATTTTAATTAGGTATCCAAATAAACCATTTGTGAGTTACTTTAAATTGTTTCCATTTGTGAGTTACTTTAAATTGTTTTTAGATAGTATCCATTCAACTAAAGATTGATCCTAAAACCTCTACTCATGGCTTGTTTAGCAAAAGAATCCTCACTTGAACTCCTAATAAAATGGTCAATTATACTTCAGCTCCCTAAAACTTGCTACTAACATTTTAATCAGTTAATGTTTTAGTACCACTAAATTCGTTGGACTTACGGTAAATGATGTTGTGTTTATTGGTCGGTTTTACTAACATTTTACTCCGTAAATTTTTCAGAACTAATTTTTTAGTACTAAATTCGTTGGGTTGACAGATGTGTACATTGGTTGGTTTTCGACTATGCACTCAGGAATTTTATTTTATTTTTTAAATTTTCGGTACAAAACAATTAAAATCATATCCAAACAAAACTTTTGTTCTGTCACCTAATTAAAGAATTATTTTGTCAATTTTTGTTTGTATAAATATCTGAAATTTAATATAGTTAATTAAAAATTTAAATATAAAATTAACAAAGTTAAGACCTCTAATAAACTAGAACCTAAAAGCAACAAAATAAAATTCATATCTAAAAACGAAAAACTATACTCATATCTAAAAACTATCTCAAAGTGTGATTTAGTTATTTGGTTGTTGATTTTAATAATCAAATCTACATCATAAAACCAATTTTTTTGTTTGGTTTTTAATTGAATTAATTAGAGTATCAATTATTCAAAAATTAAATTAGTTTAATCCGATCATATTTAATTAACTTAAACTATGAATATCTCGAATAACGGAGTTACTATTGACTAAGATAACTTTTTTGAATGAAAATTTCCATTATATGCATAATTATATTTATTATTTGAGAAATATTTATTTATTTTATTATTTAAATCATGCTAACAGCATTTTTGTGTAATTTTGAATTTTGTAATAATTTTGTAACTTTATACTCCCTCCCAAATAACTTCCTTTAATTCACCCCAAAATTGAACACTAATTTAACATTTTAAGCAGGACCAAAAACCTTTTTAAAAAAATTTGATATAATGTTACAGGCACATCAGGTGTGCTAATAAGACTATTAACCAATCACAATCAATAAATAATATATTTTTCAATTTATTTGTTTTTGTTTTTTCTCTTTCCCCT
The DNA here is from genome assembly GCA_025175665.1 of Cinchona pubescens. Taxonomy (NCBI): domain Eukaryota; kingdom Viridiplantae; phylum Streptophyta; class Magnoliopsida; order Gentianales; family Rubiaceae; genus Cinchona; species Cinchona pubescens. Next base: position 2,184,789 of record JANKKI010000118.1, read on the forward strand.
AATAAACATGCTAACTTTGTTTGGATCGTTAAATCGGTCTAAAGATACGAGAAATCGTGTGGATAAGGTTTTGGTTTCGGTTCTCCATTTTTTGGAATCGGACGGCCCAAACTGGAGGTTCGAATACTTGGACCGCGTAAAAAAAGAATATATATATCCTAATGTAATCAATACATTTAATTTTTCTTTAAATTATCTTTTGGTATAGATTATCCAAAATGTATTTTTACTTTGATTTTTAAAGATTCAATAAATAATGCAATACTGCACCCTTTTTTTTTCTTCCAAAAACAAAATTTACAATTAAAATATAAATAAAATATAATTTTTTATTTTCCATCTTAACTTGTATTACTTTTTTTAATATTATCCAAAATATATCTTTACTTTAAAAAAATTCGAAATTGAAATTGTGACCAGAACCGAACAAAATTAGGGAATCGGCTGATTCTAGAATTAGAACCGGACTGACTCCTAAAACTCCGATTCTATCTTTCCATAGAACCAAAATCGACGATTCCAGATAAGAAACATTGATCATGACTAATTATACTATCAATCCAAATTTATTACAAAAATAATAATTGTGCAAATATATCACATCAACATTTATTTCTATTGCATTATGAAAATACGTAGTAGTTAGTTGACTTGGAAACCCCCCTCTTTTTTCTTTCCAAACTAGCACAAACAATAAATAAAGTAAAACAAAACAAAACAAAACCAAACCAAACCACGAGGAAATTTCTTAAACCAGCGTCAACATCTAACTAATTATTCATAATTAACTAAAGTACCGTTTTTTATCCCCCATTAATATCATCGTCTCTCTCACACACACTCCTCTGACGACTCCTCTTCGCAACCTTTCTTTCCCTAATCTTTACCCACAAATATACTGCTACTACTCTTTTATCCTTCTCCGCCCCCAAAAATTCTTAATCCTCAAGAAATTCTTATAATTTCTCCAAAGAAAAATCAATTTAGGGTTTTCTATCAAGAAAATGGAGACATCGAATTCTTCTTCTTATTCCGATGTTCGTACGACTTCTTCCAGTTCCAATTCGTCCACGTTATCGGCTCCCATGGATTCCAATTCAGGTTCTTCTAGAAGGTGGATACGGACTCCAATTTCCTCCTCCGCTGCGATTTTTCCACTCCCCGATATCCTCCTTGCTCGAGTATTCGGGTTTCTTAAGAATCCGACCCGATCATTCCGAAGCGGAGCCTCTCTATGTTGACCATAGCTATAGTAATAGTAATATTAGTACACCAAACGGTGTCGTCTCGGCCGCCAGAAGTAGTGACGGTGGTAGTAGTAATATTACTTCTAGTAATGGGGAGGTTTCGATTCGGATACTCGGGCCGGGGGAAGGGATTCGGGCCGGGTCAGATGGAGACGAGGAGTCGACGGGGTTGGGTGGAGGCGATCAGGATAGAAATTTGAGCAGGACGGCAGCTGAGGACGGGGATTCCGGCGTGGAAGGAAGTGGGACCAATGATAACAGTAGAGGGGAGTCTTCATATGAGAGGTATGATATTCAGCAGTTTGCGAGGTCGGTTGAGCAGATTCTGCCGTTTTCTTTATTGTTATTGGTCGTCTTCATTCGCCAGCACTTGCATCAAGGTAATGCTTAATTCTGTTTTTGTCAAATCAATATTTAGGAGTGGCTTAATTGAATGAATGTGTTTGTATTATTTAGTGGAGTTTAATGCTATTTGATTAATAATATATGGTGAAGAATGTTTCGTTATTTATAGTTGTATTTCTTTATGTTGGAAGAAATTTGGAATGTATGACATAAGCAATCATAGATTTTAGGGTAAGTATGATACTACTATAATTGCTGAAAATTGGTTACGGTCTTTACGGATTAGTTAAATTTGGTGCAAGCATGAGGTGAACAATTATGCCTGAAAATCAGGCACAGATAAGATAGTTTTGAGGATGCATCGAATGTCGGTTGGGATGACTATATGGACTTCTGTAAGGGATTGCTGATTCCTTGTTGCTAAAAGCTATGGGATGTTTTGCTACTACCCAACACATTTTCTTTAGAATTGTCAGGGGCCTTTTAGCTGAGACCAGCAGTCTTTTCCGGTTGTCCTTGTGATCTTGGTTCATGATTTGTAGCTCATTTATTGAATGCTAATCTGAGAGTGGAAAAATTGGTCAAACTATGGTATATGGGTGATTTTCTTGTGAATATTTTGATATTTTGTTCTTCATAAGAGTTTGAGGAAAGCCCTGCTACTTTCTGTTTTACTTCTTAGTTGGTTTAAAGATCATTTGTCTGGGATTAGTCACATTTGTTTTTCCTTTTTCTGCATAATCATGCCTACAGGCGTATTGGGGCAGTGTCCACATGTTCATCAGCATTCTTTTCATGTTTTATTTGAAAAGTGTATTGATAAGCTAGTTCAGTTGCCCAAATTAGGCTATCATGGATTTAAGTATTTTGCTTCATAGACATATTTATCCTGTGACTTACTTAAATTAGTTAAGTTAGAAGTAAATTTGAAAAAACGAAGAGTCAGTGACTGAGATTGGTGAGCGGATAACAGTATGATTATCTCCATTTTCATAATTACTTCTCTCTCTCTCTCCCCCCCCCCCCCCCTCTCCCCCCAAAGAAAAGTTGGTCCTGCAACTAGATAAGAGGGAATTGAGTTCCTTTTGTTTGTCAAATCTTTAGTTTTAGTACTAAATATCTGTCCTGTTAATATAAATGACATGGACATATATGTGTTTGGTTCTTTGTCCCAGCTCCACTTGATTAGATAAACATGTTTAGAAGTTGTTCTTTGATTATTGTGTTTTTCTGTTTTCATTTCAGTCCTCATACTGAACTGAGCTATTGCTCCTCTTCATATGATTTGTAGGATTTTTTGTCACAATTTGGATCACTGCCTTCATGTTCAAGTCAAATGACATTCTACGGAAGCAGACTGCTCTTAAGGTATTATGCTATTTCCATTCTTGAACTAGTTTTAGTATCATTTATTATAAGAGAACCTGAATATTTATGATTGCTTTATGGAAAGTATTAAGAATTTCAGTTAATACTAATTCTGACATTTTGTAGGGAGAGAGAAAGATGCTTGTTCTTCTCACTTATTTCGTGGTCTTTGTACTTCACGCATTTGGAATCTATTGGTGGTACCAGAATGATGATCTTTACTACCCATTATTCATGGTTCCTCCAAAGTCAATCCCACCTTTCTGGCATGCAATTTTCATCATCCTTGTCAATGGTATGAATCTTAACTTGTTGCTATTTGTTAAAGAGCTTAGTTTCTCTCATGTATGCATATGGTAGTCTCCTATTTCCAGCCCGTGTGTTGCCTCTGTATTCTCCCATTGTGGTGGAGTTGAATAATACGGCGAAGTGCTATTTCAGCCATGAGTTTGACTGACAGACAGAAAAAATGTCATTTTTTAACAGCAATGCTGCTTTCTCTTAATTTGGAAAATCTGTAGCCAGTGAACTTTCTTTGAAGGACTCAAATTTGTATTTTATGTTGTAAATTTGTTCTTTCAGGAGGTTTATCTTGCTATCTGCTAGTTATGCTAGCTTTTATTGCTCTTGCTTGCTCTACTTGTAAGTACAATTTGGGGTCATGTCATATCATTTGAACCAAATATTTATAATCTTGTGAAAGACTTAATTAATTTTTAATTGCATGGAATTCTATATCATGACCTATTTTCAATGGTATCAGCATGCATAACCTATTGGTTACATAATTATAGTATTTGTTTAGTTCAGTATTTGAATTTTAGATCAACCGCCTTTAGGAAAACTACTTATCACACTTATACACTTCTTAAACTAGCAAAAATAATCCCAACTATATGGATTCGCTTCTATTTTGATAGAAGCATTTAATTTCTTTTATCTATTTAACCTTAACTTGTCAAACTGATCGAATAACATGTTGACCCCTTTTGTTTTGCAACATGACTGGGTTTAATGTCAAAGAAAAATCAACCTAACCTGTTAATTTTATATTGTATTGATGTTTGATTAACCTGTAGTGTCAGAAAATGCCATCCCTTGTCTGTGCTGTCTCATACCATGAGGGTTATCCTCTCTCTGTGGTTATTTCCAGATACAATGGTGAGGCAGATAGCTATGGCCTGCGATGAAGCTGGGGCTACTAATGTATTATAAGAATGGCAGGGGCCATAATTTCCGGAGACAGGTAGCATGGATTTCTAGAGTGATTACAAAGTATGTATCTTTTGATTGTTGCAGTATTGTGATAGACATCTTGTTCTTTCAGGGTCAATTGTTAACTTTAGTTGAATACACATTGCTGCTGTACCGTGCATTATTACCAACTCCTGTATGGTACCGATTCTTCTTAAACAAAGACCATGGAAGTCTTTTTTCATCATTGACAACAGGATTGTATTTGACATTCAAGCTTACATCTATTGTTGAGAAGGTATTTAATCCACACAGTTTGGTCACTCTTCAGCTATCAATGTCCTGAATTCTAGAAGTCATCTTATCACAGGATCTTGTTTCTTTTCGGATTTTACTTTCAGGTAAAATCCTTCTTAGCAGCCTTGAAAGCACTGTCCAGAAAAGAAATCCATTATGGATCTTATGCCACATCAGAACAGGTATAATGTCTCCTTGATGCTAATTTATTATCTTGGTTTCGGTTGGCTTACTGTCGAATGATACAAAGAGAAAATTAATATGTTAGTAAAAGCCTGAGAATCAAAATTGTGGATCACACTGCTTTTTGTTTTCATTTTTTGGGGGTTTGTTTTTTGCCCTTCTTTTCGGGAGGGGAGCTGGAGTAGTGGTTGCTCGTGTCAAAGTTGCATGTTTGCTACAGTAATTTAAGTTATTTGCTATCTATGGTACAAGAGGATTTAATTTTGTGAATCATTGTTTATCATCCTACACAGGTAAATGCTGCAGGTGATTTGTGTGCTATTTGCCAGGAGAAGATGCATGCCCCAATTTTCTTGCGTTGTAAACACATTTTCTGTGAAGATTGTGTGTCGGAGTGGTAAGTTATGCATTTACTTTATTACAATCTTCTTCTCCTGGTATTCTAAAATAATATATGAAGTTTTATTATGAGGTCCATTAATCTTAATTTCTTGCAGGTTTGAAAGAGAGAGAACTTGCCCGTTGTGCAGGGCATTAGTTAGACCAGCTGATTTACGATCATTTGGGGATGGTTCAACAAGCTTGTTCATCCAGATATTTTAAATTTACTTTGTGAAGAACTCCTCATATAGTGTCATTTTCCTGAAGGAATGTTCTTACAGGGTATCAAACCACCTAATTCTTGCGTGGCCTGTAGTGCCGAAGAAGGTGCACCAATTGGCTAAGGTCTTACCCAAGTCGTTTTCTATCGCTGTACATAAATCTATTCAATGATTCTGTACTGGTGTTGTATGCTTGAGCAAAAGAGAGAGAAGTACATGTAAAATTTCTTGCCTCTCTCCGAAACAACCTCGCCAAAAATTGAGAAGAAAACTAAAGAGAACCTGCCTTTCTTTCCCTGCATTTCCAATTTTCTATCTTTTGGACAGTTAATCTCATATTATATCCCTGATAATGTTGCCGATAACATGTGCTAAAGCCACGGGATACTTTTACCACATTTGCTATCTATATTTTGTATAGTTATACACGCTATCTGAATGGAAATGTATAAGTTTAGTGGCGGTAAATTTGCTAATTCTCTTCTGCTGCAGTTATCACTCATCTGTTAAGTTCATTAAACTGTTCCTTTGGTTATGCAGTAAAATATAACCACCTTGTTGAAGTTCTCACGATTATAAAGATCTACCCTCTTGTTTCTGAAATTACACTTGCTTCTTTCTTTAGCCGGAAAATTTTGCTTAGAAAAAACTTGGAAATTTTGACAAGGCTAGCTGATGATGTAAATTTTTTTCCTTGGGTAACTATACATATATTTGGACTTTGTTCTGATCTGTTTGTTGACTTGGGACCAAAAAAAAAAAAAAAAGAACATATCAACGATAGGCAAGGCTGGGGTAAAATTTATGTTGTTCATTAAGCATTTATTAAGTTTCGTAATAGTTATTTAAGAATAAATAAGGGATTTTTATTTGAAGAAATATGACTCTCCTATTTTTGGTAAAACAGCCACACAATTTGAATGAGTTCTATCCGTTCGTACAATCTAAATGGGTTTTGTTATTAATTATTGAATAATTATTAAAGGGTCGTTAATTATTCAATGACTATTATAAATTTTGTCCATATGATAGGATCCCACCAAAAAAAACCCATGGGAGTAGTATATGGGATTCTTTGATCAATTCTGGACAGAGACAGAGAGTCACAGGTGCTCCATACCAACAAACAATCGATCCAATTAATTTCGAAGGAGACTTGGTACTCTCTTGTCCTGTACTAGGAGCTGGCGGCCCCCGGCCGTCTGTTCTCTTCACCACGGGCCAGAACGCACGTTATCAGTGGTACTAAAGAAAAATTACCAGTGAAAGGAATCATGCAGTTGACGGAGTCCAGTTTTTTAGTTAAAGAAATATTAGTAATTACGCATCGAACATAACTAAAAGTAATATCTACATGACATTTAAATACCAATAAATCAGAAGATATTTTTCCATAAAAATTTTCTACATTTACACTACATGAAAGATTTCCTCAAGTACCTTACATGATATTTGAGTCTAACAAAGATAGTGGGTGTCCCAAAAACAGTATTCTTAACTAGTAATTTTTGCATCGTTCCCCTCTCGTGGTGCAAGGAGAGGCTTAATTGAACTCCTAAAATTTTACAAAGAGGCATTTCATCTTGGCATGTAGATATCTTAGTAACAAATTTAGGTGGCCTTCAAAACCAAAATAAAATATAGAAATTCAAATATAGACATTCTCATGGAAATATAGCAATTCAGTTTGTAACTAAGTATTTGTTATTTGTTTCCTTACATAAGAGACGTGAAAGGTGAAATATGTACTTAAGTAGCTTAACATATTTATTTAGTACTCTTAGGAGTTTTTTAGTTTTAAAATTAGAATTATAAACCGTATTATGAGTATGAGTTTGTATAAAATTCTCTTTTAATTGTTTGGTTTGAAACGAAAATAAATTTTATTATATTAGTAAGTAATTTAATTTTAAGCTCATATGGCAATTGGAGAATAAAAGTAAACAGCGAATTAATTTAACAATTTCATACTCGTAAAATAATTTTCTCATTCTTGCTCCTGTTTGTCTTACCCATAAATCAAACATCTGTGCTGTTCTCAATTTGGACATGAAATATCCATTGGAGTATATCAGGTCCCAAATTATATTAAAAGAAAAAACATTTTGAGAGCTAAAACATCATCAATGTTTGGACGTGCACAGAAACAGTGACAAGGATTCGGGGATCAGGCAACAGAGATATTGTCAAAAGCAAAGCAACCTCCAAGATTTACTAAAGATCGTCATGGATAGGAGGCAGCCAGCAGATAAAGAGTGATGGGCGTAAATATATAACTAAGGCAAATACTTAGATAGATCTAATTTTTGGTCTAACTTATAGATTTTATAGTGTAGATTAAACTTTAGAGAATCTATAACATCAGTTAATGTAAACAAGATTTTTTAAAATTTAGTATTTATCACAGAGTTTACGGTAAAGTTAAAGACCGAATCTACCTAAATATTTTCTATATAACGGCTAATATGTCATGGATTCATTAAGGCAGCATGCGAATTTGAGGATATTCATCGGATTTTTTGTCTATTGTTTGTACACTTTTATTTATTAAAGTTGAATGACATATTCTAGCAACAATATCGACCAGCCGAAAACGGCATTTTGAAGCAAAGCATATTTGCACATTTACACGGAGACGGTGTACGTATACGACTCCCTTTTCCAAGTTCCAAGTGGAAGGAATAAGCAGAGAACGAACGTGGAAGCCTTTCTGTTTCTGGTGCTTTTCGGCACCGATTCTCAACGACTAAATTCTAGTAATGCATTTAGCATTGATAGACATGGACGACAAACCAACAAGGCGACCAAATCATAAGATAGATTGTAAATTTGACTTTCGTTCTTTTTTTTTAAAGACCATCTTGATAAATTACTTAAATATATGTCCTAACTTATGGTAAACAAAAAATAACTTACTTTCTTATTAATTTTTTTGAGAAAATCGAATCATTTTTTTTAGTTTTAAAGAGCTTGTATAGTATAATATAGTAAAATTTTTTAAAATATATGAATGTTATGTTATACAAATTCTTAAAATACAAAAGAATAATTCTATAAAAATAATAGTAAAATTTTCCTAAACTTTTTATCATAAAATAAAAAACATGGACGACAAATATAGCTGTTACTATTTGCGTGGATTTTGAACCTTTTGGTCGTACGTGGAAAAAGTGAAAACAGGAAAAGAGTAATGTTGGGGCCCATTTACAACTCTCTTGTTGATTGTAAACAGTAATCTATACCATCTACTATTTCCGTTATAATATATTTGTTACATTTAAATTTTTTTTTTTGTTAATAAGTCATATTTTCAAGACTTAATCTCTTATAATTTTTTTTACAAATTCTAAGTTTCAAGGCATAATACTTTATATAAATTTCATTTATTATTAAAAAAAAATCATAAAAAATCAAATAAATCTATATGAATTATTGATTACAAAATCGATCAGATTAACCAGAAAAGTTAAATTGTGACAAAATAAATAAAACGAAGAGAATATAAAGTAAGAGACTTTTTTAGTATGATGTTATTATTTGAATTTTTAAATTTACCCTCATATAATAAATAAAACTAACACATTAACCTACTAATAATAAGTAAGTACCCTATTGACTTCTAACTATATTTTTCTTATTAATGGCCTTGTTTGGATAGCAAATAATAGGAATTATTTGCCAAAAAATATTTGGTCGACAATAATTTATGTTTGATTAGTAAAGCATTTTTTCCAAATAATATTTCACACTATTCATGTTTTGTCTTATTCATTATTCACACAATCCATTATTTGCACTATTCATATCATATTCATTATTTATATTTTAAAAAATATTAATTGATAATTACATAAATAATTTAAAGCAACGTGTCTTCGTCAAATGCAATATGGTGAGATTAAGTGAAAAATATTTACAATTGTAACTTTTCTATTTACATTGTAGGCTTGTAAACGGATCGAATTCGGGTTGGATCTACCATATCCAGATCTGATTGATCTGATTAATATAATCGGATTCGAATTTCGATTCGAATCCGGATCTCCGACGGGTCTACAAAAGTAGATCCATATCCTGATTCGTCGAGTCTTATCGGATCCAGATCTGGGTCTTAATATTCTTTTTATAACTTTTAAAATTATATATAAAACTATTACAATTTATCAAATTTTCTCTTTTCCTTTAATTATAAAAAGTATTTAGTTCATAATTAATATTTATGCATATATTCTACATTAAATACAAATTATATGGGTAATTTACACAATATATATATGTATATATACATATAAAATAATACTAACATACAATAATTTTATTATATATTAAATATTTTAATCGGGTCCGAATCTTAATAGGGTAGTAACATCAAGATCCAGATTCGATCCATTTATTATAATAGCTAAACGGGTCCGGATCGAATTTAGGTAATCGAGATTTGTCATAAATCCAGACCCAGATAAATGGGTCCAGATCGGGTCGAGTCCCGACCCATTAACAGGCCTAACTATTGCATTGTTGTTTTTAAATTTGTTGGTAATAACTGAAGTGGAACTCCAATTAGTCATGTAAACAGGTTGAATCCAGGCCAAATCTTGTGAATCCATACCTAAATTCATTTAATATTATCGGATTCGGATCAGAATTTAGATTTTTTTTAAGTCTATAAAAGGATATCCATATTCGAATTTCCGGATCCACCGGTTGATATTATTTTATAAATTTAAAAAAATATATATATATATATATAAATTTCAAATTTTTATAGAATTTTTTTTAATTGTAAAAAAATGAGATTTAATTCATATCATATTCGTACATGTATTTTATATTAGAGCAAAAACTATATTGGAAATAAATAAATAAATATACATATATATAATCGGATCAAAACAATCGATGCATATCCGATTGGTTTATTATAAAATAACTAAATGAATTCAAATCGAATCCGGGTAATCGAATTTACACATTGATCTAGACCCAAATAAATGATTTATGAAACGGGTCTAAACGAACGATTTATTTACAGGTATATCTCTAATTGCTTACAAATTATAATGTTATATTTTGTAGGTTTAAATTTAATTTAGAAATGTCAAATAATGTCATTTTTTTAGAATATGTTTTAAAGATCAACACTCCGTTCTCAAGTACAGTCTAATATTAAAATAACAGATAAATTGAAAAGATTAGTAGAAACGTTTGACAATCATGATTTGAAATATGTAACTTGTTTGGCAAACAGAATTACTCAAAATCAATAAAGGAATTAAACAAAAAACTATCCATAGTTATTTAATTAGTTGTGCAATTATTTTATTTTTAAATGGGTCCAACAAATAATAGGTATTCTTTATTTCCAATATAAATGGTTATTTCAAAATATTATTTTGTATCCAAATAATTATTCTATTTTTATAAAAGTCAATATTATTTTCAAAAATCACTAAAGTCAAAAGACAAATATTATTCACCAAATAATACTCCATTATTGGTTGTCCAAATCGCACCAATTTTATTTAAAATCACATACATTATGTGTGCGTTTCCAACTAATTACTTATTACTCGGTAGTCTATCAAATTAATTCAAGGTTTATATTTCTATTTTCTTTAACATTCATATTTCATCAACAATAAACAAGGGACATTTACTACGTAGTATTTACTATCTGTGTCTCAAAATTTTTGTTGTTTTTTTGAAATCCAACTTATTAGTAATAATATGCTGATAATGATAGTTGTTTAAATTTTTTTTTATTTTACCTTTTAAAATTCAAATTTTGAATGTTTTCATAAAAAGATAAAGGATAAAAATAAAAATGTGTAATAATTATATTTTGACCTTTTAAACATGAGAATATATTATAAGACAAAAAAATAAAAAATATGACACTTTTCAACGGAGAATTCCATTTACTATTCATGCAATACTACCGACACCTGTTATTGCCATGGTGTCAAATACATTCCTGCAGACTGACTTGAAGAGGGGAGCTAGGCGAAGAAAAAAGACCAACATCCTAGCTTTACAAATGTTGCAATGGGCATGTGGCTTCTTTTTTCTTTCAATTCCCACTTAATTCAATGCAGAATTGAGCTTTGTTCGCACCACGGATAATGCTTGGTTTTAGTAACATGCCAAAACATAAAATGCCATTTCAAATTCAGGAAATTCTTGAGTGTTGATGATACAAGAAAAAGTTCACCAATAGTGAATTAACACGTAACACACGTGATATGTAATAGATGAATTATGGAATAATTAATTGAATACCGACATCTTCTTTCATATCAATAATCATAAAGTTCATAAAAAAGATTATTTTTTCTAATTAAACTATAATATCTTTCACTGTACCATAAGGTTTTCTTACCGTTTTCATTCACTCAAACAAGTATTAGTCCCCTTTGAAATATATTTGAACTCATGAGACAATCACAAAAGTTGATGAATACACAAAAATAACTGCTAAAAAAGAAATTTATTTTACTCTAATTCTTTAAATGGTTATTTTGCACTTTCATCCGTATGAATAGAGATACATATATTTGGTACCAAAGAAGATAGGAAAAGACATTTGTAAATTCAAATGAAGTGGATCAATATGATGAGGAGACAGGAGACAAAAGAATGCCTAAAGTTTCTAAAGGAAAAATGCTCAACCAAAGACGATTCTAATTAGGGTTGGGCAAAAATATCCGTTGATTCCCTGATCTGTCCGCTCCGCCCCACTCCGTTTCTAAAAATGAGAGTATCCGATCCTCATCTATTGATCAGGTCAACTGAGGGTCGGGTACTCGCTTCTGTGAGGGTCGAATGACGGTCAGGGTTTTAAAAACCCGCGGGTATCCGCTCCGACCCTCATATATAATGTTTCCTATAATTTTTAGTGTAAATAAGTCATTCATCTATTTTTTAAATATTGATTTATAATAGTATCGATTTTATCTAACTTTTCTCGAATAAATTTTATGTTAGTTTTGTTTTTCTTTTTAATTTGAAGAAATTATGTGATTTTTTAAATTCAATTTTGTTAACTTTTTTCTTTAACAATCTAATATTGGATTTTTTTTCTTTATTCTTCTTAATTTATATAAAATATTTGTTAATCAACTTGTCACTTTTAAAAATTATTAAAAATTTTAGTGTTCAAAGTGAGATTAGTTTAATTTAATTTAATTTTTGTTAGAAGGTGAATGATGATAAGATAGAGTCGGGTACTCGCGAGTACCCGACCCTCTTTACCGGATACCGGATAGTATGAGGGTCGAATCAAGATAAAAAAATGACTAACCCGACAAATAAGGATTGGATCAGCCAAATCCCTTGACAGACGGGTATCCATCCCGCGCCTACCGTAATTCTAATGGTAGAGTTCAACCATTCAGAGGTTATTAGACTCGAAGGGTCAATCAAATACTTCGATCCCAAAAAGTCGACCAAGCCGGAGGCCCGAATTCCTGATCAAGTGTCTGATCAGATTCGAAGGTCAGGACACTGATTAAACCTCTATAAATAGGAAGACACCTTCATAGTATTCAAAATCAAGCAAAAACGATCAAATAGCATATAATAATAAACCCATAGATACTTCTACTCATCCTCACCCTAACTAATCAAAAACTTTACTTATCAAGTATACATGGTGATTAATATTATTATCATAACCCCTTAATTTTGAATAAATCGCATCATCTATTTAGCTATATTGGAAGTATGAATGCTGATTCTGAAACACAGCTAAGCTGAATTCCAAAGTTCACATGAAACCTTTACTAGTGGATGATAATAGCAACCGATAACTTTTTTGCAGCAAGATATGATTGATATCAGTGATGTTTATGGATCGAATACTCAATTTATAAGATCATTATTTAATTCGATCTGATTGTATCAAATTGAGATAAAAGTGATTCGTACCCGGTCTATATGCATAGGTTAACGAGCCAAATTGCCAAAGTGGCTCAAATGATCGGGTAGTCAACCCATTCAATATTACTTTTTTTATGTTAAACTTGAAAAAAAATATATAAAAATGACTACTGTACTTAATTACACACATACTCCTATGAATTAGAAGAGAAAAAGAAAAAAATCATTAATATTAGACCATAATATACAAAATTATAAAATTATTTGTATATATGGACCGGATAACGTATATGCAAGATTACAAATTTTCGATCCGATTTTATTAATCAATTCAAATACTTTATTTTTATAATTAACACTAGATCGATTCAATAAATTTTTTAAATTTATAAGTTAAGATAAACTTCCCTAATTAATACGTGTGTTATTTTATATATACCCCTTAATGCCTAAATATATAGAATCCATACAAACAAGGGGCATATACTTGCATTTAAGCAAGGATATATCCACACACACAAAACAATAGAAAATTCTTGCATGGATCGGCTTCATAGTATAATACCATGGATCCCTTGGTTCATACTTTTCCACATCATCCATTTAAGTGATGTGGAGTAACATGAACGAAGGGATCCATGATACTATGCCATAGACCCGATCTATGTAAGAATCTCCCCTAGAGAACAAAGAAGGTTATTGAAATTACTGTTTATGTGCAGCCTTCGTTTTACTAGAACTTTGATCGAAGCCTCAGAAAGAAACTATTAAGTTGCTAGCCTTCTAGTGGGACGAAGTGAAAAAACCACCATTAAACTTGTTCTCACATACCATCAATATTGGGATTTTGTTATAAATTTTAGTGTTACACTCGTATGATTTGTTACTCGTTTAATATTTACTTAAGGTAAAATATACATTCACTCTATTACATTACTTTTCTATTTCAGGTGTTTAAATGTGTAACCGAAAATTTAAAACCCTGACAAACCTTGAAATAGTAAACAATTAATTAATTTTACAAACTATACCTACTATAATTCCTCACTAGAGAAAGAAAAATAATTTATAAAATTATAAATTTAGAATCATTTAATAAAGTCATTTTACATGTAAAAATAATATTGTATTACAAATTTTTAATTTTACATATTTAAATTTCGTTTTAATATTTTTTCAAATAGCCCAATGATACATTAATAATTTTATCACTTTATACTGCTAAGAAGAATGCGACGATAGTGGGGTACACCCAAAAACATAGTGAAATTGACCAAAAGAGAGATATGTTATCGTTGTGTTATCCCCGATGGTATAAAACACCAACCAGACAGAGTAAGTTTTCCCCCAAAAGCATACTCACTCACTCACTGGCCTTGGCGTGTATCTTTCCAGGTTCCAGTCACCACCAAGGCAGCCAACCAACCAACAACCTACTCCTCTAAACTCCCCAAACCCACCTACATAAAGCAACACACGCCCGCGAACATTGATTTATCCACTGCTCTCTCTCTCTGCAGGCTGCAAGTGTATTTAATGTCTGCAGGCTGCACTTCTCCTTTTTATCTTCTCTTCAGTGCTTCTCCATAGAGAGAGAAAGAGGGTGGGAGGGGGAGTGGGTGAGTGAGTTTGAGATGGAGATGGACCATCATTATGCAGGCAGATTTGTTGAAATGTAACATCTAGCTAGCCCAATGCACTTTTCCAACCCATTCAAACTACAGTTTTTTTCTTCACACGCACACACAAACACTCTGAGAGGTGTGGTAAAGATATATTTTGAGTGAGTAGATCTTAAAGACGTCGCTTTCGTTTCCCTAACTCTCATGGCGAAAGCGACCCATCATCTTCCTTTTCTGTGAATTGAAGACAATGGTCTTTCTTCCGTAATTCATGCGAGAGACCCCTCTTTCATTTTTGTGTCTTCTCTTTCTTTCTTTACTACTTGGAATACTTTCTTGTAGTTTAATTGTTTTAATCTATCCTGTGTTCTGCCGGTTCGTTTGTGTTGAAGTTATTAACATGGTATTTAAAGGTAAAATTAGGCTTCAACTGGATACTTTAGGGTTTCTACCCAATATATTCAAACCACACAGTTATTATAATTATCACTGTATTTTCTTTCACAATTTTTTATCTAATTAATTACTATATTAAATTTTTTGTTGTAACATTTTAGTTTGATAAAATACATCATGATTCTTTTTATCCCCCTAATATGTTGTTAAATTCATTACTGAGTTTAGGGTTTGTTGGAGAATTGATCCAATAAAGAGAATTCTTGCTAAACCGAATTCAATTTTTTTAGATCAAGGAAAACATCAGTCTTCCCCCCTCCCTCTTTGTGAGTGTTGCTACAAGTCCTTATTATATAGCTGTAGTACTTCTGTGTCCTTTCACTTCTAGATTGTAACTTGTACAGTAATCACTCTGCAATTTATGACATCTCCCAGAATATCAAGTAATTAGATTTCAGTTTCCACATATTATTGGGAGAAAACCCTTTTTAGGCATCTTCATTATCCACTCAAAGTGCCCATCTTTTGAGCTTTTTACCCAGGTAAAGTAGTACTACTTATGAGAATCTTTGTAGTACTATCTTTTCTTGAAGATTGGCCTTTTATAGGTAGTTGGATTGTGTATTAGACATGTCAAGATTTGTTTCTCAGATCTCTGAGATTGCATTCTGAGTGTTGTTTTGTGCAGCCTATGAAAAGAAAGAAAAACAGGTTCTATGTGTTTTAGTACTTGTACAGAAGTATTTGCATTGTATATGTTTCATCTTCTTTCCCTATTCGTATATTAGACTTGAAACAATATTTTGTTGTAGTTTGCTGCTGTTCCTTCTCCTTCTGGCTTCTTAAGCTGTTTGACATCCTTAGAGGGTTAGTGGGAATAATGGATAACATGTTTCCATTGGATTGTTGGTATTTCAAATTTGCATTCCTGAACTGTTAAATATTGTCTGATAAGTATTACAATAGCTGATTACGGATTAAATTGTTTACTACGTCTTGTATATATTATGATTGTGTAGGCACTTTGATGATTATGGATTGTTGAAATTATGTGATTAGTATTGCAAGAATTTTCTGCTCTTTAAGAAATTGTGTGAGAGAGAGCTTCCTTCAGCCCACTCACGGATGAGATCAGGGGTTGAATTAGCTGCCGACTCATTCATTTAAACACTCAGTAGAAAAGGACTATCTAAGATATAATGTTTGTGCTACTGTGATTGAGTGAATGATGCGGGAGATAGTTTTCTACTGGCTCCGTCCGTGCTTGGACTGAAGGGAGCTCCCTCTTTCTGTTGCCTTTGTTTTTCCATATCCAAGGGCATCTCCTTCAGGTGGATCTTTTATTCTCACTATCCTCTCTCTTAATTAGAACAATCATAGTGTTAACTTCTAGTTCAATAAAATGGCTTATTTCATGAGTCACCGAACACTAATTACTATTTGTGAACTACTTGTAAGTTTTAATTCGTGCATGAATTTCTATAGCTTTCTATCGTGATGATATTCTTTCTTTTGGCCAACACATGTCTGCTTGACATATTGTCGGTATTGGTTTACAAGATTTATGGTTTACAAGATTTACTTTTACAAGATTTATGGTTTACAAGATTTACTTTTTCTAACATCATTCCTCTCCTGCCCATTGCATCGTACCATAATGGATCTCTTCATCATGCTCTATTGTCCAGGCACTGAAACAGCCCTTAGGTTTGGTCCTTCTGCCCTTCTCCTGTTGTTAAGTATGAAGTCGACCGTGGTCTTAGCATGATTAGAAGTGAACTTGAATGCGGTACTGCAAATTATCTCCTCACAGTGATTGTGTGCCTTATAATTTCTGTAACTGGCATACTTCCTCAGAAACATGTTACCTTGGGGCCTGCAAGCAACCTTTGAATTGTCATGTCCTTTCCTGCAATATGACAGCTAATTAAGTTGTTTGTGTCTGGTAATGGATTACTTTGCAGAGGTAGAACGCTAGGGAGGGCCATTGCTCTTTCCTTACTCATTCTCAACCATACATGGATGTGGATGATAGCCCTCAAGTTATCCTATTAACCGCTTTACTATCAAATTCTTTATCAAGTTTTTATCTTTCTAGCAGTGCTCTTATTAGGTTTCATTGATTGATAACTTAGAGAGTTCTAACATCGTGCTTTGCAGGAAAATTTTCTAATTGAAGTTCACCTATTGGTTTTCTTTGCATTCTTAGGACTGTTACTTATAAAGTTGCTCAAAAGAATTTGTTGTCGCGGAGAACTTCAGGTTTTGTTCCTCAACTGGTTAAGACTTCGAACTTCTGAAGGAAGAAGCCTAAATAACCCTGCATACCTTATTAAACTATGATAGATTTTGCATGGCTCTTCACTACATTAGAAATTTAATATGGTGAACGGTACCATATGTTTCTTCACTTGTTAAAAGGGTCCTTCAATTGGAAGATCTCTTTGGTTTGATATGGCGATACACTCTTTACTATTTTATTAACAACTTGTTAATGAAAGTACAGATTATATGTAAAAGTATTGCTTTCATGCACAAGTAATATGGGGCCAAGAGCTTAAACTATGTTCAATCTGCTTTGTTTTGTATAGAGAAAGTACACTTGAGCCTTTTTCAGATCAAATGAACCGCATTATTGTTGTTATTTTATCATTTTAGGCGGTGGCTGCACGGGTAATGATACAATTGATTTTGCCAAATATGGATGGTGGGACTTGTTAAAAGGTCATAACCCTCTTCTGGAAATTAGCTTTTAGCCACTAATTTAGGTCATCTTGAACCATTTTTATGGAAATGATCAATAGATTCCCTCTGTAGGGTGGTCCCAAATTTCTTTCATGCTATTTGCTGGATGGAATCGATAAACATTGATGCCATTGTTTGCTTTTGTAATGAAAAAAAATTCTGCTCAATTTTTGTTCCCATCTGTTGTACTTCAACAAAATTGATGATCATCCAAAACGTGTTTCACTATTTACCACTTATAGTTAACTGGTTATCTCCTTATTGAACCCATATTACATTTTTTTTTTCATTGCCAAGTTTCATGTCTAGTTAGTGTTATTCGACTTGGCACCTAAATTGCCACTTGCTCAAGACATTTGAAATGCAAAGTAATCTTTAAGAAGCATGAGGTACTGAGGTGTTATGTTAATCACTTGAATCGCCCAGCTTTTGCTACCATTGGTCTCGTCGAGTGCGACCAGGCGGGGTCGAAAACGCAGAGAAGAAAAGTAGAGGTGTTGTGGTCCCTTGGTGTCTTGTAGTGGCTACTAATGTAGCATGGGAAATTCTTTAAATCGTTGTATTTGGGTGGGTGAATTTGAAATGAATGAATTTAAATTTAGTATATTTGAAATGATATGAAATTTAGATAAATTTTAAATTTATTTATTTAATTATTAAAATCACATTCTCTAATTGTTGGTGAATGTTAAATTTACAGTTAAATCAATTAATTTGTTTAAATAACTTATTAGTATAAATTAGAATTTCAAATTAAATCCATTCAAATTCCTCCTTTCAAACACAATGAAATAGGTTGAGTTTAATATAGTGAATCTTTACTTATCTTTTTGTAATTCAATCTAACAATATAGGTCATAAAAAAAAAGGTATAAATTTATCATTTAAATTACATTTAGTTATTGATTTTGTGGCTATTAAATAATCTACATCAATAACATAGTGTCATATATCATTATTATCCAACACAGATATACATAAGTGGTGTCATATAATGTCACATAATATCACATTACTGATGTGGCTTGTTTAATAGCCATAATGTTTATGAACCCATCTGTATACCAATGTAGTGTAAATAAATTTATGAGGTATACCAATGCAGTGTAAATATTTTAAGTGAATAGGATTTATGATAGGTATTATAAATTGCGTTCGCATAAAAATTTATTATGCATCATTAGGGGTGTTCATGGGTTGGGTTTTCGAGTTGGCGGGTTTTCGGGTTTGGATTTTCAGATTTTTTGGTCAAAAAAATAAAATGAAATCCAAACCAACTAATATAACAACCCAAGTAAATCCAATCCAAGCATTAGTCGGGCAGGTTACTCGAATTTTCAGGTTATTTGGGTTAAAAATCCAAATAAATAAAAAAAATTTAAAAATCTAAAATTGCAAGATTATTCATAAAAAATATATGTTTAATTAAAAATAAAATGATTAGGTTAATAATTAAAGTACAATATCATAAATTAGATGTTATTTTACAAGAATGTAAAGAAAAAAATATAAATTAGATGAAATAGTTAGGATAAAATTGAAAATTAAAAAAATATATAATCAAAATTTATTGGGTTATCAGGATGGGTTGGATTTTAAAAAATAAAACTTTTTAAAACCCAATCCAATTAAACTCAAGTAATCCAATCCAAATATTTCGAAATCCGCTAACTCAATTTATTTAATCCTAAATTCATTTGGGTTGAATTAGATTTTCGGGTTAAGTTGGATTTGAACACCTTACACCTAGGGGTGTTCATGGACCGAGTACCCGGTTCATGAGGTAAAAAAAGTACCCAACCCTCACTGATCGGGTCAAGAAAATTTCGACCCTCTACCTGTTCCATACAAAACGGGTACCCGGTCTATGGGATACCCGCAAAAGAGGGTCAGGTTAACCGAGTATCCGACCGTCACTAGTAACAAAATAAAAAAATGTAAATAATGATAGTTAGACAAGTTAATTTCACAATTAAGTCAATAATAATTAAGTCTGAACCAAAGTCACAAAATACATCCCAATAGCAACAAACTAATAAATAACAACAAGCCAATAAAAATAATAATTAAATCATAAAATACATTTCAACGAACGAGAGTGTGAGAAATAATGATGTAAGAAAGAAGAAGGGAAGAGATGATTGAGGAGCTAGAGAAAGAGAAGACAAGAAATTGAAAAAGAAGATGTGAGAAGCTGCTAATAAGCCTAGTAATTATTAATTTCTAATAAAATTTCATTAATCAAATTTATAAAATTACCCTTGAAATGGACCAGATCAGGTACTTGACGGGTCACAAAAATGTGACTCGTTACCCGACCCTCAACCTGAGTGACCTGACCTTCTACCCGTTCCGTTTTCAAAATGCGATTCAAGTACCCTCTTTTTTTTTGTTCGAATAGAATCGAATTAGCGAATTTTTCAGATCAGCAGGTCACCCTACCTACATCATGTATATTAATTTTTCCTCTCTTTAAATTTTGCAGCAACCCTGCACGTATACGTGTCGGCTGCACGACTTGCAGATGTTCTCCGCTTCTCCAGCTTACAATTGTGTCTTTCAGATGGTAATTAATGGGACCAAATTAAAGCAAGAAACGAAAAAATTATTTCCTCAAAAATAACTTGATGGTTAAACTAATTGCAGGAAACACATCGATAGCTGCAGTCCCAATTAAGGATTAAAACAAAATTAGTTACTAGCATATTCCTGGTATTTTTAGAAGATGTTTGTTTTATATTCCGGAGTCGGAATCGAATTAAAATTATAAACTACACTATTATTATTATAGGTTTATAATATTTTCCTTTACTTATTTGATTTTAATAAATAAATTAATTTACTAAAGTTATAAGTAACAAATGAAAGTGAGTATTTTTTAACACTTTTATTCTTATAGTAATTAACCAAACCAAATTTATAAGTATCATTAATTTTGATTATCATTATTTCCTGTCGTACACATAAACCAAATATCTTCTAAATTTTAACCAAATACACTAACAAATTCTGATAGAAATTTGCAAAACAAAACTTGTGTTTAGTTGTGCGAGTAAATGTAGACCAAAAATCTATATTATCTGTGAATTCAATTTATCTAAAAAATTTTAAAAATATACTTGTACTAGAATTTTTGCATTGATAAATGGCTCAATTTGATTAAGCCCATCAAAATGTGTATGTATGTAAATTGATACTTTAAAAGTCAGTTTTGCCAATTTGGCAGCCTCCATTGTATGTCAAGCTTTATAGATTTTTCTGTTGACCCTCTTAAATTTGGCCAACTGTAAAGCACAATTATAAACTAGAGAAAAAGATTAAAAATATTCAAGAGCTATATAGTGAAATTATTAAAAGTTTATCTTTTATATATTATCGGTGTAGAAAATTTTTACCTCAGATGTGAATGTGAATGCATGTTACATGTACAAAAATGATATTTAAAATTCAAATAATGCACACACGGCGTGCTCTATTTCTGATGATATAGAAAATTTTTTACACCGACGATATGTGAAAGATTATAATCCAATTATTAAATGCGTAAATCTTATGATTTTTATTGGAGGATTGAGCTTGAAATTCGAATCATATTTTAAATGTTGCCACTGATCAACATAAAAGTTCTCTAAATACTTTTTCGACCTATCTCAAATATTTGAGTGTTATATTGCATATTTTGAAAGTCAAATGTCTCTAAAGTTTATCATGAGTTATGCTTTATTTTCTTAATTTTTTTATTAACTAGCAGATAACCGTACTATGCACAGATAAACATATATATTTAACTTATAAAATAAAATAATGTTAGTGAGATTATGATGATGGCATGCAATTTTTAATAATTACATAAAACAACAATAAACAAATTTAGGTAACAATATATTGTAATAGTTTTAGAGATTATGAATTTTTTACACTATTTAGTTTTTATTTATATAGATAATATAAATAATCGTACTAAATGATTTAGATCTAGATATAGGTTTTGTAATTATTTTTTTATAAAATGTATAATTTATTTATTCAGTATTTTTGTGAATTAAAACACTTTATAAAAAGTGATTATTGAGCTTAAAAGTATATTGAAATTAGTTGAAATCATCATACATTTTCTTATGTTTTTGCACATCATTGAAATATATCAATTAACATTTTATATTTGTAAAAAATAGTATCAGAGTTAGTTAGAAACTCATAGTTAGAAGATTTGCTAGTGGTGCTGGTTGTAAAAATAATGATATAATTATTTTTATGGATATTTTTCACTTATATTAAATAATTTTTTTCGTTAATTAAAAAACAGAATCGAATCAAAATTTTAAAATCTTGGTGCACTAAAAAATACAATAAATATTGATATTGATCTTACACGATAAAAAGTCACACTAATTTTTATTCTTTTTTCTTATAATATATATTATTTATATCTTTTAAGTCAATAAACAAAAAAGTAATACAATCAATAGTGACATCAATAATAAGACATAATTATGCTAAATCTTCATACTTTTATAAAAGTTATTATTTAAGTATCTATATATATCCAAAATTAATTTATTAACCATGATATATAAATAAAAGTTTTTGAATAATGAAGAAATATTTACTTTCTTAACTTATAGTTAATAATTGATACTTATATGATGATTTATAATGCATGTTTTATTATAACATTTTTGGAAAAATATTTAATTATAAGATGTGCTCATAATTGAAGATTTTAAAAAAAAAATAAGAGTAGCTCTATTTGAATTTCATTATTAATTAATTAAGTATGATTTTTTAACTTTATTATTTACCAAGTAAATTCTTTTTCCTAATAAAAAATTATTTGAAGATAAAGTTAGAATTTTGAATATTTCAAATTACACTTAGTTTTTTCATTTAGTTACTAATAGTGAAAAATGACTAATAAATGGTACTACTTGTCATCGTGTAGTAACTTCTCAATAAGTAACCCCCTTTACTTTACTATATTCTATATATATAGACTAGTAAAATATCCCGTGCTATGCACAGGAGGATGAATATATGCATTCAATGGCATTACTACAACAAAATAATATTAGTAAAATAATATTAACGATATATAACCTTTGGTAATTAAACTATATAAATACAAACAAAATTAAGTAATAATATCTATAAATTTTACTAATTAGAAAATATAAATTAAAAATAATTAAAAATACATTTTAGTTTATGGAACAACTAAAAATATACTAAAGCTTAAGTATGCTTATAAAATGTTTATATATCTATCATATAAATATAATTAAAAAGCAATTATATAACTTAATTATTAATTGAAATTAAATTAGATATGTATATTATAGTAACTATATTACTATCACTTGGATATATGATTGTATTGATAACCCACTTCTAATTTCTGTGCGAAAACAACGGATAAAACTCATTTTTTTTGAATCTTAATGAATATATTTTTATTTATAATGATCAAATAAATACAATAATTTAAAGTATTGTTTTGTTTAGTATAAATTAATTTAACTTTGTTGATATAAATTGTCAATAGAAACTACAATGCTAAGAAGAAATAGAATTTGTGTAGTTAATATAGTCATGTGCATATTTTGGCATTGTCATTTTATACATACCATGAAATCAAGTGTTACGAATACGTGTGCATTGGTCAAGATTATGTCTTGAAACATAATTCTAATTTTTTAGAGTAGTATGATTTTCTATAAATAAATAATATATATATATGTATATATATGTATATATATATATATATATATATATATATATATATGTAAATTGATATTGTCATAGAAAGTTACTTTTAACTGGATTAAGAGAAAATAGAAGGGAAAAATATATTTGCAGTATTATCTTTGTACTGGCTATTACTCAAGTTTGTGTAGTAAGAAAAAATAGAAAAATATATGCATTGGTGTATTATTTGAAAATTATGTACCTAAAGTAAAGAAAACAAATGAAATAACTATATAACTAAACTGAATCTCCAAAGAGATGAAATCATATTTTACAACAACAAAGAAGCAGAGGCGAAGATGGCTTGATTGATGATTTGAGAATGTCGAGATGCACAGGAATGTATATACCCATATGAAACAAATCATGATATGTGTGTAAGAGTTAAACTTAAATTAACAAATTTTTTTTTTGTAAAAAGTTTGGTGATTGTACATAAAGACAGAGTAAATGGTAGAGATAAGACAAAAATTAAAAAAAATTAAAAATTATCTATGTATGAAAAGTGAAAGTTACGTATATCTATTTTTATCAGATAAAAATTAATTGAACAAAGAAAAATAGGCAATGAGAATAAGGAGGATGGTTGACATGATGACCAATTAAGGAGGATTGACATAATATGATTATTAGCTAGCAAATGAGATATTAAACAAAAGGCTTGTGACCCATCCTTTCTCAAACTCTTAAAAATTTAAAAAAAAGAAAAGAGATACTTGTGTTTAAGAATTTTTAGTATTGTACAACATAATTGTTAATCATTAATAATTTGGCATTCAAATCTTATAAACTAGTATGAAAAAAGTCACGTTAATTTTTACCTTATTTTTCTTTCTAGTCTATTAGATATATCTCTAAGTCAACAACAACAACAACAACAACAACAAAAAAGTACAACTAATGGGGAGAACAAAAATAAGACATATTGTTAAAACTATTTTTTAATTTATTTCTATTACATGATCACTTAAAAATGATGTGTATTGATATTGAATTATTAATTAACAATAAATATAAAGTTGCAAGAAGATGTAAAAAAAAAAAATGATCTTACAACCTTTTTATCTTTTTTTGATATTAGGTATTATTTAGACATAATTAGGCTAAATATCTTCCTACTTTTATGAAAGTTATTACTTAAATGAATCTAAAATTAATTTCTTCATGATGAAATATAGATAAAAGTTAATAAATATTTATTTTTCTTAACTTATAATTAATAATGATACGTATATGATGATTTATAATACGATTTTAATTTTTTAGCTCTTTTTAGAAAAAAATAATAATTATAAGAGGTGTGATAAAGTAAGGATTTAAAAAATAAAGTTGATAGTTAAAGGTAAGATTTAGTTAATTAAGTAGTTATTTTTTACCTCTATTTTTTACCAAATAAATTTTTTTTACCTAATATGCCACATGTCAACTTCTTATAGCTTTCCCCAAAAGGGGTTTTGCTATAATATATATATATATATATATGTGTGTGTGTGTGTGTGTATAGATATTAATCTCCTCAAATTTTTGGACAATATTTAGATGCTATGTATATTGTTTTATATTTTTTCCTTTTTTTTTTTTGTTTATTTCTTTTCCTTTCTTATCTTTCCTTTTCTTTTTCTTCTTCTTCTCTCTACCCCTCTTATAAGGACCTTAACTATTTACTTGACTCTAGGAAAACTTTATATTGCCATAAAATATAGTGAAAATTGAATCTCTACCGCATGTTAAGAGAATTATTTTGTTAGCTTTAAAAACTTGTAAGTTATATATCACAATTTTAAATACATAGCGTATTGTATAAAATTTTAAAATACAGCAGAATGATTCTATTAAAAAAAGAATAAAATTTTCTTAAAATATAAGGAAATTTTATAGTCACATTGATTTTAAAGGTTTGCATAGTACAAATTTTTAAGGTAAATAATGTTGTATTATACAATCTTTTAAAGTACAACGTTTATTGTTGTGTTTGGTAGAATTTTCCTAAAATGTATATTGTTTACATCTCAAAAGCATAGTTAATCACATATAAGCAAGGGATAATTTCACATTCCTTTCCTAGGGTATGCCATCATTACAGAGACGTCTCATTTAGTTTTAAAAAATTACACTAGCCTCATCTATTTTGAGGTTTTTTGCTTCAATTTCAGCCCATGTCAGTTAACCTAGCTTTAAAAACTGATTCCAACATATGTGATATTTTCTTTCCAAATATGCCCTTGTCAATTAATAGCAAAGATGGTTTAATGAAATTGTATATGTTAATATTAAATATTAAATTGCACTTATGCAACGATTATAATTTGTTTTGCAAAACAAATTAAAACCTCCAGAGACACTTGGGAGCAAATACTAACAAACAATTCCAACATCAAGCTTCCTGCCAAACACACTTAAGAAACCAATTATGTCGTCTTATACATCTAGAAAAAGACTTCCACTACAGAGGCCAACTAGGATTATCAATAGATATTGCAATTGTGATCGAAAGGCAATAATCAAAATTTCAGAAATAGATAAACATTTAAAGATGCTCTTTTTTACATGTTCAAAGTGTGGATTCTTTCAATGGGCCCAGCAAGAAACTTATACCAGTGGCGGCTATGAAGTAACCAGCCATGCACAAGTTGAAATGGTCCCAAATTAGAGATATAATTTTCCACAAGATCAGAGAAATATTGTTAGCCTGTTGATAATAATCAATCTGATCCTAGTAGCATTCTATATAGTAGTTCAAATAGGGAAATCTATTTCTTAGTAGAGTGAAATTGGTACAGGAGGTGAAAGACATGGGGAGGAGTGATTTATGTAATAATGTTCTAACTCCTTTGAGGCCCTTAACCTTGTTACAGATTATGTTAAACAAAAGGTTTTAAGAGTTGGTTGAATTAACTGATGAAATGATTAAATGATCAAATGTATGATAACTGTAAGATATCCATAACTATATATCACTATAATAACTTTTCAATAATTTCATAAACATTTAGACATAATCAACAGCAGCATTGTTTCAAATTACAACAGCAAAGTATGAATTGAAGCTCTGCGACTACCTATTGGATCTTAATTACAAAAATAGTTAATTATCCACAACAAGGTGTTGTTATATATAGTATATTACCTGATACTTATGATTTTAAAAGAGACAACTACTACGTAATCCTTGTATGTGCAAAACACCATCTTGTTCCCTTACCAAGATGGTGAGGATTGCAAAGGCTGCAAAAGTATAGTAACCTAAGTTTTCAGCCCTATTCATAAAGACTATGTCCAAAAGTATTTCTTAGCATTTCATAAGAAGCTTAACTAATTTAGGTTCTACTACTAAAGTAAGCAAAAACACTTCAAATCTATGACAGTAGCATGCTTCAGAACCATATACTGAAGTTACTAGTTAATTTCTCAGTTTCAAGAGAAGTTCCAGCATTGATAGTTACTGCCATATCAGATGTCTGCACATACACATTAGATGTGTTAAGAGAAAGTAGGAGCCTGTGAACTAGAACTAAGTTGAGGTTGAATAGTTTGACTATTGCTTTTTTTGGTAGGTTTTCCCTTCTACGATAAATTTCATAGATCAGAAAAATCACTAAAGTTGTAAACCTTCAAGACCAAATACTAAATTACATAAATTTAGGTAGTTTAATTACTTTTTTTTTTTCCAACTGTAGGTGTTCCACCTTGAAAATGAACTTGAATAGAAGCTTGATTTGCTGTTTGCATAGTCACATTAGGCAACTGAGCAAAAGCTTGTCTTGCTGTTTGAGTGCCATTGGTAAACAAGTATTAAATTTCAGAGCACATGTAAAAACATGTATATGCTTCTAATTCCTAACCTTAGTGAAATATTTACCAACCTTTGCTCTTGGACTTGGGTTGCTGCCTTGACTTGAGTAGACGGTAGGAACATTTCCAGTAGTATGAGCCAAAACAAATAGATTGAATGAGTAAAAAAACTTTTGAGCATAACAAATATATAAGGAATGAAGTGTTAGTTACCCAAAGGACAACCCCAGATAGGCCAGGTCCAGCAAGATTCCTTCCTAATTTAGTTCTCTTCTTAAGGGCCTAATAGCGTAGTATAATACTAGTTATTTACATATTAATTACAGTCATCATGCTAGGAGTATAATGAGCCACATTTACAATTTAAATAGAATAAATTATATTCTTGATTAGGAGCTGATGTTGCACTAATTTTTGCCTTTATAGGAGCCCTTTGACAGGTCCTCTTGTTATGTCCAAAGATAAGGCATATAGAGCACTTCAATGTGATTGATCTTTTAGACTGAGATGTGGGTGCAGGTTCATTGGGTCCTCTTGTTCTATTCTTTCTTGGCTTTCTGGGTACTCTTCTTAATTATGGTGGAGGGAAAAAACCTGTTGGTATTACATCAGGCATATCAGACCAATTTTTGTTAACGGGAATAAGATGAATCACTCTACTATATGTTTTCAGGTATGCTTCACTTTTGAATGCCCCATCACAGTAGTTCTCAAACTTGTCCCTTCTGTAAAGAATTCCAAGTGCAGCATGTTTGCAAGGTATACCAGAAATTTGAAATGTTCCACACTCACATGTTCTATCTAGTAAGTTGACAATATATGTTTTGTCAATATCATGGACCTCAAAGTTGTTTTCACTTGCTACCATCAAGTTGCATCTCCTTGATTCATCACCAATTAACTTAAGCTTCTTAATATACTTTGGTGATAATGTAGAATTCCCAGTGCAACCCTTTTGGTATCTTTTATGCAATTTGCTCATCATCTTGCTCCTAATTCCTTCTGCAAGAGTCATTATAGGTTTGCCTCTAAACTCACCAACCCAGGCATTAAATGATTCTGTGAAGTTATTGGTTACATGGTCGTCTAGATTACATTTCACCTTTATGTTGAAAGCATATCTTGCTCATGTATTCTTTGGTATCTTGCACAACCATTTCAATGCCTCAATGTTTAAGTCTTTGATCCTCTCCATGGCCTCATTGAACTATTTTTCATTGTAATTTTGTGCTACCATCCAAAAGTTATTCCTCAATAATAAGCCCGAAAATGAGGACTTAAAGTTATTGTATATATGTCTGCAGCAATATCTTGCATCAGTATAAGGAAATTGCTCCTCATATGCTAAGTTCAAGCCCTGCATCAGAAGTCATTGATTAATATAAGACTAAGTGGAATGAAGATTGTAACAACATCATAAGAACATAATGTTCCTTACCTTTGCTTCTCACTCATGAAAGTCAGTGGTAGGTTCCCAGGGAATGGACCAAAATGAATCTCAAAATTGAAGAAGAACTAGGCCCATGTTTCTTTGTTCTCACACTCCACAACAACAAATACTAATGGAAAAAAGTTGTTATTTCCATCCATTGATATTGAAATTCTTTGCACACAAGAACACGCCTCCATAAGGCCCTTTTAAATGGCAGCCATCAAAGCCAATAAAAGGTTTACACCCAACAAGGAAACTATCTTTTGATGCCTTGTATGAGATGAACAACCTTCTAAAATAAGATTCCACCATCAAACTTGGCCTGTCATAGTGTATCTTACAAGTGATCCCAGGATTAGTTTGTCTTAACAATTCAGCATACTTGGGGAGTTTTGTATATGAATGAGAATGGGTGCCTTTTATCTCCTCAAGGGCCTTCTTCTTTGTTCTATATATCTGCATTTTACTTGGTTGTAACCCAAACTTCCTTATTTCAGCTAAAACAGCCTGGTTAGTCATCTGTGGATTATCTCTCAACTCAGAAGACAACTTCATTGCAATCCAATCTGAGGTAGCTTCACGGTTATTGTTGGACATGATACATCATACATGTGTAAGTCAGGTAGTAAGACTTTATCTGATAAGTCACGCTATCAGCTAATGGGGAAACATGAATTCTCAGAACTATTTACAACCCTCAATACTGCATATAGAAGTGCACCTAGCTTTCTCATTTTTCAATCTTTGAATAGGAAACTCTTTTTGAATCACATAATCCTTCAGAATTTCTCTAAAAGCATCTACATTAGTGAACAACATCCCTTTCTAAAACTCAATGTTATCTCCAGACCTATAGGTGAACATTTTCCCTCTCAAGTAGTTTCTTAGAGGATCACCAGCATGATTAGCATAATCAGGGTAAATGTCACCTTCTTTTTCCCCAAAAAAGCCTGATAAATTATCAGGCCTGTCACTCTCACTATCTAAAGAAAGTGAAACCATTTCATTACTAACTTCACCATCAGATTCAGTATATAAGCATTTCATCCATGACTCCTCGTCACTACTCATAAAACTTCCTCCTTTCCAGGTTCATGTTCATTACCATGAACATATGCTCTATCCCCGCCTTCATCCAATTCTAGATTTTCTCCAAGATATGGGGGTATAACATCAACATAAAAAACAAATAGATTGATTACTAGTTTTGTTTCATGAATCTTAAACATCTTCAGCATATCATCATCACTCATAACATCAATGTATTCAAATAATTTTGGAATTGCACACTTCATGTTCAACATAACATTAACACCTCTAGTCATTCTATTTAATATTTTCTTAGATACATAATTTAGCAGTTCAATGTATGAGTACCAATTAGGGTTAATATTTGGTAATTAGATTTTTCTACCATTGTAACGGATGATGATATCATGCGCAGCACCAGTTTCCATCCTATTTCTAAGTCCATAGATACACGTTAGTTCTATTGTTATTCAAGTAGCACTAATAAACTTCAATATGCATATGGCTTACTCTATTTTCAACTATGGCAAGAACAGAATTTTTAGAACAGGATTTTTTTTTCAAACAACAATAAACCCCAACATACAAGACTTTATTAACTCAAACAAATCTATTTTTCAAGTCATAAAACAACAAAATAATGTTCCAAATGCTTGATTAAAACTTCATTCAGCTAATCATGTGTTCATAGTAGGTTAGTAGCTAATAAAACTACAATATTATTACTTTCCTTCACAAAAAAATGTATTAGTCTCCTATCACAACAAAAACCCTCAACATGCAAGCATTTAACCTAACTTAGTGAAGTATACAGCCCGCAAAACAACTACATAATTGTTCAAATGTCTGATCACAAACTAATGATTTGTTAAGAGAATTCTTCTTTCATAATCATTAGTTTTTCCCACATAAAAATAACTTAATACTTCATATATAGTCCATTTTCCATGATCGCATACCAAAAAGAAAAGCAAAGAGCTGCATATGTACCATATTATCTACAAGCTAAAAAGCAAAAAGCTGCATATGTACCATATTATCTACAAGCTTTAACAGTGTAAAAGAAAAATTAAAGGAAAGAAGTAACTTGATCGGTGCATGAAGAAGAAGATCTTGCACAAGAGTTGTGATTTTCCGACTTCTCTTATAAAATACTTTCAGCAATTAGCTTCTTCTTCTTTAAACATCTATGGTAAAGAGATCTAAAAGGATGCAGCTAATAGTTGGTGGGACGAAGGGATTCTGGAGCTAATACCTCAATATATAGAGCACAAAAATCCGTAAAAAATGAGGGGTATTTTTGTAATTTCCAGAGTGCAAATAATGGAGTATATTAATAAAATATGCTAATGAGTCTAGGGGGCAAAAAGGTCAAAAAGCCATATCTGATTTGACAAAAAGACCCACTTTATTCCAAAAGGGAGGTAAATGTAATTTCTTAAACTAGAGGAGAAGTCTCTGCAATTAAGGGAAACCTTAGGGGAGGAATGTGAAATTAACCCTATAAAAAAATTAAAGCTTTTTGTTTATTTATTACTACTATTTAAAGTTTTAAACGCAAAAAGCTCGAGAAAGGTAAAAAGAAATTAAATTGTTTTCAATGAAAAGGAAATTGAACGGCAAAAATAAAATAATTCAATGATTGGCCCAATTTGCTGTGTACTCTCTTCATTCTGCCTCACTCACCAAACATACCTTCCCCACTCTCTCTTCTCTCCCCCTCTTGTTGGTTGTGCATCTTCTTCAATCACGATCAAAATTTTTAGAAATATCTCATCATCTGTGATATCAATCAGTGATCCCTCCAGATTCAAAAGCTTTCTCTGAATCTTCAGGTCAACCCTTTTCCCATATATTCACATACTTTATAACTGTATCTATATATGTATATAGACTCTGCAGACAGAGACAAGAGATTGAGCTTCTTAGGGCTTTTGACTGAAAATTGGTTTTGATCATAAAATTTCGGATTAGTCGTGCATTTATGAATCTTTTTTTTTTTTTTTCTGGGTAGAAGAATCATAGTACGTATTGTGAATCAAATTTAGGAAAAAAAAAAAGGGTTCTTTTAAAAATCTCGACTTTTTAATTATAGTTGAATCTTTCGTGTGGATTTTGAGTTTTTGTTTGGTAAATCATAACGGAGAATGAATTTTAGATAAAAGATACAAGCTTTATAGTGTCATCTTAAGGAAAATTGTTGCGAAGATGGTGTGGAATGAAGTTAATTATCGGGTTTCTCAAATCTTAGAAGGCACTGATCAAGGTAGAATTCTCCCTTGTATGTTACGCAGAAATGGTACTAGTTGGTAGCTGCTTTGATTAAGTTAATGCTTGTGGTCCCAGAATCATGTTAAAATATATTAGTGCCCAGAAAAGACCCCCAAAAAAGAATAATAATGAGATGAAACAGAGATAAAGGTTTACTGAAATTAATATGTATGGTGAAGTGGGAGTAATTGTGCTAATTTGCTTAGAATTTATGCTCTAACTTCTTTGATGTAATTCTTATGAATCGATACACAGGGAGGATGGTTGTTTTGTGTTTAAAATGCATAGTAATCAATGCACTGGCATCCTAACTTTGCCTATTCCATTTATGGCTTTCTTCATTTGCTTAGGTTCTAGCTGCTCAGCTGCTGATGATTGTTCTTTCATCTCCCATGAGTTCAGTTGTTCGAACATCTCAAAGGAGGAATACTTCCGCCATCAGGTTTTGGTTCTTACAGATCCCCAACAGCTGGGGCTTCTGGTCCTTTTGGCCATTCTGAATCGGAGTTTAATGACAATGATGAGGTAGAACTGCTCTCTGTGTCATGGAATCAGGATTACGGTTGCTTTGCTGCTGGCACGAGTCATGGTTTCCGAATATATAACTGTGATCCTTTCAAAGAAACCTTCAGACGTGATCTTAAAAGTGGAGGATTTGGGATTGTGGAGATGTTGTTCCGGTGCAACATTTTAGCACTTGTTGGTGGTAAAGCTAATACCCAATATCCTCCAAATAAAGTTATTATCTGGGATGATCATCAGAGCCAGTGCATTGGTGAATTTTCATTTAGATCTGATGTTCGTGCTGTGAAATTAAGGCGGGATCGTATTGTTGTCGTCCTTGAGCATAAGATATATGTTTACAATTTTATGGATCTGAAGCTTCTTCATCAGATAGAGACTGTGGCCAATCCCAGGGGACATTTGTTGCCTCTCACACAATCTAAATACTTCTGTGCTGGCTTGCCCTGGTCTTCGTCGAGGACAAGTTCGAGTTGAACATTTCGGCTTAAACATGACAAAACTAATTAAAGCTCATGATTCTCAGTTATCGTGCATAACATTGACTATGGATGGCCTGCTGCTTGCAACTGCCAGCACCAGGGGCACTTTGATTAGAATATTCAATACAATGGATGGTACTCAGTTACAAGAGGTAACTTTTCCGGCATCTCCTTTACTGTTCTCTTTCATTAGGTATTGGGAACACTATAGAACAAAAACGATAGTGAAGTGCATATGGCAAAGAACAATTTCTAGATTCTTCCTTATCCTTTACAATTTTATTAAATAATCATGTTTTATAAAGAAAAGAAATCAGAACAACAAAAGTGCAAAAGGTTTCTTTCAAGTCATAAGATAAGGAGCCATTTCCACTATTTTGGCTCCGGCTTCTTAATATGCACTCCTTTCTTGCGTGATTTTTTCATGTTTTGTTGCTTCAAGAATATGCTCCACTGGCAGCACTTTATTAACATTTTTTGTTCTCGCTTATGTTCCAATGTTGTTTCATAATAGCAATATTGCCTGCATCTATGTCTTCCCAATCATTCTTGTGAAGCTTACTTTAATTTGACATTATTTGGTTTACATAGGTACGCAGAGGAGTAGACAGAGCTGATATTTATAGTATTGCTCTATCTCCAAATGTCCAGTGGTTGTCTGTGTCCAGTGATAAAGGTACTGTACATATATTCAGCCTCAGAGTGCGGGTCATTGGGGAAGACCTTGCAATTGCAACTGATTCAGGCACTGCTAAAAGTCCTGCATTATTTTATCAGAATTCTTCTACTTCACTTGATGCTCTTATTTCTCCTAGTACTGGCGCCAATCCCGGTTCATCATTGTCTTTTATGAAAGGTAAGAGAAAATTTTAGCTTCTAAAAGCATGAGAAATCAAATGCTAAATCACTATCATGCACTGCCACAGTTTGGTTTGCACTTGGTCTTTTACAATAAGGTTCTGGGTAGAGAGTAAAGTCAATGAAGCTAAATTTCTGTACATATCATGAGTGATGGAATAGGATTCCTGTAATGTTGTACTAAAACACTAGAAAGTTGCAAAGTGATCAATTTTGGATTGAGTTTCCTAATAGTTACACTACATTTTTTTTTTATTTTAAAACCAGACGTTATTCACAGCCCTGTATTTTGTATATCTTCTCAGCATGATAATTACATAAGAAAGATAATGTTTTTCATATAAGGTCCTCACATATATTTTCCAGGTGTGTTGCCTAAATATTTCAGCTCAGAATGGTCATTTGCACAGTTCCACTTTCCAGAAAGTACACAATTCATTGCAGCATTTGCTTCTCAGAATACTGTTATCATTGTTGGCATGGATGGGAGGTATGCATTAACTTAAAATTGAAATTAGTTCCCCTAGTCAAATGTGTCAGTTGACCAGCCTTGAGTTGTACTTCTGTTTAGCATATGCACTTATGATTGAAGCCGTGTGATTTGCACTTTTTTAGAAATGTTTATTTATCTAATCCGTTATTTTCTTTGTATTTCTGGGCCCCTATTATCAGCTTCTACAGGTGCAGTTTTGATCCTGTGAATGGAGGGGAGATGGTGCAGCAGGAATATTTTCGCTTTCTGAAAACCGAAAGTAGACCTAGATAGCAGTCTTCACTTCTGCACGAGGCATTTTGTTCTCCCGTTTAAATATTTTACGATGTCTATAAATGTATATATCATACACGTATGTGTAAATATGCCCCCTTGGTGTAATTATTCAAGAGACAAAAGTCTTTTGTTTTGTAAATGGTAATGAAATGCCTCACTTTGAGGTACTGTTTGATGAGAATTGTTAGTTCACTACAACAACCATACTGTGTTTCCATCATATCGAGCTATTCTCGTCTCTTACTACAACATTCGCAAAGTATTATTCATGTGAACTTGGTACAATGCTGATTTTTCAGTTTCACTTCTTGACTTGTATAACCGTCTATGCAAAATTTACATATGCTGACTCTGAATTGTATTAAAAACATGCAAAATTTTCATATGACGACTCTGAATTGTATTAAAAATAGGAAGAGATGTCTCCTATTATGTGTTGGAATAAGCAAAAACTGCTATATGCATGGAGTGGCTTCAAAGGGTAGCAATATGACAAAAAAGGAAAAGGGTAGCAATACGACAAAAAAGGAAAAGGAAACAAAATGGATCCATTCATTTGTAGTTTAGTTGTAACAAAACCCTCCATATGAGTTCTAAACTCATGTATTGGGAGTAGCCAACCCATGTCTATATGGATTCTAGCTCTTACAGCTTAGATCTAACAGACTTCTTATCATCAAAAATAACAATCACTTTCCCAATTGCTTTCCTATCTTTAAGAGCAGAAAAAGCAAGGTTTGCCTGTCAAAAGCAAAGGCGGTTCATCAGGCTACAAGTTCACAAAACAACTTTTAAGTACAGCAAACAGATACAAACCCAAAAAGAATATTTTTCCATAATAGCTTTGCCCTAAAAACAACATTTTTATGGGGAAAGAAGAATTAAAAACTTCAAAAATGCTAGTGAAAGATTTTGGAATGGAATAGAACAGTCTTCAAGGAAATAACAACACATGCTTCTAGTTCATTTAGATGCATATAAGTTTTATCTCAAACTAAAGTTATAGTAGAGAGCCTCTCCACTTCTAGTATTCTGTGCTCCAATCATATTCTTTCACTAAAGTAATGTTGATAGATTGTGAATTTTTCTTTTGTGTTAAAGGAAAGGAACTACAGATCCAAGGTCTCAGAAACCATGTTGTGTTCTTCTCTTTTTTTTTTTCAGAAGAGTGTTTTGAATGACCTAAAAATCAAATTTACAAAACTTCTCCTAATTTGAGAAAATGTATCTCAAGAACACCGTTCAAAAATTCACCAGACTAACTCGAGAAAAATCAATTGCATGTATTCATATCAGATATACACCAACACGCCCCTATGAATACCAATTTCTGAAACTCCATCACAAGAACAAAAATCAAGATAGCAACTATATTGCCTCATTTCGATTTTCCTCTAATATCTAAACCAAGTTAATTGGCTTTTAATTTGATCTCTCTTTGCATCTTGAAAAGCCCACAAAGATGGCCATTGGAAGAGAATGCCTTAAAGCTTCCAGTTGGAAGGGAAATATGATTGTAAGGTATACTTTAATTCAGACACCAGAAATTTCAGTTTTTTTAAGGTATATTTGGTTTCTAGGCATTCATTCTTCAGAAAGAGGTAACAAGTCCTGTAGAACCAACATACAAGAAGACAAATGACATTATGCCTAAGATCGAGTGCTTCTGATCCTAGAAAATAAGTAATAACTGTGTGGTTTTTAACCAAACTTTTAGTGGGGTATTTTAGTAAATGTTTTTTAACTTTCATTCTTTGTGCCCATGTGAGTTCTGTTTGGAGGATATATGACATAATGTGGCAAAGAAAATGGAAGGACTAAATATTCCCTTCAGTTTTGCAAAGAATTATCCATACAAAAGCAGGAAAGTAGAGGTTCTCACTTCTGATAGGCTGAAAGCATGAGAGATGTTGATGGTAATTAAGCCTCTCGCAAGCCAGGACAGCGTCTCCTTTAGAGAATCTTCAAATACAATTGGTCGATGTATTTGGTAGCTTCCCCAGTAGAGTCCATGAATAGTCCAGTTCTGAAAATCAGGAAGAGGAAGATCATACCATCATCATGTGTAGGACTATATGAGTAAAAGTGACCTCAAACCCAGACATGAAGTACTAGTACAAACATATAATGATGACAGCTCCAATCCAATCCCATAAAGCAAGTCTCCATTTTGGAGCAAGCTTTTCAATGAAAAGTTAGACCAGATAACCAAAATAATTTCACTTATAAAAACATCTCTATAGTAAAAAATCAACCAATTATATGAGGTTGTGATCATAGATACAACCACCATTTATATATTTACTTAGTCACACCAAAACATTCTGGGCGAGTTGCAGGAACACACTGCTACATTCCTGTAGGAGAATAGGGTGGAAACCCCAAAAGTTTCTATGAACCTTAAAGACCTAGAGACATAATCTAGCTTCTAAAAGCAACTTGACATTTTCAATTTTGGTTCATAAGAATCATCTTTTTGTTCCATCAGAACAGCAATATCTGGAAATATGGAACAGGCAAACACATAAACAATTGCATAGAAGCATTAAGGCATTAACTCCTATTTAGAATAAGCTATAGAAAAATGAATAAGGAATATAGCCAAACAAGCTGCTGCAAAATTTGAGGCAACAAATAAGTTCTTATTGATACCTTAACAAGAGCAATATTTGCCGGAATAACAGGTACTTCCCCACTTGCAAACCCTATAACCAAAATGTGCGCTCCCCAGTTCAACAACTTCATAGCTTCCTTTGTAAGCTTACCACCAACAGGATCATATAAAACATCAACTCCTTTCAGCTTTCTTGCCTTCAGAAATCCCTTGACACTTTCTATGACATTTCCTTTGCTCAAGTCAACAACATGATCAATACCCAGATTCTTCAAAAGCTGCACCTTCTCATCTCCCCTAAAATCCAAAAAACACAAGCCAACAACACCGAGTTATGCAACCCAAGCCTCCTAATATTTCTCACAACACCACCTACCAATAACAGTAACACTAACAATTACCTAATAACAGTAACACTAACAATTACCTAGCAACAGCAATAACAATTGCTCCACAAGCCTTTCCAATTTGAACAGCAGCAAGCCCCACACCTCCAGCAGCACCAAGAACCAACAGTACCTATATTCAATATTGCATTCACTATTTAATAACTACAACCCTACTGCTTCGGTATCTCCATTACGGATAAAAGGCAGAAATTTAAAACATCTATAATCACCAATGTTAATAACACCACAATTTACAGCCTTACAAATCAACACTTTACTGTCAAAGACAATCCATTCAACACAAAAGGGATATGAACCGTTCGATCCATAAGAGAAAAGGTAAAGAAGCTTTTTTTATGTACCTGATTAGGCTGCAATTGAGCTCTATGAACCAAGGCTACATGTGAGGTTCCATACGCCACAGGAAGTGCACCAGCAGCCACTAGATCACACCCATCCGGCACTCGAAACCTTCAAATTCCGAACACCCAAAAAAAATAAATAAAAAAAGCCCATTTTCTGACCTAACTCGAATGGGACAAAAAAAATACACAATTTACTTAATAAAAAAGAAGTTGAAAAAAATCTTTAAAAAACTGACAAATGGGATTCGTCGGCGATGATGAATTGAGCAAAAGAGCCCAGAGCAGCAATAGAGCAAACGGGGTCGCCGACTTTGAACTTGGTGACTTTGGGACCGATAGAATCGACGACGCCGGAGTAATCGGAGCCGGGGATGAAGGGTAAAGGGGGCTTTTCTTGGTACTTGCCGAGAATTTGGAGGTAATTAGCGTAGTTCAAGCTGGTGGCTTTGACTCGGACACGGACAGACGTGGGTGAGTCGTCTTCCGAGGTCGGGAATCGGGTGAGTTGTTGTAAGAGTAAAAGGGGAGGAGTCGTCCAAAGGTAGCGTTGGATCGCCGAGTTTCTTGCAGAGTAAAGCTTCCATTTTTGGCGATGTTAAAGTAAAGTGTTTGTTTGGTTGATGATTGTGAATATTGGTCTCTGTAAGAAAAGAGGAGAGAGAGTGAGGTAGACAAAATTAGCGTCAACAAAGTGCAAACTATGCAAAATTTATCCAATAATTTTCCATCAACAGTAGTATTATGTTTTTTTTTGGTTCGTAAAAAATATTTATTACTAGTTTTAGGCATTAAATTCCTTTTGAATAAGTTGGATAAAGTAGCATATGCAGGAGTTAATGTTAGAGATCAAAGGACAGTTGCAAAGTTAATATTAGAGATTAAAGTCCATTCAGATGAGTTGGATAAATTTAAGAATTAAAATCCATTCAGCTGAGTAGGATAAATTGGTGACATATATTTGGGACAATTTTACTTTAGAGATTTTCTAAAATATTAGATTATCACTAAAATTGAAAATTGTAATTGGGAAGATTTGTGAGTTGAACGAGATAGAAACTTACTACCTCCAAATGTGGAGGAGAATCACTAGAATCCAGAGGGAATTTGATCCCAATTGATGGCAAAATTGGGGAAAATGGTTAAGCATATTCTAGGAATGCAGAAAACCAATTCACGCAAATTATAGTTGTTAGCATGCTATTGAAAATATTCCTTTTGTTTGTCTTAATTGTATGCTTTTATAGGATAGATCAATATTGGTAGCCAGTTAGCCTCAAACTACCATTACAAGCTTGTACATCCGTAGCCAAAATACAATCTTTCTGCAGGATTTAGAAAGGAGAAATGATTGTATACATGTTTCCCTTCAAGTTACATGGGCAGTGATTGTTGAACAACGAAAATAGTTTAGCATAATGTCACTCCTTGCCATAGACAACAGCAAATTATTACTACATTTCAGAAAGAGGATGAGTTGATGTGGTCAGTAGATACTAGCATCTTGCAAACCGCGTGGAAGATCAAAGCCCGACATGAAGTCATCGCCAAAGATCACTGCACCAGCTGCTAATGCTCCTGCGCCTAGTCCCATTCCGATACCAGCTCCCCTACCGTGTCCAGGTCTTGGCCCAGATGATGGCATATTTGTGTAATTAGGCTGCAAATTATCTGTCCTAGGTAGAAAGGTAGGTATGTAGCCAAGATTTGAAGGTGGAGGTGGTGGTGATGGTGGAGTTGTAGGTGGTTGATAGCTTGTTCCACTGGGACTGGCTGGTGCATAGCTTGGTCCAGTTGGTAGATTGGAATAATTTCTGAATGGAAGCGGATGTGCATACTGGCTGCTTGTCTGTCGCTGACTTCCTGGCTGATGGGGTAAAGCTGCAGGCAATTGTGAATGCAATGTTCCGTACTCATTATCCAAGTAAATTCCATTGCTGTTATCCTTGAGATTAAAGCCCTCCTGGTCACCTAAGAATCCCCAATTTCATAAATGTTGATGCAGCATATATGGTAAGTTGTTAATCCCAAGAATGCTATTGTCCCAACTCTTAATTATGTAAACAGCATAATTGCTATTCTCAATAAAACATATCCAACTGGAAAGGAAAACAGCTGCTAAGGTAAAGAGATCAAAGATATAGGACTTTTGTCACAAAAGTTAAAGAAAGTCAAGGTGATGTGTCTGTATTTGTATTTTGTACCTTGGTATGAATTAGGCTCTTCCCTTTCTTCAGATATTCGGATGGAAATATCGACAAATCCTTGAGGTTTGTTGGAATTCTTCTTTCTCAGCTGAAAACTTCCCACTTCTTCCACTGGTTTAGGAACCTCTGAAGTCTTCAAGAACTTCTCCAGAAATTCTTTCAGAATCACGGTTGCTGTTCCCACGAGTCTTTCTCTAAGGAAAACAGGCTCTCTACTGTGGACTTCAACATGGAGAGCCAAATCTTGAAAGTTTGGCTCAGAAGGATCAACCAATGTTGAGAACTTGGTTTTTTCCACTCTGGATTAGCATTTCCTGAAGGATCAATATTGGTGCAGTATTTGTTGTTGGTATCAATCCATCCAACAGCAAACCACTGAAGCTTCCACAGCGAAGATGTTCGCCGGAGCCCCCTAGCAGAAATCATGCAGACCTCAACCCAAAATTTCCCCATCACACTTGAGCTTCACTGGTTGAAACAAAAAAGAAGAAATGGCAAGAGAAGTTCTTTTCTTGTAAAGTTGACAAGGAAGATGGAAGGCTTGGCAACTTGGCATCTTAAAAGGATAAAGTTAGCCAGGGCCAAGAGAAATTCTTTGTCAATCCCTTTTTCTAAATCTCCATTACCTATTTTCCATGCAAATGACTCGTATGTCCATTTATGGAGGAGAGGAATCAGAATAAAAGGTCAAAAGTTTGTACAGCATAAAGCAGCAGAAAAGAAATGGATGCCCCACTCATGTAGTTGTAATTTATCAACAAAACCTATTAACCCCTTCTTTAGTACAACCTCAAGAAGAAGCTTATTAGAATATATTACCAAATGGTTTAACCCTGAAATTGGGGATTAGAAACACATTAACCCTGCCCAACCAAGCGGGCACAGAAAGCACAACTTCTTACTCCTCCAACTTTTGCCCGAAAGTCCAGTTTTGTATATGGATCAGAAAGCATATGAGACCCTGCCTTCAACTACGAGGCTGTGTTCGATAGAAGTTCCCGTTGGATTCCTATCCAAATATCTGAAGAACAGAGCATTCTGCATCTTCAGGACTACGGAACAAGAGAGATTACAACTTTTATCATTCTCTCAATGGGAGAACTAACAGTAGCTCCATCTGATCAGCCTCTTGATAACTAGATGTCTTAGTATACAACTCTACGTCATTGTAGAGGAACTAAGAATATCTACTCCAAATCCACATGCTATAAAGAGGGGGATTATAGGGGCACCAATTTCCACACATGCTTGTTGATCTCGAAAAGTTCTTGGCAATTTTCGGCTATGCGAAGACTCAGCACTTTTCGACGACGACGGTTAACAACATTTGCAGAGTTTACTGATGTCGATAGGCTCGAAAAGGCCTGAAGATGGGGTGGTGGGCGCTTACACGGGTTGAGTTTGTCGAGATATATAATGGCGGTGGGCCGTTTTGAGCGGGGAATGGAGGAAATTGGCGGCAAGATATCAGCCACTTGGGGCGGTTGCAACGGCCATGTCGGTTTATTTTCTGATCAGGCCTAAATCTTTATTTATGAGAAATAATAATAATAATAATAATGAATATGTTTTTATAAAAAAGAATTTACCTCACTTTCTAATCATTCGAATCTATAACTAAGAAATTATATGAGAAGTGTTTTACTATCTAAATTACATTTCGTTGTAAAAAAAAAAAAGTATTACTAAGTTAAAATTGCCTATCAAAATCACTTCAATTACTAAAGGTTATTAAAGTTTTTAGATGCCAAATTTAGTAGCAAAATCACATTTAAGTCACAGGGGCTTCTTCTATATTCTTATTTTATAACTCTCTCTTAATTTATTTTTTTCTCCTTTTTAATAATTTTTTTCCTTTTATATTTAATTCCTGGAATATTTTCCTTAATTAGAGTATAATCAAGAATCACAATTTTAATTTTGAGCAATCTTTTTAATCTTATATTTTTTTCTTATGTTTCATATTCAATTTTTGTTGATTGAAGTACTTTTTTTAATTAGATTATACTAATAATCCCAAAATACAATATTAATTTTGTTAATTTTATCCCATGCATGATGACATTTTGGTTAAACGTAGGTACTAAGTTTGAGCAAAATATCTTCGAATTGGCTAAAATTGAGTCAGAACTGAATTTAGAAAAATTTTACATTCTTTTTAGGGTATTATTCCTTTATACTTTAAATAGTTATACAGTACAACACCATGTGTTTTAAAAACTTGTATTGCACAAGTTTTTAAAACTAAAAAAATGATTCTCTAATAAGGATTGTAAAATTTTTCAAAATTTATTAGGACCAAAGATGAACAAGTTTTTACAAT
The DNA here is from genome assembly GCA_025175665.1 of Cinchona pubescens. Taxonomy (NCBI): domain Eukaryota; kingdom Viridiplantae; phylum Streptophyta; class Magnoliopsida; order Gentianales; family Rubiaceae; genus Cinchona; species Cinchona pubescens. The sequence continues at coordinate 2,227,461 of JANKKI010000118.1, forward strand.
GAAAATTAAAAAAGATATTCTCTAATAAGATTATAAAATTTTCCTAAATTTATTAGGACCAAAAGAGAATTGCTCTACACTTGGAAATTGAAATATGAACTTGGAAGGAATGAATTTCTATAATAATGAAAGGAAAATACTTACATAGATTCGATTTTTAGTTCCACCTGCTGTCAAGATTAAATCTTATGGAATCTTACTTACATCAACTTATATCATAGATTTTATAACATTTAATTTACACCATAAAATTTATAAGTAAGACTAAAGACCAAATCTACATAGGTCTTTCCCATAATGAAAAGTTAAGATAATAAAGCAAGAAAAATAATAAAAGCACATGATTTCTTTTATTCAAGATTAATCACTTGGGCTTAACCATATAAGGAGAAAAATTTTGTAGCATACAACACAGCCCAAGACTTGTTTCATTGTCTGGTTTTGGAAGCTGCAGCTGAAGAGAATTATTTATGTTGCATGGATCAGGCCCGTTTGAATCTTTGCTTTTTAATTAGGATTTGGACACCTTGACCGGGCTCAACAATCATATGGTAAGCTGGAGAATGTCGATACTTGGGAGACAAAGAGAAAGTGAAGTTGAAAATTATAAGGGCAATTACCACTTTCATTTGAACCAAAGCAAAATTGCGGCCCAAGCACAATCTTGGACCCAACCCAAATGGGATATAAACTTGGGGCAATTTGCATGCACCGGAAATTCCATTTGCAAATCTCTCAGGCTTAAACTCATTTGCATCTGGGCCCCAAATGTCATGGTCACGATGCAATGTTGGTATCAATGTCCATATGCACACACCTTTAGGTACCAAAATATGCCCAAGTTGAGTATCTTCAAGAGCCTCCCGTGACACAAATGCTGCCGGTGGGTATAACCTCATCACTTCGTGAATCACCATTGTGATCTGCGACAACGTAGCCAGAATATATAAATTACTAGTCTGAATAGAATTTTGTAATACGGATTCAATAATTTTTGAACTTAAATTATAAAGATTGAGATACTTAAATCAAGTTGTTGGTAACTCATGATTTAATATATTATATGTATTATCAATTTTTTTCAGTTTTTGATGTGTAACGAATTATTACATTCATCTCTCCTTTAGATTTTGCATACTCGCAAAACAGAAGTTTAATAATCACATAGCACAACTCAATATCACTAACCTAATTTTTAACCCGTGCTTAAATCACACAAAATTCACTTTCATGCCAATTGTAACACCTCAGGCCTAGACTAACCTAATAACTTTTGACCTAGTAATTTAAGATTAAGTTATTGGGTTAATCCACACTCGTAGTATTACAAATTTTCTTTATATGACTTATTTAGATTCATGTTATATGCATAAATAATTTTCTTTAACCATACAAGTGATTAATTAGACTAGTTGTTAGGCGATACCATTTTCATCTTGGGGAGAGAATCAGCATCTAGCAAGCCATCAGGACAGACTTGTGCGATTTCATCACGAATACGATCTTGCCATTCAGGGTGAAGAGCGAGAAGCATCAAGCACCATGAGATAGCAACAGCAGTGGACTCGTGCCCGGCGAAGTATATATTCTTGCAATTGTCAACAATGAATTTCTTTGACGAATTTTTGCCCACATCATTGATGGCCCCTTCTAGTATTAGTTGCAATAGGTCCTTTTCGGCTGAAGATTCCTCTTGCGAGCATTCTTGTCCACGTTGAGCTATGGTTTCCCATATTAATGACTCGATCTCTTTTTCCAAACTCTGAATCTCCTTTTGATGCTTACTTGGAAAAAATCTGCCATGCATGCATGGTTGACCAAAAGTCAACTCCAATTTTTTGATAAAATGATCTAAAAAAATGGTAAAATAGTTACATGGACTAAGATGTTTGTGAATAGTGTGCGCCAAGAGAGTGGTTTGTGAGTCTTACTATAAAACTCACAAACTTACTCTCTTAGTACAACACCGTACAGAAGTCATAGAAGAAATTTCCAAGGGCAAAAAGCACCATACCCTAGTGTAGGGATACCACGAACAGCACACTTTGATTTGCAATGACTTTTTGGAGTGTTCTAAGCTTTGAGAAAATCTTTTTGCCTTTGAAATAAGAGCTCCCAAAACAAGTCCTTGAGATCACATCAGCTGAGACACCCCTTAGGTCCTCCTCCACTCCAATCTCAGCAATTATTCCACCTTGGGCTTCAATGCTGGCATCCCATTTGGTTATCAAAGGCTCTGCTGATTGCAACATTAGACCTACCATTCCCTGTAATATTAACCTATTTACCCTCATTCATTCAAAAACGTAGTACACAAGAGCTTGTTCTCAACCGTTTTTTGAAAGTTGCTTATAACTTTTATGAAATAATTTTTTTTTTTAATAAAGAATTTGTGACAAAAATTGGAAAATTGTGTTTGCTTTTCATATTTAGACAAGCTAAAAATAATTTTCAAAAGCAACTCTGCACCTACTTTTCTATTTTTTTTTTCCTTTTCAATTTAAAAGAAAAACTACTTATAACTTTTCATAAGCAATCGATATTACAAGACTTAATTCTAGTTTTAAGTTCAAATCATGTCAATTTGTATAAAATCTTTATTTTTATTACCTTGACCTTGTCGATGAAGAATTCAGGTGCTACAATTTTCCTCTGCTGCGCCCATATGTTACCATTAGATCTCAAAATTCCATTTCCAAGCATAGGTGCAAGTCTTTTGGTAACATATGAAGGCTTCCCAAGATCCAAACTAACACTCAGGTTCATTTCCTTGACTAGCTCCGGATGGTTCACGTATAAATGTTGTTTGTTTCCTGTTGAATACGTGTACAATGGACCTGTATTCGTTGACAAGTGAAAATTTCAATCACTATTCCAATTCATACAAGGAACTTTAAGAAAACGATCAAAAAATTAACATAATAGTCATTAATTGGCCCTGGATTCGTACAATCCGGGCTCAAATATGAACAATTTCTGATTCGACTATTTGCAGCAATGTGTGATTAATTAGAAGGACACGAAGCTAGTTCGAAAATCATAGACTCTCCTGTCAGTCTCTTGCACATTATTGCTATCATGATATGTTCCCTGAAACCCCAACTGTATGAAGTAAAATGCCGTACAAGTTTGACAGGAGAGTGTATTGAGGCTCAACACGTTTGTTTAAGCATGTCCCAGCCCGGACAATTATTGCTTTCAAGGAAGAAAAACCTCCACGGACCAAATAAGGAAAGGTTTCCTGAATTGTTACTTCATTTCAGCAAGAGTATTCTAGTAGTAAACTATTTTGCTCATCATTTCTTGGATGATCTTTTGGGTAAATTACTGAATTGAAGTCAGGTTTCTTGAAGCAAGTCTGGTTTAATTCTTTGTTTGGTTTGTATTCAGGATTTAGACTCAGGAATCAAAATGGAATTATAAATTTCAAAACCGGTATGGAGTTGTTTTATTTTCCTTTATTTGTTTGGTTTGAACAGGAATAAGTTTTATTATTATTACTGAGTTAATTAATTTAAAACTCAAGTCACAATAGAATGATTCTCATAATGTCAACTAAATTAATATTTATGAGTATTATTAACTTTGATTATGATTACTACCTCCTATACCAAACACCTCCAAAATAAAGTGACTATCAATTGCCCCTGAACAACCTCAACTTAACAGCCTGTTTTAAATCCTCATTCTTGTTTTAAAAATAGATCAAACCTTAATTTGCATTATGATTACAGTGTAGCTCTACAAGGACAACTTTAGTAGAAACTGTAACTCTGTTTTTCCCAAGTTGCTCCTTTTGAAGCATCTTTTTTCTACTTTTGTTTACCAAAGTGTTATCATAGAACTATTGTTTTAGTCACCTATGCTCGATTTGTGGATCCCATGAGATAAAATTTTGTGAAACAGCCAAAAACCTTAGACCAAGTAATTTGTCTTTAGAAGTGGATGAATCAGTTTCAAGAATTAATGAACATGTTCATTTTGTCTTATTACCCAACACATGCTATTTGCTAAAAATCTAAAATCACACTATTAGCCAATCGTAGAAGGGTTTTTTTTAAAGTTAATGTAATGCACTAACGTTAAAGGGCAGTATTGATGGATTACATCATCGTTTTTTCTATTGTCTTTTTATGATGTTAGCGTGCTACCATTTGAGATATAATAATTGAGATGGCTCCAAAAGTCCAAATAAGATGCATACATATTTTTTAAGCTTCTATTCTTTTAAGGGGAGGAATTGTAGTTGCGAGTTAACTAGCATTCTTTAGTGTTCCTGAGTCCTGAGATCACCAAGAAAGAATAAAGGGACACAAGCATGGGACATTTAAAAAGACGATAAGAAAAATGTGAAAAATTGTACTACTGCACAAACATCTGCCTTTTCAATTTTCTTGCCTTGGTACCCATGTATGTACTTCCTCTTTCTTCGAAATGATGTGTCCAAATTATTGATCGAATCTATCCACTTTTCTTGTAATAGCAATCACGTGGATTAATTATGTGACAATAATATTTCTTTGCTGCAAGACATTTTTTTTCCATTTTATTTTCTGCCAGTTCTGCATATACGGAAGTAGTTACATTCACTTCCTTTAAATTGAACTTATAAATTGAATAGATTTTTTATGCTTCAAAAGCCTCACCAACTTTAGTTGAATGATCTCAAACAAGAATATGAAGCAATTTTTTAACCTACTAGTAGTAGTGGTTCTTGAAATAAGCTAAGCTGGATTGTTCTTTAGACCATTAATAAAGATGATTTTGCTGACCATTTGTACGTAAATTAACACCTTACTTGTTATCATCTTACTCGCCTTTTTAGAAATCCTAGTTTTAAAATGAATACAGGAGATGAAAGATAAATTTAAAAGTTAACCTGATTGAAAAAAATTTTGATATTCACTCATTAGTTGGACGATTAAAAAATAATATTCATAATTATTCAATCATTAATTTCAATACCTGTAACATATAAATATTCTGCAATACGAGTGAGTATCACGTACCTACTCCATTGGTGTGGCAATATCATCTAGTCCATATTGTGCAATAAAAGCACCAGAATTAAAGAAGAGGGATGGGAACAAAGAAGATGTTACCGTATTCTTTTCTCCATTGTTCGAAGTACGGGAAGAGAGTGGAGGTGTAATCATGAGCTACAAATTCACCGAAATTCGCAGTTTTCATGGCTTTAGCCTGAATCTTCTGCATCTCTTGAACGTTTCCATATAAGAAAGAAGAACGAGGACCTTTAATGCCTTGTCTTTGAAGTTTCCATATAAGCCTCTGAGGCTTTAGCCATAGTACGTTGAGGAAATAAAAGGCCAGGCTTATCAGAACCGATCCCAAAAGATTCAATGAAGAAAAATTCTTCACAGATACTTGAAGAAGATGTGTATAAGAGACAGAACAAAATTATATTGAATCTTTTTAAAATAATAACTACTAGAATACTCTTGCTGAACACTGTCTCTTATACACATCTAGAATGGATATTAGAGACAATAAAGCTCAATTTAAATGATAAGACACTTCTTTATAAATTATTAATTATGAATACAAGTCACAAGGAGTAAAAAAATATGTAAATTTTTTTTTAAAAAAAAATAAAAATAAAAATGGATAGTATGATTTGAAGCCTCATTTATTCTACGACAAGAAAATAAATCCTTTGAATATTGGTTCACATTTAATAATGCTTTCAAACTATTTTGTGGTTATTGTCCTCTTACAATTTGAATTTACATGGCTCTTCCTCTAAATCAAAAGGTAATAGTAATTCAGTGCAATTTACCCTTAATTGAAGGACATGAAACCTAGTGGGCTGACACGTCTAATTTGCTACGACTATAATAAGGGATAGAGGGCTAGAGCCTAGAGTTTTTTTTCTGATATTTATTGGAATAATTATATTAAATACCGTGAAGATGACAAAGGGAGTGGTAAAATAATAGGCACATTGAGCATCTTATGATAATGACTTTGTAATTAATTATATGAGAGCACCTTCTATCTGTTCTAATGTATGCTTTATTTGTTATAAAATGATTTATATATTTGACCGCAAATTCATGATCATAAATTATTAATTCACGTATTAAAATTATATTAAATTATTAATTCTTAATTTAAAATATTTAATCGAATCCCGTTTATTTTTTCATAAATTTAATAAAATATTAATAAATTTTTCACTTGATACACTTTATATTATTATTTGTCTGTAATAAAAAAAGTTAACTTTAACCCGATTACTTTATGACTCCTGTTAAACGGTGAGTTGAAAAGGAAATTAGACATGACCTCAAGTCAAACTAGGTACTACAAATTTGGATTTCATCTTGCGCATGCGAGGGTAAAGCTAAACACAAGAAAGATTGTACTACTAGATCGAATTTCCAAAACAGAACAAGCTTTCCTATCAAATTCAATCACGGAGGAAAGAAGGGGGTTAGACTTGATCTATGAAAGACTATGAAACTTTTATATAAAGCTTGAAAAGATAGAAAATTTTTTAATGAACAATTTCGACGTAGAAGGGATTTATATTAGAATTTCCAAATAATTGAATCATATAAAAAATTAACAAATCAAATATATATAGTTACATAATCTTTTTATTTTACATAAATGCACATTCAGAAGCTCACATGTCTTGCGTCTATAACAACAAAGCAAAGATGCGACGAGTGAAGCAGGCCCGACAAAAACGATCAAATACAAATATGCTTAGATACTTCCAAAGATTGTGATTCAATCAAAAATTGATATACACTCCCCTTAGAAAGTGTTTTCAAACTAGACAGATTAAGACAGCATTCTCAATTGTTCCTTCTTGTGACTTTGTGAGTTAGTGACCATTTTCGCAAAGAATTATAATGAGCTATAGCATTAATTACACTATTCGATCAATCTTTACTCGTAATAAAACGAACACGAAAATTTCATAAAATGAAGGATCAATGAATTGGTTTAATTTGGACAATTATTAATTAGAATAATATTCAGAATATTATTTGAAAAAGTACTGTAATAACGTTTTGGGATGTTATATATATGAGATAAAGACGACTAGAAAACATGTTTAACTAATTATTATAAAATATTATTTAGACAATAACAAATAATTAAACAATCTAAATGGATTTTTTTTTTTTTTTGTAAAGAAAATAAATACAATCAGATTGAAAGATATGCAAACATAATATCTTTATCAGGATATAATCCGAATAATTATGAGCATGTTTCTTCTCCAATAAGTTTTATCTACTCACTTTGTAATGCGGAATGAATATTGATAACCATTAAAATGATTAAAAAATAAAAAGATTCAATTATTTTTTTATCATCCAACAATTTAAAATTTTCACCCTACAATATAAAATAAATAACAAAGAATTTTTCCGTCCTCTCTACAAGATACCTTTGGAGACTTTCATTTCCTTATTAACGAAAACTGAATTCAGTAGTATATAATGAATTTCAACATGTTAGCACATGGATGTGTACTTGTTTCGGCTTACATGTCAAATTAGAAAAATTGTCTTACAAAGAAAAAGAATGTAGCAGCCAATTTAATTAGTGTACTAATTAAACTGCACAAAATAACTGAAAGCTACTTGCTACCTTGCAATTCTTTTATGTCCAAATTATCAAACATAATTGTTGGACTTGTTTATTAATTAATAGCATTAATTAATACTATTATAGACATGTGTGCAAATGAATGCCACCAATTTAAGTGCTGCTTAGGACAAATCTCCTACAGTATGTTTGGTTGGAGAGTGAATTTGATTAATTTATAATAAGTTATTCAAATAAATTAATTGATTTAGTTATGAATTTAAAATTTCAAAAGAGTGATTTTAGAAAAATTCTACTATCCTTTTTCGGGAACCATTTTCTTATACTTTAAATGGTTGTACAGTACAAGTGCTTTAAAAGTTTATACTGCACAAACTTTTAAGATAAGGAAATAGTTCTCTAAAATGAATTATAAAATTTTTTGTAATTTTAATAATTAGATGAGTAAATTTAAAATCTACCCAAATTTTATGTCATTTTAAATTCATATAATTCAAATTCATTCATTTTAAATTTTTCATTCAATTCAAATCCAGCCGTCGAAACACAATGCTAATGACCCAAAGCCAGGCTCGATACAACTTTCTCTACCCATTCTCCAACGACAAACTCCCAAAAAATGCAAAAAAAAAAATTAAAACGAAAAATGATGAAATCATGATCTACCTCTTTATCGAAGAGATTTAATTATGGAAGTCGTTTTGAATTGTGAGGTGGCCTCACTTAACAAATACTCAGTCGTTTCGTTTGTGCTCATATATAGTGGGATTAGAATCTTGATCATCAAAAAGAAATAAGTATGTGCAACAGCTACGTACCAAAATGGCACCGCAAACACTCGAATAGTACCACTACAGCAGAATAAGTATTGGGCTATGTTTAGATGTTAACATTACTGATTATTTTTTAAATAATATTTTATGATTATTATTTAAACACATTTTTTAATTATTTTTTATTTCATATTCATAGAAGAAATTAGTATGGTACTTTTTTGAAGTAATATTTAAAATAATATTTTAAATAATGACAATTTAATCAGAATAATTTATTTATTTATTTTTATGAAGCTGCATCAAAGCATATGCTAACCTATTAAGTTACTCTTATCTTTCCGTTTTTTTTTTTTTTTTTGTTTCCATAGTTTTTGGCTAATACATTCAAACCATGAACTTTTTTTCATATTTTAGTTACCAAATAAAATTTAAATTTAAACAGGTAGATTTTCCTAAATTATAGAAAGGAAAACTACCAATAACTTTTTCTAGATTTTAATTTAGAACGATAAGTTCCTACAATACTTTCTTTAGAATTATAGATCTTAGTTTTCCTATTTATGATAATTCAGAAAAGTTCTAAATGCTTTTAACAAAAGAGTAAATCTTTCATCCACTAACAAGATAACAAAAATTTTAATATCATCGAGTCTAGATGCATTCCACATAATATTTATTTAAATTTTAAATATTATTTTTTATATATGACATGCATCTAAATCTAATAAAATAAAAAATAAAAAAATTGTATTGAGACTCAAAATAGCACCCTCTTTTTTTAATAGATTTTTATTTGAAATGTTCATAAATAGATATAAAAAATTTAAATAATAAGCTTTAGCATTTGAAATGGTACAATAAGTTTGTAAGAATCTAATTTATGACTTTATTTGATGAGTATTTCTGAAAAGTATGACTTATTAATAAGGGAAAATTGCCAAAATAGTCCCTCAACTTTTTTACTTTAGCCAAATAGTCCCTCAACCTTTTTTTTAGCCAGAACAGTCCTTCAACTTTTATTTTTTAGCCAAGAAAGTCCTCTTATGATGGAGCCACCATAAAAACCTTTTTCTTTTTATTTTTTTGATAAATTTTACATACACCTCATAAAGTTTACTTATTTTCTACATAACCCCTATATAGTTTAAAATGGAAAAAATAAGAAAGAAATTAATCTGAAGGGGTGAAAAAAAAACTTCAAAACAATTTTTAAAAAAATGGAACTTTATTTTTTACCAAAAAAAATCTTAAAATCTTAATTCTTCCCTCTTCTCATTTTTTCAGCTGAAACTATCACCAACCCAACTCTAAAACCACCCCTTCAGCCACCCAAGTGCCTCTCCCACCCACGAGATACCAATTGCCACCCACTAACACTACTGCCAGATCCCCTCAGTCATACCACCACTAGGCCTTTTTGTAAAAAAAAAAAGTTGGCCATAAAGTTTTGTATAATTTTAAATTAATCTAATGTGAAAAAAACTAAACCACAGGGGTGTATGTAGAATTTATCAAAAAAGAAAGAGATTTTTGTAGTGGCTCCACCACAAAAGGACTATCTTGGCTAAAAAATAAAAATTGAGAGACCATTGTGGCTGCAAAAAAAGTTGAGGGACTATTTCGGTTAAAGTAAAAAAGTTGAAGGACTATTTCGGCAATTTTCCCTATTAATAAAAAAATTTATGATACCTAATTGTCCTTGATATTCTAAAATGGCTTGCTGATAATTTTCTCAATAAAATAAAGTACTACTAGATAGAGTATTATTTGGTGATTGATGGTATTTAGGTGTAAACGAATCAAGTTATTCGCGAGTAGTTTGCAGTATTTTTGTCCAAAGTTCGACTCGAATTTGAGTTAACCGAATTCGAATCACTTGATAAACCAATTTCGAGTATATGTATATTCTAACTTGAGTGTTTGTCGAACTTTTCGAACACATATATAAATTTTTAATTTTTTTATTATATATAAAATTACTAAAATGTCTATACTCTTTAAAAAATTACATATCTACCCTTGAAAAAGTCGAGTTATTCGAGTTTGATATTTATCTTTGAAAAATTCAAGTTATTTGAGTTCGAACACGAATTCAAGTTCGTTTTACTGCGAATTCGAGTTTCATCAAATTTTTCGAACTCAAACTCGAGCTCTGTTTTAAAGTTAGTTCAAGCTTCACCAAAAATTTCGAATTCAAAATCGAATAAGACACTATTCGTACTCTATTCGATTCATTTACACCTCCGTCCCATTTTATTTAGCATGGTCAAACTTGCACATAGTTTAAGAAAAATTGATATTTGACCCACTAGTAAGATGTTTTTTTCCATGAATTTAATGCTATGTCTTTGGAATTTGCATGAAAATTAAAATATGTAAAATAATCTTTAAAATTTTGCCATTTTAAGGGGTAACAAATACAATCAATTTGAAATAAATAAAAATAAAAAGAGTGACATATAAAATGAACAGATATCTTTTTTCCATTCTTTCACTTGAAGTACTTATCAAGTCAAAATTCGTCATGAGTAAACCGGACCCAATCAACTTACGGAATTTGGACCGAGCTAACAGCGTGGCCACGGAGCTGAAGGATATAAGCGATGGAAAAGGTACAAATGGACTGCGCCCACCTGGCCCTGCCAGTTAGCCGTGTGGCCCAGGACTATCGAACCCACGTTATTATGGGCCAACACACTATCTTACCAACTAATCACAAGTCTTCTCCTTTTTTTATTATTATTTTTTTTTTCCCTTCTTCTTTTGGTGCATTGGATTTGGAAAGGACAATTTGATGAGACAAGTGGAAGTTGAATTCATACATTTATTCGGAAAAAAAACGTAACGATTAATATTGGTATAACATATGCAAACAATAAAAAATGGGGCCAACTCTCTCAAACTAACAATATTTAATAATGAGTTTTCCAAGATAAAGATTCAATATCTACAATTATATAACAGGAAGTCCTACTTCAAATATTGTTTTGTCATGTGAAATTTTTTTTAAATTTTTTTCTCTATGTAAAATTGTGAAATAGCACACCTACCCCTTAAAATAAAATATTATTGCAAAATAGTTGTTAACTATTTAGGAGTTTTATGTAATTGGATTAAAATTTATAATATTTTTATCAACAAATATACCATATTGACATTTGAATAATAATTGTTTGTTGGACAAATTGTAAAAAAGGCAACTAGAAGAAAAAATCTTCCACATACTCTATCCATTCTGATGGGGGTTGACGTGGTTTCACTACTTTCACTTTGTTAATCTCCCCATTCTGATGGGGGTTGACGTGGTTTCACTACTTTCACTTTGTTAATCACTCTTTTGTACATTGTTAAGTATTAATAAAACTTTATAATTTTGGAATTTTTTTTACCTAAAATAGTAGAAACTGACCGTGTAAATTTACTTATTTAGATTATATGAACTGGACACATTTCAACAGTAAATTTGCAGGGATATTTTCTTTCTTTTTTCAATGAGCTCCAAATACAAAGATTGTTAGCTCAACTTATGATTTAAGAGTGAATAGTCACAAGTTTTGAATTAATTTTGTGAATTGTGAGAATAAATACAAAGTTGTTATCTCAACTTAAAATTTAAGAGTAATCGAAAACATTTTAGTGGTAGCACAACCATGATATATGTATGTATCATAATATTATGGACCAACCAGCATTGACAAACATTGGAGAAGATTAGTGACAAATAAGGGACCATTGCTTCAAAAGCGTATGACATATCAATCGTTACTGAAATAATGTACTGAGAATCAAACTAGCATCTCTATAGAATTTGGTTAACGCATTAATATTATACAACATTTATATAAAATGACAAAATGATAATGTTAATAACGTGTTATTAAATCTATCAAAGAAAAAATAAAATTTAATTAAATATCTAAAATTAAATATTAATAATTAAACATAATTTTAATCATATAACTTAATTTTGATAAATAAATTTGAATTTATAACTTTATAAATCTTTTTTCTTAATGTTAAATCCCGGGAGTCCAATTAAAATGGTACCTACAAATGAAGATCTTAATCGAAATCTTCAATTTTCATTATAAATTGGGCCCTGAATTATCATCAATCATCATTAGCACCCTTACAATTTACAAGTATCAAAGGAAAACACTCACTTTTTAGTAATTAGCTCCTTTTAAGTCTTTAGAGGTATTTGATTCATGGGTATAAGGCAAGGGCGAACGCAAAATTTACAGTTTGAGAGAATAAGATATTATAAACATATTTTTATAAAGAGTGCTTTTAAAATTTTATGGACGAAATATAAATTTTATAAGAAAACAAATAAATTTTTTAAAAGTTTTAAAAGTAAAAAAATATAATTTTTGAAATCTTTGGGGCAGCCGTCCCTCCCTACGTCTACCACTATACAAGGGTATGAATAGAAACTAAAGTTAATAATGTTCAAAAATTTGTTGTTTGATTTATTACTGTGAGAATTATTTTTTAATAATAAAAGTGTTAAAAAATGCTCACTTTCATTATTTATTATGACTTGAGTTTCAAATTAATTAATTTATTAATATAATGATATCCATCCCGATTTAAACCAAACTCTTAAGGAGAAATAATATAAAATTATATTAATAATTGAGTTTATAATTTTTATTTTGATTTCGATTATTGAATGTCAACCAAAAATTTCATTAATCTTAGTTATACTTAAAAGTTATACTACTAATTTAAAAAATAAATAAATAAATGAAACACAAACACACAAGGTTGACAATATTTTTCTTTATTTTATTATTGAGTAATGATTGACTTCATCACCTTCTATGAAGTTAAAGAAATCCCATAAAATAGACTTAGAAAATAAAATCTAAACTTGTTAATTGTGCAAATGCAAACATTTATACTTTGTTTTTTTTTTTTTCCCCCCTTTTTTTCCCTTAAAAAAACAGTGACGCATGAAAAGGATGGCATTACTATATTATTCATCTTTATTTTTTGTGCTAGGAGTTTGTATGCTGCATTATTGATTCATGAGTAATGATACATCACTTAGACGATAGAGACAACTAAGATTGAATTCGTGTATATGATACCGTCGGCACAAGATTTCCATTCCACCGAATTTTTTAATATCTTTGTCCCAATTCATATAACACAATTGATGTCGGCAAATTCAAGTTTGACCCCTGGAGTTTTTAGGGTGTTATAGTTTCATACTACTTTAAATCATTTAACTAAATAAACTTCATAGAGCTACATTATTAGATGTTTCCACCCGCTAAAGATCTTCTGTCTCATATATTGTATTATGATCTGTCACGTCACCTAATAAACTGTCAAGATTACTTCACTCAAATTAATCTATAGAATCTTGATAGTTTATGAGGTGGTGTGACAAAAAGTGACACAGCATGTGAAATAGAAAATCCTGTACCGTTTTCACCCTGTATAAGTTTTCAGTTCTATCAATGTTTTTTCATGAGACATCTTGGTAATAATTTTATTAAATTGATCCTTTGTGGATCATAGTATAATAACCTTTGATTGCCAAATGATCTGAAAATGTGTTTTCAATTCTAGATAGCTAATTAACTAAGCTTCATATTTAACAAATAACTTGTAACAAGCAAATATGTTCTTTTGATGCTACTTGACTTGGATCTACCAAAAAATTAACTTAAATCAACAATGTAGCAGTAAGTTCAATTAAAAAACATAAACAAAAAGGCTTATCGTACAATAAAAAAAAAATCCCTTTTAAGGCCGAACCAGCATGGACCAGACCAATGTACTTATACAGAACATGAAAACTTTCTCGCCCACAAGTAGCCCAATAGAACACCTTACAGGAGTTGGGCATATCGCATTTTGGGTTGAACTTAACTTAAAACAAAAACAAAAAAAAACACTCCCCGTCTTGTTATTCAATATATAGCTTGAGAATTCAAAATTAGTGTTTTTTTTTCAAATTAAACAAAAAATACTATTAAAAAAAAAACGTTCAATTTCAAAAGTTCTATTAGTAACTTATAGTTTTTCCCTTTTTGAATATTTTAACATTTTCTTTTAGGTAGCAAGAAATCAATATGGGAACCAATTTATACGTAGATTGTGTATGTGTAAAGTGACGAATAATAATTATTGATGTATTATTAAATCTAAAAAATAAGGAAAGAAATTCAGTTTAGAATTTAAAATTAAGAAATTTGTGATTTGATAAGATATTATCATGTGGAGTGACTTTGGCAAGTAGTTATGATTTTATGACTTTGTAAATGATTTTCCTTATAGGAATGAAAGTGTTAGAAAATATCAACTTTCATTTTTTTATTTTTGACTTAAATTTCAAATTGATTAACTTATCAATAATAATGAATTCATTCCTTATTTAAACCAAACAAATTATAGATAATGAAACAAATTATAGATAATGAAACAAATTATAGATAATGACAAAAAATCATATCAATAGTAGAGTTTATAATTCTGCCAACCAAACATCTCCTAAGACGAAAACAAAAGTCACGCGCATCCACGTGAGAGCATTGGGAGCAAGTAGTATTTTCTGGTTTGACGACTAGATTAGTTTCCTCTTTCATCAATTTTTTTTTTTTGCGCAATTATTTCATCATTAAATTGGGATAAAATCATCCGTTAACGGAGATAAGGTAGAACGAACGCGTACTAAAAAATTCAGAGAAGAAAACAAAAGGTGCCGTCTGGACAGCTGGACTGGTAATATATGCTAGGGAAATATTTAGGTAGATATGATTTTTGGTTTTATTTATAAATTTTGTAGTGTGAATTAAATATTATGAAATCTATGATATAAATTGATGCAAGTAAAATTTTATAAGATTTAATTTTAACCGTAAGATGTATAAGTGTGATCAAAAACTGGATTTATGGTAGTATTTTCCTATCTACAAAACATAGAATTTAATCTAATGGAAATTTTACAGTTTCTTTTAGGGAATCATTCTCTTGATTTTGAAATCTTGTACCGTACAAACTCTTAAAGTAGCATATAGTGTTGTATTGTATAAATATTTAAAATACAAGAGAATGACTCCTTAGAAGAGATCGTAGAATTTTCCTCAATCTAATATATATATATATATGAACAGCATTACAAAATTATTGATTTATTGGAACGTTCCTTCGTGAATATTTTGGGCGTAGAGGGGAACCCCGGTTTATTGGTTAGGTGGATTTATTACACAGTGAAAAATATGAGGAAATATTTTCTATCGAAACATAGATATGGGTAACACGTTAATATAGTGACCATAGAATATATGAAAATACATTGATAATATGTATCATAATTATTTAAAACAAAATTTTAAAATATAATAGTATGATTTTGTATAATAGTATGATTTCGTTACAAAATCATAAAATTTTCATATAATTATGTGCTCTTATACACTGAATCGTGAAGATCATCTCGTTTTCTCATCTGATTTTCCAAACAAACTATTTGGAAAGTCTTTAGAATATTAATGAATAATTATTCAAACGCAATAAATAAAAATAAGAAAATTTTATAATTTCGTTGAGAGAATTATTTGATTGTACTTTAAAAATCTGTATAATATAATATCACGTGGTTTAGAAATTTGTATTGTATAAACTCTTAAAATCAACGAAATAATTCTCTTAATAATACTATAAAATTTTCAAAAAAAAAAATGTTTAAAGTTTTTTCACATTTATCTCGTATTATTTTCAAATATATTTATATTTAAATTGTCACCTTCCTTCTTTAATTTATAACCAATAAAAGAGCATATATTTGAGAAAATTCTTGAAATATTATTTGAAAACGTATTGTAACAATTTTTTCGATAGAATCCATGTGAAATAAAAAAGTAATTAGAAAACATTTGAATAACTATTATTTTTAGAATATTATTTAAAAAAGTACTATAGACCTTTGTTGATGTGAAATGTATGAAATAAAAAGATTACTAGAAAAGTATATGAAATGATTGTAAAATATTATTTAGAGAATAATGGAAACAAATCTATTCTCAAACAGTTATTCACTCCGTAATGTAGGGTGAGTATGATAGCCGTTGAAATTATTAAAAAATAGAAAGGTTCCATTACTTTTTAAAAATTCAACGGTCAATAATACTTATTTCGCATTACGAAACAAGTAATAACGGAATTCTTCTTTTGAAATGCTAGTATAGTTTTATTTTAAGCAAATATTTAAGTAAATATGATTTTTGATCACATTTGTATACCTTATGATGTAAATTAAAATTTATAGAATATATGATATTAACTAATATAAGTAAAATTTTGTGAAATTAAATTCTTATTACAAAATTTATAAGTAGAGTTAAAAATTGGATAATATATTTAAATATTTTTTTTTATATTTTGAAGTGAACATTTATTTAATGAAAAAAATTAGAAAATATTTGTTTGAAATCCGGATCTGTGTAACCGAGTCGAGTGGGGACGGACGCCAAATAATTTTTAAATTCGGACACATTCTTCCTCTCTGTCACTCTTTGAACAGACCCCTTCAGCGGAACATGACCAGATGGGGGGGTTACACTTGTAGTAGATTCCTCTCTCAATCTACTACAGTATACAGAAAGAGGAACTATACTCCAAAAAAGATGCTATTAGATATAGTAAACCCCAATTTGATTATTCAGTTTCATATGTAGGCTGCTGAGACTGATTAATTTTCCAGTGTAATCTCTCAGAACCCGGGGCATTAAAAAAAAAAAGCCCTAATTTTTCAAATTGGGTTCTGGGATTTTTAGGGTTTAGATTGGAGGAGCTCGAGAAGCCTCTTTGAAAATTGGAGCTGAGAGATCATTTATTACATGTGATGGGAAATAATCTCTGTGAATAATTTCAGAGTTGGTTGGAATTATTATTTTTTTTTTCCGGGGTTGTGTAAAATATTTTCTTGTTGTATCAGTTTTTTTCTGTTTTAGGATTTCGATAATGGACGGAAGGAGAATAACTATAAGTCCGCGGCCGTGCTCTGGACGCCGTGTGGTGGCCAAGAAGCGCCCTCGCGGTGGACTTGGACGGTTTCGTTAACAGTGTTAAGAAGCTTCAAAGACGGGAGATTTCCTCCAGGCGTGACCGTTCCTTCAGTATGAGTGATGCCCAAGAGCGGTTTAGAAACATTCATTTACAGGTTGAGTTTCTTTTCCTTTTTTATTTCTTGGATTTTTTTATGGGTTGAGATTTAGTTTGCAAGAAAATTTATATGAATCGATGACTTTGATACAACTGATGAAAATTAGGGTTTGTTGCTCCTGATTGACATTTTGCAGGGTTTTTCTGGGAAAAATTTTAGCACTGATCTTCGAGATTTGTGGTTAACCATTTATTTAAATTCACATGCTGCTGTGCATCTGTACATTTAATTTGAATTTACTTTGTTGATAGGACTTTTGTGTGATAAATTAACATGAAATGTCGATCTGATTGATTGTGCTGTGAACGAGTGACGTTTAGTGAACTGTTAAAAGTTAAGGTTTTTGGATCTCCATTGACCTTTTTGCAGGGAATTATGGGGAAGCTGCCCAAGTGGTGATCTTGTGCTTCAGCACTTTTTCTGTTATATTTAAAATTGCTCGGGTATCTTTAATTCTCTCTGTATATATTTATGGAAAGTACATAAACAAAAAAGGAAATGTTGCGTAAGGAAAGGACAACCTGATATTTGTTACCGACAATATAGAAACTAATAAAATGACACGTTAACGAATCTTTGTAGTTTCCTTCTGGTGTGATGATCATTATTGTCGATGTTCTCATTTTTGTTAACTGGTGAAAAGAAGCCGCGTGTCTCAACTAAATTGTTGTCGGCTGTTGTGGGGATCACGTGTCTAAAGTAAATTGAAGTTGAGGGCCCTCTGTCGCTAGGAAGAGTAAATTTGACACATAGACACGTTCCTAAGATGACAATGGTTGGAATTTGAACTGCATGTTGGCGTGACCTCCTTTTCTGTTGGAGATTCATTAATTCTTTGGATTTCTTCATGATTGAAATTTAATCTATTATTTCATCCAATTTCCATTATTCTAGTGTGCCAATATTTGTCCGTTATTTTTTTGGTGGTTATTAACTCAATCTGCACTTTCTTCAGGAGGAATATGATACTCATGATCCGAAGGGACACTGTGACATGGTAATCCCATTTCTGAGGAAACGATCAAAAATTATTGAAATAGTAGCTGCTCGTGATATTGTCTTCGCACTTGCACAATCTGGTATTTGTGCAGCATTTAGCCGTGGTGAGGCCATTGGATATTAAAAATTATATCATGTGAAATGTCTTGTATACTATTTTTCACTCCCGAATGTAGAAAGCTGATATAATTGATCTGTCGGAAGCAGAGACTAATGAGAGGATATGCTTTTTGAACGTTAGCCCTGACGAGGTTATAAGAAGCTTGTTTTATAACAAAAACAATGATTCGCTGATCACTGTTTCAGTTTATGCTTCAGACAATTTCAGCTCACTAAAGTGCAGAACCACAAGGATTGAGTATGAATTTTTGTCATATACTTGTGAGGAGCTTCTTTGCTTCTTCCTGCTTTGTTTCTCCTATAGACGAAAATCATATCCATATTTTTTATATCAGATACATCCGGAGGGGTAAACCGGATGCTGGTTTCCCTCTTTTTGAATCGGAGTCATTGAAGTGGCCTGGTTTTGTGGAGTTTGACGATGTCAATGGAAAGGTTCTCACTTATTCTGCACAGGATAAGTAGGTGTTGAGTGCTTGCACCACATCATATCTGTCTCTGATAATTCACAACGAATTTGCAAGACTTGTCAAATTCATAAACCTGATTTGGTTCATGTTCCCTTTATCAGCATATACAAAGTTTTTGACTTGAAGAACTACACAATGTTGTACTCAATATCAGACAAGAACGTACAAGAGATTAAAATCAGGTACGTGCAATATGTTAGTGTACTCGGTGGTGAGAGCATGCATGAATCTTCTGGATTACCAGTTACTGCAATTCTATTGTTTACTTCTTCTTGAATCAGTTATTTTCTTTTGATTGGGTTGGCATATTAACCATTTTTCACAACCTTTGAGAACATTGTTAAATGTAATTGGTCTGGTTGTTTGTCTTGGGAAAACAGTCCTGGAATTATGTTGTTAATATTTACCAAAGCATCTGGTCATGTTCCGCTGAAGATTCTGTCAATTGAGGATGGGACTGTTCTCAAATCTTTCAAGCATCTGCTTCATCGGAATAAAAAGGTGGATTTCATTGAACAGTTCAATGAAAAGCTTCTTGTCAAGCAGGAAAATGAGAATCTGCAGATTCTTGATGTAAGTTTTTTCTTACAATCTTGTGATACCTTTGTCATACAGAGCCAAACTCAAACAGCTAACTTTTGTAGGTCCGCAATTCTGAGTTAACTGAAGTTAGCCGAACTGAATTCATGACCCCATCAGCATTCATATTTCTGTATGAGAACCAGTTATTCTTGACGTTCAGAAACCGAACAGTGGCTGTTTGGAATTTCCGGGGAGAGCTTGTTACTTCCTTTGAGGATCACCTTTTATGGCATCCTGACTGCAATACTAATAACATTTACATCACTAGTGATCAGGATCTAATCATTTCCTATTGCAAAGCTGATTCTGATGATCCCGTATCAGAAGGAAATGGTAAGTAACCTGTTTGAAAATATGATCATGAATGATGGGATGGCCACCAGAGGACAGAAAGTTTTTGGTTTTGTAAAAAAATATGCATGTATTTTACCAATTGATGTTCATCAGTTTTGCAGTTTCATTTAATCTCTAAATATATATATACATGGTGGCTTGCAGCAGGTTCAATCAATATCAGCAACATTCTAACAGGGAAATGCCTTGCTAAAATAAAAGCAAGCAACAGCTCTCCCCTGGATGACTGCAGTTGCAGTGGTAATTGTGGTGGGATAATTTGCAACTCTCGGAGACGGGTCCAAACTTCTGGAGTAAGGAGCACTGTAAACAGAAGCCCTGGAAGACATTACTGCTCTTTTTTATGACGAAGAGCGCAACGAGATTTACACTGGGAATAGGCTTGGCCTCTCACATCTAGGGTCCATGTGTGGTCGAACTAGAGTTCGTCTCTCTCTGCATTTCACCACCCATAGTTGTTATTCTACCCCCTCCATTGCAAGAACTGCCTGGATTTGTACCATTAGATGCTTTTTAAGGGTTTAGTTTCCATTTTTTTCTTGACCTTTGTTTATCAGACTATATAGCTGTTTTGTTATACATCAAAATGGTGAACTCTCTTTCATGTTAATTTTTCCGTTCAGTGTGTTCTTAATTTGCTGATTTTGAGCAAGAGACTAGTTTTTGTGTTGTAGATGTCGTTTGTATTTAGGGCTGTTGGAATTATCCATATGTGGATCAAGTGCCAAGCAGCTGTTTGTTGATATTTGTATTAGAAAGTTCTCCATTTGGCTTGACCATGATAATATGATATGATGCTTTCCATCATTTTACCTGCTTCACTTGGATGTTCTGTACTGCATGATGCATTACTGTTAATATTATGGCATTTTTAATGTAGGCATTGTAGTTGGTTGTGACATGAACATAGAGTTTAACCACTGGCTCCCTGTATTTTTACTTCATCAAGGTTAAATGTGCATGTTCACAAATTCTCAGAAGCTGCTGCTTCTTAGTAAAACTTTTGTTCTCTCCATTGTTCCTTTTGGGCAGTAAATGGCTGCCTTCTCTCATCTGTTTCTCCTATTTTCATTTTGACAGGTTTGTCCTTGTTTTCTCCTTGCGTCTTAATTTTTATATGATTTTATGTTCTGATAGCCTTGTCCTTCTGGAATTCGAAGTTTCATGGACTCATCACTTCAAATTTTCCTCCTATCTCATAATGCAAAATAAATGAAATTATCTGAATTGATGTGCTTTTCCGTTACTTGAAGTATTGAAGGACGTTGGGGACAAAATTGTGGAGCCATCCATATATAAAATGTTGCTTCATGATTTTCTAATAATCGCCTTCCAAGGCAAGTTAGATAGCTATCCCAATACCCACCGGGCCCGGGGGGGGGGATGGATTTTTGCATTGAATAGATTCATGGCATAATATCATACATGGTTTCTTTATTTATATTTTTTTACATTATTTTATAATATAATGTGTAATGATGTAAAAAAATGTAAATTAAGATATTTATAATATTGTTTTATGAATCCAATCCATGTATAATTCTCTCCACAACGGTACTAATAATGTTTTATTGTGATGTGCTGATGAACTTTCGATGCAGAAACAAATATCGGGACCCCAACGCTTATGGTCTGTCCTTACAAAAAATAAATAATCAGTTAACTCGTACTATTAAATGTTTACAACAACTAAAAAAAAATTGCATATAAAATCTTAATTTATTCACATAGAAAATAGAAATTTGTGAATTCCTAAGTACGTAATGCGACTTCAATAATCTGGCACTTTTTTATTCAATTAATTTTTTTCAACTCATGTAATAATTTTAGTTTATATCATATCACTGCGTAGATAACGAAGCACCGAAAAAAGAAAACAAAAAGCTACCAATAAAGATGAGAGTTTTTTTTTCTTTTTTTTTGTTTTGGAGTATTCACATAAATGTGTTTTCGGACCTCTCCTGTCTCCACACCCCACTCCACATATATAAATAAACAAATCATTTAACGAATATAAAACTGTGTCTATTTTATGATGATGATGATGAGGTTGAAAATGAATTGGATAATTATATGTCATTATCGATAAGATGCTGTACCATGCAAACATCAAATTAAACACCTTTATTTCACAACAAACAAACACAATAAAAGTGGAATAATGATGGCTTAATCACGTTTCTCTTTATTACTCCTATTGCTTTCATTGACTTTCTGCCTCTATATCTAATCTAGTACTAGGATTTATTAGTCAAATTTTTTTTTTTACTCACTGTTAAAACTTAAAACATTAGTGGAGTATAATTGTGCCTCTCTATCTAATCTAGGACTAGGATTTACTAATCAAAGTTTTTTTCTTAAAAAAAAACTTAAAACATTAGTGGAGTATAATTGTACCGTCGATAGAATTATTTTATTAATTTTTAAAAATTTATACAATACATATTATTTTATAAAATACATAATATTATTACTACACAAATATATATTTAAAACACTAAATAATGATTTCTTCTCTATATACTACCACCACACTTGGCAAGTTGGCATGCATATATAAATTGCCGACATTGGAAAAATGCTTCGAATTTCGTTATCACCTACTTTAATCACGGATCAATTCACAAACGTTGAAAATAAGATTATGAAGAAAAGTAAATATTTAAGTAGATTCGATTTTTGATCCTATTTATAAATTCTGTGACGTGGATTAAATCTTAAAGAATCTAGCGGATGTAAGTAAAATTATTTAAAATTTAATTATGACCACAAGATCTATAGGTAAAGTTAAAATCGGGTCTACCTAAGTATTTTTTATGAAGAAATTGATAGGCCTAGTTGGTTGTAGAGTTCTTGTGTTTAGTTACTAATGAATTTTGTTAACAATATTGTCCATTTCACCTCTAATTGTATTTTTCAGTCTTTCCTGGTCTTGTAAGTGTTTGTATATACCAGTTCATAGAATTTTCTATTAATTACCATTAATTAAGTTTTTTAATTTTTGTGTTTTCATAAATTGCAGGAGAACAATCTTTTCAACTGAACTAACCATTTTACAACTGTATAAACATCTCTTGGATTTTACCAAATTGTGTCACCCTTTTGTTTTTAGGATACCTGATGTATGGATAGATTCAGGATACTTGATGTATGGATAGATTCTTTAATATATAATTCATATGCACCCACAAGCATAGCATAGTTATTGAATCCGACCCGATCCGACAGTTTAGCTGGTAAATTTGGTGAATTAATTTTTATACTGAATCGACCCGATCCGATAATTTAACCGGTAAATTTAGTGAACCGATTTTTATACTGGATTGGATTCCTTTGATGACCCGGATAAGGAAGGAATCTGGTGAACCGATTTTTACACTGGACTGAATTCCTCGAGTTTCGTGCAACCCGACGGTTCAACAGGTAAACTCGAGAACCCAACCGAATTTGGAGAAATCCGACGAGTTTGTTTTTTTGAGAAAAAAATCAAATTATAATTGTCAAGTTTTGAACCAAAGATCTCTTAAATAGCAATAAAAAATCTTACCACATAACCACGTAACCTTTTGGTTATTATATGTCTCTTTTTTATTTATTTACTCACCAAACTCCACTCTATGCATTAATTCATTTTTAACTCTTCATATGAAAATATTATGTAAATTTTAAAAAGTTACATTTATACTTAAAACTTTTGAATAAAATATGTTTTTTATCAATGTTTTCACTATATATCTTGTATTTAATCATTTACAGATATTATATCTTAATAAAAAATATATTTAAGTGGCTCACTAGTTGAACCAGTAACCGTTGATCTACCTTTTTCACCAGGTTCCTTCTCGAGCCGGATTTAATAACTATGCCCACAAGTAAAGTGTAGATGAACATAAATAAATTGGCACTTTAATATTTAATTTTATTTGATTATTTTAACGATATTAAAATTTTGTTTAAGTTTTGTTTGTTAATTGAAATGAGGCTGTTTTTAACGAGTTTGAGTAGTTTGAATTTTTAGTTTTACAAATCAATTTAAAGTTTTTAATTTATTGAGTAGAATAAAAAATTATAAATTTTGTTCAAATTGTATTGATTATTGAAAAACACAAATTCGAATGAATGATTATCAAGTTGAGTTTAATTCGAATATCAAATAGATTGAATTCATATACATCCATCCTCACAAAATACAAAATTTGTGATTTTCAAATAAATTTCGAGTAAGGTCCACAGATTTTACTTTAAAAAAATTACAAATTTTGTGTCTTATAGTAATATTGTGCATGAATTTTCCTTGATGCACTAATGAATTAGAGTTCAATAGCTGACGTAGTAGTGGCTAGTGATTAATAACCAAGTGGGACTAGTCTAATTTTTTTTTCAATTTTATTTGTAAGAACGAAATAACTAAGCATCATTACAAGCTAAAAAAAAAAAAAAAAAACACTAAGCATCATTACACGAAATTAATGAAACAAATAATATCTTGTATATCTTATATAGCCTCGTAGGTGAGTCGCATTATTAGATTCATTACTGCTTAGGTGGAGACTTCTTCAACTCTCACCATCACTAATTATTCCAACTTTTTCAATTTTATTGTAAGAACGAAATAACTAAGAATCATTACACAAAATTAAGAAACAAATAATCTCTCGTATGTGAATAGCATTATTATACTCTTCCCATCTTATTTTATTTAGCATGATCAAACTTATATATAGTTTAAGAAAATTTAGTATTTGACACATTAATAAAAAAATTTTTTCCATAATTGTCCTTCAATTGATATATAAAAATTGTTAGTTGATTTTGGAGTTTCAAATTTTGAAATAGTTGTGAGAGCAATTAATGCTGAAATATGAATTTGTGTTATGTCTTTGGAACTTGCATGAAGGGTAAAATAAGTAAAATGATCTTTAAAAATTTACCATTTTAAGGAATGACAAATAATTTGGAATAAAAATAAAATAAAAAGAGTGACATATAAAATGGGATGGAGAAAGTATTCATTAGAGCTTAGATGGGGACTCTTCAACCCTCACCATCACTAATTAATTACTTCAAACTATTATTTTTAAAAATTTATTTATGTCAAATTATTTATTAATTAATAAAATTTAAAAAATATTAAATAATCTTCCTTCCAATTTTATACTTTGTACAAAGCGAATGTAGTCTACTCTTCTAATTACCTTGGTCCCTTTTTCTCTTATGTAGTATTGACATATTAATAGAAAGGAAAAATATTGTGTTATTTGAAAATATTAATGTAAAAGAGTAATTCAATCACTTTAAATTATATTTTTTTATAATTAAATTAAATTAATAACTCTCTAAATTTGTGTACACTAATTTTAAGTGACAATAATTTTTAAAATTGAGAAGTAATAAATAACATTAATTAAAATTAAAATCAAAACCAAAGGAAAAATCAACAAAGAAAAAAGAAAAAGGAGAATGACATCACGCGCCTTTAGTGTTCGGTGCAACAGTAAACACATCAATTCGTCGTTAAATATTCCAATACACGTTACATTCATCACGCCACGCTCTGCTTTACTCCATTTATTTTTCCTTCTCTCTCACACACTGGAAGGTGTTTCTGCTCTTTTCTGTTCTCACGCACCTCACCTCACCTCACCTCACCTCACATCAGTCCCACAATCCCCATTCACTCTTTTCTGCAATCCAGATCATATCTCAAAAAAAAAAAAAAAAAGGAATATTATTTAATAATAGTACTAAAACTTTTATGTTAAAGATTATTATTTGAACTCCCCATCTCTCATCCATTTGAGATCTCCATCTCCTCCAGCAGCAGAAATCACCTCCTCTCCTCAGCTCCACATTTCTCTCTCTTTCTTTCTAAGGTTTACTGTAAGTGTTTTTTCTTTTCCCATTTCTTTTTATTTATTTAGTTTTATATGTATAATTTTTTTTTTGTTATTATTTTACTGTAGTGGTTCTTGTGTAAGTAGAAATACAAGTTAAAATAAATGCTTGAGTGATTTGAGCTTTTGCTATTGCCTTCAAATTTAGCTTAAAGACTGATTTTTGTGTCGGTGAGTTCGGATGATATTTGCTGTTTCCAAAATAAAGTTTGGATTTTTCTGAGGCTAGATCTGATTTTGATTCATGGGTTTGTGCTAGAATTTGTTTTTGCAGCTCATTTTTTTTTTCCTTTCTAATTTTTATTTACTTTGCTTCTGTGAGAGTTATTTGTATCTTTCTCTTCTCTGGTTGGTGTGTTCTTCTCTTTACTGGACTTAACTGTCTTTCTTTGAGATAGTTTGAAGTGGTCGAATTGATTTTTGATGATCCTTTTTTTTTTGTTCAGTTTAATGGAGGTAAGGTTTGGAGTGCTGAATGCTTGGTGAATTGCATAATTCCAGGTTTGTGCACTTTTACCGATGTGGACTGGACTCCAATTCCAATTTAAGAAAGAATTTAGAGGAAGTAGGAGAATTTGGGATTTCGAAATCTGATTCATTTTGCTTGTTTTTACCTCTTTCATTAAACTTTCATAAGGTTCTTGTGCGTTTGAGTTTAGCTGGCAAAGATGGAGAAAAGAAAATGTGCCAATATCCCACTGGACTACATTGAATTTCAGATTTTCCCAAGCCAGAACAGGTATAATTTCAGATTTTTTTTTTTTTGTTTTTGGATAGAGAATCACATAGTTCTAAAGATTTCATTGTTGTTCTTCCTTTCCTTTTGTTTTTGAGGTTTGTTATGACATTATGTCAGTTAATGATGTCAATTTTATTTTTGACCTCTGGCACATAAGTGTTCGTAGTGTGGAAATTTAATATGTAAAAATATGGTAGAGCCGAAAATTCAATGTGAAAAATAGAAGAGACTGAAACATAGGTTTATATTTGTTGATCAACTAAAAGCAAGCTAGAAATTTATAGTCATCCATGGTGAAGCAAATGAAATTACTAATGGGTTCTGACTTCTGATAGATACTTGTGCGTGAACAGAAATATCATGCCAAATTGTCTGGGAATAATATGATTAGTAATTTGTAAAATGTTGTGGTATTAAAACTAGCTAAACTGGTTGATTTCTTCTTGTATATTTACTAGTCTCTACTAGATGCTCTTGAACTTAGAATATTCCATGTCTTCTTTACTGTTTCGACTGCATATCTAGAGAAGAAAATGCTAGACGAATCTTCTAGTAGAACCTATGAGTTATATTATTTTATAAGCAGGGTTTCTATAGTAAAATCTCTTGGATATGCTATTTACAGGTATGAGGCTTGCATATGTCAGGAAAAGACTGTAGAGACAGTAACATCTGCATGTCTTGAGCCACTGTTGCTGCATTCCCCTTCTATCAAAGGATTGCACTCAAAAGGATTTGATGCCAAATACAAACTCATAGCACCCGAAGATCCTAGTGGTGTCAGATGGTTCACAAAGTCCACACTCGTCAAGTGCGTATCAGCTAGATTTCAAGTTTCATAATTCTGATTTGTCATGGAAAACTAAAGATTTCCTCCTTTTCATTTACTATAAATTTTGTACATTGTCAGATTTTTGGAAGTTATTGGTTCATCAGAAGTAATGAACGCAACCAATGCTGTGAAAAATGAGATGTCTCAGCTAGAGGAGGCCCGAAAATTTCACCTCTCATTGTACTCAAAGGTTTTGGCTTCCACCCCTTAAACCCATCTGTCAAGCTTGTTTTCAGAAGAATAATGTTCGTATTTTTTCAGGGTCCTCAGAATCATATTGAGAGCGGGAAAGCAGGTAGTTCTATTATTCTTTGCAGTCTTGTAAGTTCTAATGTTGCTCTGTTTCCAGACCTATTTCGATTTGTTGTAAGAGACAATCCAATTTTGAATTTACCATGGTGTTATTTTCTTATATGTAAAGCCACCAAATGAACAAACCTTGAGCCTGACTTCTTATAGCATCATTGAATATGATAGTGTTATGCTTTTGGAAATCATTTGTACTATGAGCTAAGCTTTAATCTCGAAACCATTTGTTCACAAAACAGTCCAGGGTCTTGCCCTCGAAGCAGCAGTTGCCAAGGTGCTTCAGTGAGCAAGGGTAACATTTAGAGCCATGTCATTTTTTAGGTGTAAAGTATGACATTTATCCTCTTTGTGGCCTTCATTATTCTCAAAATTTGGCAGTGTAATTACTTTTGTTACTGCACAATGCAAAAATAAAATACTAAAAGATCAGAGTTTGTCTGCTGAAATTAATAATCGTTAGACTAATGTCTAGCATCTCCACCTCCTATTAAAATGCAACCCAAAAGAGCTGAAATGAGAATAACTGATGGGTTCTATTCAACAGTCTGGGCTGATACTTTTATTATAGTTTCTGAGTTATTTTTCCAATGTTGATAACATTATTTGCCTCTTTATAAACCTTTTTGGTAGTATCATGGATAAGAAAATGTTTTTTGTATCTACTGGACTCCTCTTACCCACAATTTTATCTGCATTCTGGCTAACATTAAATAACAATTCCCATTTCTGACAGGCGATTCCTCTGATGGCAATGGATCACGATACCCTGAAAGTAATGTTTCTCTTCCATGCATTGTATTGCAGTATTCAAATTTTACTTGAGAAGCCTGATCATATTTTCTATATTGAAGCTAATGTGATCAATGTTGTCTCAACAGGCTGGTATTAATTCTGCATCGTCAGATGATTCCAAGTACATTCTGCAACTCTTCAGTTTTCAGTTTGAATTTTTAAATTTTTAACATATCTCTTAACACGCTTAGTGATTACTAACAGGAATGAATTACTTCGGGCGATGAACTTGAGGCTTACTGCCTTGAGAGGGGAGTTAGTTACTGCCCTTGCCCACTCTGCTAGGGCTAAATGCTCTAATCAGGAGATGGATGACTTGGAAAAGTTTTCTCATCATTTTGGAGCTACAGACTTGAGGTAAGCTAGCTTTTTTCTTTTTTGGATGCTGCAAGTGAGACAGTGTTTATGTTGCTTAGTCATGTGAAATTTGACAAGATTTATTAATTATCCAGTGAAATTTGACAAGATGTATTAAGATGTCCATATTCCAGGAATTCTTTGTGCAGACCCGTAGAACTGAGCCAAGAGAAATGTCCAGCTGACTTTCAACGTGATAGTCAGTCCCCTTCTAAAAGTGATCTCCAAAATGCCAGAAGCAGTAGAAAGCAAGAGAATGATCAGATTTCCCGACAACCACAGTCAGACACTCCGGTGAAGTATAGTGCCTCTCCTGCAAAAGCTGCACAGGTTGAGAGAGAGAGCTCATCAGAAAGTGGAGAATCATGCCCAAGTGAGGATGAGCAACCATCTGTGGATAGAAGCCGGACTCTAATAAGATCTGCTTCACCAAGAAGATCTGCATCTCCAATGCGGAGGGTTCAAATTGGAAGATCTGGATCCCGAAGATCCACTGCCTTGACCATCAAAAGCCTCAATTATTTTCCTAGAGAAAGATTGATCTCTCAAAAAGATGCAGCTACACAGAGTAGTGATGAAGAAGCATCTGAGCAAACGTCAAAAAGATCTGATAGTAATGTAGAAGCGAATCAGTGTGCAAGATGCAATCAGTCTTTTTGAAAGCAAGCAGAGAGATCAAACGATGGATATTCAGAAGACAAAGTCACTGCTAAATGCCAATGTTGGTGCAAATAAATCTGTACTACGAAGATGGAGTTCTGGGGCTGGTGAAAAATTTTCTGAAGATCCTCAAAGTACTGGCTCAGATAATTCTGTTCCCTTACCTGAAAATAATCTAGAAAGTGGTGAAATCTCAAATGAATTGCCAGAAGAAAAACTGGAGCCTGATCTTTCTTCTGAAAATGATTTAGTTGAGCCTATTGAAGTGGGTATTAAGCCAGACTCTCCTGAGCAAAGGTTGTCTAGTCCTGCTTGCACTGATGAGAATGCTGTCTGTAGTCAAACAGCAGAAATCAGCAAAACGTTAACGAGCTCAGCCGAATGGAGTCGACAGAAGGAAGCAGAACTTAACCAGTTGGTAATGAAAATGATGGAAACTAAGCCTGTTAAATATCGAACTGGAGCACCTGCCAATAGGAAAAGCCAAAACTTGCCAAGTGAACAGAGGGGTGGTTTCTATGACCACTACAAGGAAAAGCGGAATGAGAAACTCCAAGGAGAAACTGCTGGAAAGCGAGCAGAGAAGGAAAAACAAGTTAGAGCTATGCAACAAATTCTTGATCAGAGAAAATCTGAAATGGCATCTAGAAATGGGAGTGATGCTGGTAGAAAACGTAACGTGAAGACGCAGAAATCACAGATTACTTCATCCCAGTTGGCAAATCCCAAGAAGGAAATCTCAAAACCTTCTGTTGGTAAGAAAGCTCCAACAAAAGCATCTGCTTTACCGGCAACACGCAAGTCGTGGCCATCTACACCTTCACCAAGACCTACAGGTATCTCACCAGCTAAAGTCCCTCCTGGAATGGCTTCTGCTGGTACTACCCCTACACGTACAAAATCACAGCCAGCACCATCTGTTCCTCAATTGATGTCGAAAGTGGGGAGACCACAACTGAAACATGTCCATTCAACTAAGTCTGTTAAAGAAACCCAGAATGACACTAGCAAGGGTGTTAAAGATGCAAATGAAAAGCAGCAGAAACCGTTGAAAAAACCTATCAAGTCAACGAAACCAAAAGTTCAGTCTGTTGAAGGGGATGCTGCCTCCTCAACAAAGCCTAGCTTCTATAGCAAGGGGACCAAGAAAAGCAGTGTTGTTCCTGTTGAATCAAAGCCTTTTCTCCGTAAGGGATCTGGGATAGGCTCTGGTGTTAGCCCAGTCTCAAGGATTAAAGTACCTTCTCAGCCTGAGGAAACCTTAATGGTCACTGGAGATGCAAAGCGAGCTGAAGAGAATGAAATGGTTTCTAGCCCTTCTGATCAGATCATTCAACTGCAGGAGGTGAACCTTGAGGCAAAGAAAGATCATGTGGAGAAGGAATTGAATGTTCAGGTATACCAGGAGACAAGTGAAGATGTGGGAACTCCTACTGAGGTTGCTTTTACTGAAGGTGATGGCTCCCAAAAGATGATCATGGCAGATTCTGCATTAAATACCAAATGTGCAGAAGAATCAGACATTTCTCCTACAGCCTGGGTGGGAATAGAAGAGCATGAGGAACTACCAGCTCCATGCAGCGATAATGTTTGCCAAATTGAATCAAAGCACAATGTTGAACCAGTTGGATTCCCCAGTCCACGTGTTCGTCACTCTCTGTCTCAGATGATGCTGGAGGAGAGCAGTGAACCTGATGTTATTGAATGGGGCAATGCCGAGAATCCTCCTGCCATGATCTACCAAAAAGATGTCCCCAAGGGATTGAAGAGGCTTTTGAAATTTGCCCGAAAGAGTAAGGCAGACACAAGTTCAACTGGTTGGTCTAGTCCATCTGTCTTTTCTGAAGGAGAGGATGATGCCGAGGAATCTAAATTTGTTAGTAGTAAACGAAATTCTGACAACCTACTGAAGAAGGCAACCCTTCATGCAAAAAACTTGGGACATCCAAAGACCTCATATCATGACCAAACCACAGGTGCTCAATACTGAATTAAGAAGGAAATTTTGGTATTCTCTCTTCCTTCATTATTATTTCAGTTTGAAGGAGAACACAACTTTTTAGCTTCATTTTAGTACTAATCTTTTAGGAGCCAGGATAGGATGCTAGATGTATTACCTGCATATTTGAGAATGATAGCAACTCAGGATCAGATCAAGTTTCTTCTTCTCTACCTCCATTGGCACCGGTACCAGATTTCCATATAGGGCATGCATAAGATAGTTTTATCTGCAGTTCAGTTGGCTGCTTATTTTGCTGGACATTTGACTGTCTCCTGTTATGGTTTCTGATGCTGGTAATGATATTGAAACAATCTTGCAGCTCAAGCAAATGTAACAAAAACCATTGCTCATAGATTATCAGAGAAGTTGCAGGAGGGACAAATTTCTGCTCCAGTAACCTCAACAAAAGGTTTTTTCTGTGCTCTTGCATCATTATTTTTTCCCTTCCTTTTCTGGCTCTAGTTGCTGGAACTGTCTATTGCTTTACATCCCGCTGAATATGCATCTTCTCTTAATACTCCTTAAACTCCAATTTGCTTGCTCCTTTTGTTTTTCTTTCAGCAACAAGATCATTCTTCTCTCTTTCAGCATTTAAGGGTGGGAAACAGAACGAGATAAAGTTCCAGTGACGAATTTGGGCTTAAATTCAGAATGTTAAAAGTCATAATATATACTGATGGTTCATGCCTGGATTCTGGTGAATTTTGTGATATAGACTAGATCTTTCTTAACCCCCCATGGACACTCTTAAAAGCTGGGAAATCTGCTAGCGTTGAATGGTGGAAGAGACTGTTCTGCCGCATGTTGAGCTGTAAAATACCATGCAGTATCATACTTGAAATGGATTTGTTGTATTTTACTTGAGAATTAGGAGCTTTTCTAGTTTTGTAGGATCAGAAACCACAATGAAAATGTAGTTAGCTGATTCAGATGAATGGTGTTTATGCTTTATATGTTGATCCAATGCAAAGTATCTAGCAATTTGTTTTTTCTTCCTTTTCTGCAGATTTAAGAATGCCGTCCGGATTTTTCACCAACTCTCCCGGCCAAATTTTTCTTTCATCTATTTTTTTTGTGATGATCATAGGAATAAACATTTATGACTAAGTTGATGATGGCAAATAATGACTGGGCACTGGGGAGGTTGCCATGATGCGCAGACCAGCGTGGGGTGCTAGGTGCGGCATGGCCGTTCCAGGAACCACCTTTATCATCTTCCAAAACACGCAAGAGAGTACATTCCCTGGTTTCTTCAGCCATTATAGTACAACTTATAAGAGATGGGCGTCCCCCGAATTCTACGATTACCCAGTGGAAATGGTCGTGCAAAACTAAGGGCCCTTGTTGAGATCAAAAGAAATAAGTATTGGTGGATCTCAATTCATCAACAATACACGACAGCATTCGCAAAAACAACACGGCTATCCACCGGGAGATACAAGAGGCGGAAAACCATCATAATAATCCAGTTGAAGTTTTCTCCATGATGAGTTTTTTCAAAAACTCGACCGAATCATATCAGGAACAGGAAATACTTATGCATATACTTATGCATTCTATTAGAGTGCTCATGGAAGGGTATTCGATCTATGAGTTAAAATTGAGACCAGATTCTTTAAAATTTTAATTTTTTATTTGATTCATACAAAACAGGTACTCGCCAACCTCTATAAAATAGGGTCAGGTAGATAGAATATTCAATCCTGTATATAACAAAACATAAAAAATAAAAATAATGCTAATAAATTTAATTCATACATTTTGCTTGTAAGTCAGGTTTTGCAAAATCCAAGTTAGACTCATAAAATTATTAGGGTTGTTAGTTTTAATCGTACTGAACTAAACTCACAAATATGTAGTTTATACTCGATTCACAAAATTATTCGAATTTCAGGCCTTGATCGGGCTGACCTAATCTCACAATACATATATTACTGAAAGTTAAGAAATTAATGGACAAAATGTATAAAAAAATATCTCAAATTTTAACATTAATAACTAAAGCATATAAAATGTAATACTTTCTCAAGAATTAGTAATATATTTACATACAAAAATTAAAAAAAGTACTTCGAATATGTTATTATGACTATCAGGGTAAGTGTTTGCTTAATTAATACAAAGTTAAACTGGAGAGAATCAGTAACCCGTACTTATTAAGGTCAAGTTTTATTAGAATTGAATTTTGTGAAACCCAAACTTGACTCATATTTAAATCAGATTTAATATTTATCTCGACTCATTTTAATGCAAGGCTCGATCTTTTATTTGTCGAGTCATGTGAGCCAAGTTCGAGCAGGCCCAACCCATTGACAATCCTACTTACATCCCACCATGCTCACATCGCAATAACAATAACTAAGTTTTCAATGTTATACAAAATACATAAAAATATTTATATCCCAACAGATAAGCTGTACATCCCAAAGGGAAGATGAAGAGGTGATTTAAGGTTAGAGAAAAACGAAGAGGATGTGAAGAAGAAAAAAAGAAAAATATGTGACATCTATGAGAGATATACCAAAATAATTTTAAGTGTAGTACTAACTCTATTAACTGCTAAATTTAAGAAAATCTTATTAAGAAAATTTATAAATTTATTCATGATCCTCTACATGAACCGATTTTGCGATTTCAAAATAAGGTTCAAATACCTTACTGTTATGGATTTCCACATGTTAGAATGTACACCCCTATACCCTACAACTAAAATTGTATATAAACTTATTAAGGAAAAAAAATTAAAAAAAAAAAGAAGTAAAGAGAGACATGTGGTTTTCCGTTGAGATAGAGCACGCCCGTACAGCTCATTTTCCATCGGAGCCGTAGCCGACGTCGCCACTTGGAATTTAAAAATTGCAGCAGTTGTTGGTTGGGTTTTTGTACTAATAGTTTCTAATATTATACTTCAGCCCCAAGTCTTCAGGTCGATGAAGTGTTTCCCCTGGACTTTTTTAGGGTGTGTTTGGATGAAAGGAAATGAAAGGAAGAAAAGAGAAATGAAGGAAAAGTTTTATATATATATATACTAGAAAATTGCACGTGCTTTGCACGTGTAATACTATATATATTTATATTTATTTTTTACCAACTATAAAAATTTGTCTATTGAGTTTTTTATACAAGATTTATATATTTTATATCTTTTCTCTTTCATTGTAATTATTTTCACCTGTCTTTTTATTATTATTATTTTTCAATATTATTATTTGTTAGAACATTATATATAGCTGTCTCTTATACACATTAAAAATGTGTATATTCTCTTTTATGAGAACAACGCATGATAATTGTATTTTCTTATAAAATTTGTATTTGTATGATTATTAGTCTTGTTTGAAACAAAATATTGATATTAAAAAGAGATTTTATTGAATTTAAATCAAATAAAGTCAAACATAATACATAAATTTATCAAGGGCATTTCCTATTTCTTTACTATTTAGCATAACAATTAAGATATGTATTAAATGTCTTGGTAAATTTATAAAAATGAATAACAAAAAGTATGAAAAATAAAAAAATAAATCTATAAGTTTGTTATTTGCCTTTATTTTGTTTATATATTTAATAAATGTAAATTTAATTTCATACTAAAATACTATATCAAAATACAATTTTAGAGTTAACCATATTCAATACCATTCAAGAATGAATGGAAAAGTTCAGAATATCAATAACTGTATGTCACCACCAAACTCTAAACTATTTATTCATCTTTATTAGCATAAAATGTAGTTTACTCTAATCTAAAATAGTTTTTATTTTTCTTTTAGGTTCCTAGTTCATAATTTTTTATAACGATACCACCAATAACTTGATTAATTATAGATGAAGAATTTTTCGATAATATTAAACTTTTTTTAGATATATCGATATATTTTTCACCATTAGTAAAGGATAAAATCACTACCAAGAAGTATCAAATATCATTTAATAGATGAAGTATGTCAAAATTCTTTTATTAATGAAAATATTTATAGGAGATTAAATAATATATTGATAATTACAAAAATGATTAATTTAAATTCCAAAAAAAATGTAAAGAAAGAATAAACTTAAGTATAAAGAACAAAGATATCAAATAAAAATTATGTTTCTTGTATAAGAAAACTAACAAATTAAACTAATATATTATGTATAATATAAATAGGTATCACACAGTATATTAAGATCATAAACAAAAGGTAAACATAAAAATTTATTCTTTTATCTTACTTTGAATTTTCCAAAAAAGTAATGAAAAAAATTCTCTATATTACTCTAAAATATATGAAAAATATTTAATTCTAAAGACTTACAAAATAACATGTAATTTCTATTCTTATTATTTTAACATATTGTGTAAAGTGATTATGTATCCAGATAGAAAATATATTGAAAATTTTCATGTTTCTTAATCTTATGATAATATTGATGTTCTAAATCTTACATTCATTCTGAATGGTATTGAATGTGATTAACTCCAAAATTGTATTTTGATATAGTATTTTAGTATGAAATTAAATTTGCATTTATTAAATAGATAAACAAACTGAAGGCTATGCATAACAGTGTATGGATTTATTTTTTCATTTTTTCGTACTTTTTTTATTAATTCATTTAATTATTTACTAAAACATTTAATCTACATCTTAATTGTTTTGCTAAATAGTAAAGAATTGCATTGTAATTTATAAAATCGATGTAAAATCAATCTGCAATTATTTTAGAGTATTTAATAGTATGATTATATTTAAATAATTTATGTTGTCTTTTACAGTACTTACATGCTTATTTTTTTTTCTATATTATCATTCCTACAATTTATATGCAGTATTCTTGTTGTTTTTTGCAATAATTATCTAAACTATATATTTTGGACATAAATCATACAATTGGTTGAACTATTTTTGCCTTATCAATAGTTATTCTACACCAATATTTCTTTATTGTTTTATTATATACTGTAACAACTGGCGTTGTAATTTCCGTATTTGACATTTAATACAAATATTATTAAAGATAAAGATTTAGTAATCAAAATACTATTAAATAGATATAAATTAACCAAATACTTTAAAATTGTGAGTCTTCTATTTTGTTCCTAAACTTTACTTTCATTGCTTGGTTAACACATCTATTCTTCATATAGGATAGAGAAAAACAAATTTAAATTAATCATAATACAAGAATTAAAAGAAATAAGAAAATAGTGTTACATATTCTACGATTTTTTCACTTTATAAAATTTTAATTTTTTTTATTTGTATGATTATTAATTTTGTAAATTTTAAGTTGGAACATACTCAAAAATTCTATACTCATTGGTGTATCTATCCTATCAACCAAAATTTCAAATTAAAAGTCATTCTAATCAAGAGTCGTGAAATTATTATAATTAACCGACAGTTAAGGAAAGTTTTGCTTAAAAAATTATGTGGCCAGATTTGTTATTTTCTTAAATTAATCTCGTCCAAAAAGGTTAGCAAAAATGCCAAATTCAACTTCAATGTATATTTTCATCAAATTCTATATAAATTAAATACTCTCTATATGAAAAATTTATTTATCAAAAAAAATTGATCAAAAAAATTAAAATATAATAGGGGTAAAATGGTCAACATGTTTAGTTGACATAGCATGACTTTATTGGTCAAATGATAATGTTAGGTGTTAAACTGTTAATGACACTAAAAAGGGGTAAAGTGTAATTAACCTAATATATAAAGTACGTAGGGGGAATGATCTAATTAAGTTTTCTAGGTTAGGTGTACTTGAATGAACAATTAGAAAAAAGAAAATAATTGTAGTGAATTTGGAATATTTATAATAGTTATAAAAGATTATTTTTGTTATGAGCAAAAAATAAATATAATTTGAAAATATATAACTATAACAACTACGAATTAAATCATTAATATTTTTATTTTATTCTTTGCTTAAATATAAATAATTTTTATATGTCTTAAAATTATATACATTCTTATTATGTATTTATGCAAAATTTTCATAATAAGTTAAGGAAGAAACAATTTATTTAGCATTTCGTGCATTTTAGAAACCCAATAAAGGATATTTTCATGAGCAAACTCGATGTATTTTAAAGCAAGAGAAAAGAACAAATTATAATGGAAATTCTTTATAATGAATTTAATTTACATATGTGATACCCATCTGTAATATTTAAAATATATTAATTATAATATTAATGTTTATAATAAGATACAATAAAATATATTAATTCAATCTTTACTTTTTAATTAGATTCATTTTTATTTTTTGAATACACATATTAATTGTAATAAATATTTTTATTTGTATAAAAACTTCCATCTTGTTATGTATTTATGACGAAATAGGTGTTTGTATCCTAAAAAATAGGTAGAATAATGATGAGTAATTTAATTATATTTTTCCTATTGGGAATTGAAAATTATAATAAATATTTTATAATAAATGTGATTTTAGTTATACTTTTTATAGTAAATTATAATTTTTATAATAAATATGATTCTCTTTTTCTATTTTTTGAAATTTTAATTAAATAAATATTTTTATACGAATAAAAATCTTATATTTTATTATGTATACAAGAAACTTATTATGTCAAAATAGGTAGTTGTATCCTAAAAAATAGGTAGAATAGATGATAAGTAATTTAATTATGTTTTGATATTGGGAATTGGAAATTATATTTCATATAAGGACTAGTATTTTAAGCATTACAAAAAAAGTAGAGAAACAATTAAATATATTTTCCTATTATAAATTGGAAATAATATTTCATTAAGGGCGGGTATTTTAGTCATCACAAAAAAGGGGATAAACACTTTGAGGGGAGAAACAAAAAAATTGGAGAAACAACTCACATATATATAATAGTAATAGATATATATATATATTATTTGGAAGTTTTAAGTGGAGAAAAAAAAAAGAGAAAGGGAAGGAGACAGAGGAATAATATTTGGGAGTTTTAAGTGGAGAAAAAAATGAGAGAAAGGGAGGGAGATAAAGGGATAAAAATATTAAAAAAAACATTCCCTTTATAAGTGAGAGGAAATGAAAGGAAAAATTAGATTATCATATTTATCTTTCAAATATAATACAAATATATTTAAAAAGAGAATATATTAAATAAAAGACTAACATTAATAAAATTTTCCTTTCACAATTCTCAAACAATTTTAAAAAAAGTTTCTCTTGCCTTCTATTCCTTCTTCATTAAAAACTTTCGAGCAAAGTGCCTATTTTGTCACTCAACTATGTCCGGGTTGTCAATTTGGTCACTAAACTTGTTTGGTAGCCAAAAAGGTCACTAAACTATTAAAAATGCATTTTCGTGGTCACTTCGGCAATTTGAGGTGTTAAGTCTCCGTTAGTCAACACATGTGCATATCACATGAGTTTTAATGGAGTAAAATTATCCAGTTTTATTATACTTTACCATCAACGTCTTACTCTCCTATCAACCATATCCCTATTCCTTTAACCACCTTCTACTACCAACTAAACCGCATTTCCACCAACCCCAACTCATCCTCCATCCCCAACCCCCTTCCCCTACCTCAAACCCGCCACCCTTCATCCAAAATCCACTATCCCCATCCTACTCCATCTCGTGACACATCTACACCCAGATCTGGATCTATAAGATGGGGGTAGGAGAGGGATGAGGGTAATGGGTTTGGGATGAGAAGGATGGGGTGAGGGTAGCGGGTTTGGGATAGGAGAGGAGTGGAGTGGGGGTGGCGGGTTTGGTTGGGGTGGAGGAGGGCAAGGCGTGGCGAGACTGGGGTGGGATGGGAGTAGAGAGGTGTTAGGTGGTGATACAGGAGAAAGGTGGTTAGGGGCTCAAATTATAAATTTAATAAATTTAAATTATTTAATTTTGTATTCAAAATTTTTTATATATCCTAGTAAGACCTTATTTATAACTTTATTTATTTTTTATCATTTAATTTTGATCTTAAATTTTTTATTAATATTAGTTGACTGTAATTAGACAAAAATACTACAGATGAGACGTATGTGACATATACATGCACTGATTAATGAAAATTTAACGCTTCAAATTGACGAAATAACCACATAGACATATTTTTAGTAGTTTATTTTAGTCATTAAATAAATTTAATGACTAATATTAACAACTAAAATATAATTGAATGACCAAATAGACGCTTTACTCAAAACTTTCCCTTTTTTTCTTTCCTTCCAAAACTCAACCTATATAGTCACAAATCACGACTCATAAGACGCAATGATTGAAGCCTTGAAGGCGATAAGGCCATTAGCTCAGGTCAAACCAAAATTAAAGAAAAGGGGTTTTCGTTGTCTCCCCAGGCAGGCTAAAACTCTTCTTCTGCTGTCTAATCTCTAAGATTTCCGGTGAGCTTTCCTCAAAATTCATCAACCCCCTTCATCCCCTTATTTATTTTTCCAGCATTGCTATTCATTTCCTCTCGTTTACAGTTTGAACTTTGTTATGATTATAAGACAATCCTTTTGGGTTATGTTCTTTTCCACCATAAATATTAGCTTAAGAATGCAAATTTTAGGAATTTGGTTACTTTGAAGTGATTTGAGTTAGTATTTTTAGATAAAGTTTTCGTTTTTAGTCTTTTATTTTTGTGGGGTTTTGGTTTTTTTATTTCTTTTTATTTTGTAATTCAAGTCTATATTTCAATTGGGATTCTATGGCAGCTGTCAATGGCGGCGCAATTGGGAAGAGAATGGACTGGAATACAGCAGTTTCCTGCTGCCACCCAGACTAAATTGCATGAATTGTTGGGAAAATTAAAGGAGCAGGTTTAATTCTGTCCCTTTTAGTTTTTCACTTCATTTATTCTCATTGGAATCGATATCCTGTTTCCAATAAACATCTAGAAATAAATAGAATCTAAAGATGCTAAATTTTGGAAATTCGAGCTGCGAATGTTTTTCAATATGGTGAAAGTTTCCAGCTTTATCGATGACTAAAATTTTCTTGCAGAATGTAAGCACATTGACCATCCTTGTAATGGGGAAAGGCGGCGTGGGGAAATCTTCCATTGTGAACTCAATTATAGGGGAAAGAGTAGTGCCTGTCAGCGCTTTCCAGGTATATGATTTCCTATTTTTCTCATTATGAGGTGGAGAATGTAAAGTAACAGTCTTTTTAACTCGCTTCTGGTTCCTATTCATTTTTTAGTCAGAGAACCCAAGGCCAATGATGGTTTCAAGAACACGGTTAGGATTCACATTAAACCTTATTGATACCCCGGGCCTTGTTGAAGGAGGATATGTGAATGACCAAGCACTTCAGATCATAAAAAAGTTAGTGTAATTTTTACTGTTTCACATACCAAATTCCCCATTTGACTTCAGTTTATGTTGTATTGCTTGCTTGCTGGAATTTAGGGTTGGAAATAGAGTTCCGGCCACTCTTACACATCTAGATTTTTATTGTAAAACCAGGCTGTTAATCTTTTATGTCTGTTCCAGTTTCTTATTTTGTCTGCTTAAAATTAAGATCTAATTGTTGGAATTGATTCTGCTTTGGACTGTCTGAACAGTTTCCTTTTGAACAAGACAATAGATGTTTTGCTGTATGTGGACCGCTTGGATGCATATAGAGTTGATAATTTGGATAGACAAGTTGTGAAGGCTATAACTTACAACGGATGGTTTCGGCAAAGAAATATGGCGTAGAGGACTTGTTGTTCTCACGCATGCTCAGCTTTCACCTCCTGATGGATTGATGTATGATGATTTCTTCTTCCGAAGATCAGAAGCTCTTTTGAAAGTTGTCCGTCTTGGAGCTAAGATAAAGAAACAAGATATTAAGGTCTGTGTCCTTTCTTTAGCCTTCACTGCTTTTGTTCTCTCTGAAGTTGAATTCATCTATTAAACTGAAGCAGAGTCGGGCTGCGGATATGGATAGGTTTTCATTGTGATGGGTTACCAGAAGCGAGGAAATTGTTTACAAGAAAATGGAAAATTTATGAAACATTTCTGCAAAAGCCTTGGGCAGCAACATAGTTTCCATAAGATTGCTGGGAGGATGATTAGTATTTTGTTGCTGTATGCTTGTATTAATGTTTTTTTGGTATTTGGTGGTGGGAGAAATAGGATGGGGGTAGAGTAAGGAACTTCCAGACAGGTTCAAGGTACACAACCCTGAGCGCCTGATATATTAAATAGAACAAAAAGGAATACCCTGATCATATGACAGGTGATGATAGGCTTTGTGGTGTCTAGTTGACCAGTCGTAGTATTATTATCATTTTTTGAATAAAATGGAAAGCTAACCTAAATACTACCATGGGATGTGATCTAGAGTTGGCCAAGGAGTTGTTCAAGTTAATTCTGAAGTAAGGCACAACTATTGACACGAGATAAAATGATTCAGATTTATATTCATATGTCGAGTATATGTTCTCATCTGTATTTGGAAGCTCCGTGATGGTTTTGTCCTTAATACCTTGTGTGCTATAGTGCTAAGGTCAAGATGGAATTTTCAGCTGACAATGTTGGTGTAGTACTACAGTAATATAGATGTGATACCTGGTTTGCATTGTTAGGATTACTTGAACCACTAGATTAGGTAGCTGGAGGATCCTGTTTATAGGAACTTCTTTTATTTATTTTGACTAGTTTTCTTCCCACAAATAAGTACATAATGGTTATCAATCATTCAAGAATTATTTGCAGCATGATCTTACTGGTTTTCTGTTACGAGTAAATGCAGCTGCACTTCTAGTAAAGTATGCCTAAAAGTTAACTTCTATTCTTCTTTTCCTTCCATATTTGAAATTGATGTATTCGTGTTCTTTTTACTACTACCTATGAACACTTCTTCTTGATTCTCACTTGTTCCTTTCTGCTTCAGAATACTCCTATCCCTGTTGTTTTAGTTGAGAATAGCGGAAGATGTAACAAGAATGAAAGTGATGAGAAGGTTTGTTATTTTGTGTTGCTAATTATTTGATTCTCTTACATCTGAATTCGGGGTGTTAGGTGAGTTTTTTTTTTTTGGATGGCAGATTCTTCCTAACGGGACTGCTTGGATTCCCAATTTAGTTCAAACCATCACCGATGTTGTCTTAAGTGGAGGCACAGGCATTCTGGTTGATAAGAAGTTGATTGAAGGACCGAATCCTAATGACAGGGGGAAGTTAGTGATTCCTTTCATTTTAGCATTCCAAGTAAGCTTCAAAGTGTCCTTTTTTTTATCCTCCATAACATTACTGTAGGATTTCATTCGATTCACATCCTCAAATGTTTCCACAGTATTTCTTTGTCATAAAACGGATTGAGAAGTGGATCAGAGATGATATTGCATCAGAGAGCAGACCTTCATGGGCTTGAATTATCATCACTACGTACATCTATAGATCTGCTTTTTGTATCAAAGAACTGATTTCCTGCTGGTGAAATCAGTGGTTGGCGGCATTAAATTTGAGTTTGAGGTTTTCAGATCCTAGTTTCTGTACTAGACTTGTAAGTTTTGCCAAACAACTTTGATTATGTATGCCTTTTCTGTTACATTTTATGGAGCAGCTTCGGGTGTTATTTAATTTACTAGTGTTATAAATTTGTTTAATGGTGTCATCTATCTCAGCAAAGATGTTGCAGTTCTGATTAACAGTCTTGTCTCATCAGAAT
This sequence comes from Cinchona pubescens, assembly GCA_025175665.1. Classification (NCBI taxonomy): domain Eukaryota; kingdom Viridiplantae; phylum Streptophyta; class Magnoliopsida; order Gentianales; family Rubiaceae; genus Cinchona; species Cinchona pubescens. The sequence goes on from JANKKI010000118.1 coordinate 2,270,743, forward strand.
TCTTCGTCATTGCTTGTGTTGCCGAAGACATCAATGGAACATCATCTTAGTCCAGTCCAAATTTTAGCAGATACATTTTTTTTTTTTTTGGGTGTTATATATATATATATATATATATTTGCATAAAATAATTGATTTGTGGTGAATATTAAAGTAAATTGAATTCTTGATGGGTTAGGCAATGCTACTTCCTACGTATGAATATGTTTCTATATATTTGTGGAAAATGGTAAGCAAGCAGCAGGGTATACAGTAAACTTTTTTCTTGAGAGCCAAGGAAATGAAACAAGTTACCTCTCTCCTTTTTTTTTTTGAGCGTTCGAAAGTAAGGCAATTTATAGGAAAAAAAAATTACCAAGGGTGTAAAAAATTATGCTATTATGGTACTCATAGCATGCCTTTGACGGACAAAATAAAAGGCCACAACTTGAATATGAGATGTAACTTGACAATTGATTAGATACTGTGACAGAAAATAACATAGAATATAAGACAGAATATCATGTACTATTGAAAAGTGATGGCTTAGAGACAAATCAGTCAAGGAAAAATTTTATGTCGATCAAGAGCAACTACTACACATGCTGAGTAGTTGCTCATCAATTAATGAGAGCCTTTAATTTGGAGTGGTAGGCCCATCTATTAAAAAATGGACCCTATATTCCAAATGGCAGGACTACTAAACATGTTCAGTAATTGTTTCTTACCAAAATAAAAATTTTCAGATATCCAGTAATTGTTTCTTACCAACATAAAAATTTTCAGATAGAAAGGGCGTTAAGAATAAAAGGCTTAAAACCCAAAATCAAGAAAGAAACAACAATTAATAAATCCCTTTATTGGGCCCATTCTTTCAGTCCTTTGGGCTTTTCTGTAGCCTTTAAACAAATTTCCATTTATAATTTTTCCAAAGGGGCAAAAGAGGGAAAACACTTTCCAAAGGAAATAGTACATAGTACTACTAGTCGCGACGACTAAAGCCAACGGACACTTGCCATTTCCCAGAAAAAAACTTCCTCTGGCGCCAAAGAAATTCTTTCTAGTCTCAAGATTCTTCTTCCATCATCATCTTTTTTCTTCTTTTTTTTTTTTGAAGAATTTGGTGCAACCGAGTAAATCAAAATCGATCCTCCTCATCTTGGTTTCTTCGATAGTGTGAAAAATATGGGAGAAAATCCCATTTGGAAACTTCAATCTGATTGGTACTCTCCAACTCGCCTTCATAGCAGTCCTGTCGATTACGATTTTCCGGTACTGTACACCACTTTCTTGATTCAAATTGTGAATATGAATCTTTCTCTGATTTTATACTTTCTGATTCTTTGATTATAATGAGTTCTTGAAATCTTTTTTCTGAAGGGAGATAGATTTATACCCAATAGGAGCCTGATGGATCTTGATCAAGCCCACAGTTTGTTGACTAGCAGCGATACAGAATTCCGAAAGCCTAAATTTCATGTTAGTTTCTGCCTATTTTCTTCTGGATTTCCATTTTTTCTTGACATTAATTTAACTTCTTGAAGATTGGATATCTGTTTCAAATTTTGATGTCATATGATGTTATTCAATGATTTTTTTTTTAATTGAAGAATTTGATGAAATAGAACTTCAGACTATGAATCTTGCTTCTGTGTTTAAGTGTTCATTGAAAACTAAAAATTAGTTTCTAGAAAATTTGGATTTTTTGTGCTTAATTAGTCAGGAATTTGATCCGTGTTTTGAGTGTCTTGAGGTGATTGTATAATGATTTTTGTTGGGTTTCTTGAATAGGAAAACTACCGCAAGAAACTGAATGAAAATCTGAAACTGGATATTGAAGGAAGGCCATTCAGAATGCTGGTTTTCAGGGGAAGCCCCAAATCCAGCAGAAGATCCTCTCGCCATATTGATGAAATGCGGAGAAGTGATGAGGAGATCATTGCTGGGGATTCTAAGCAACAAAGAATCTTTCCAAAGGTAATACTATATTATGATTACAATTCACTATCCATATATTCTAGATTCTTGATTTTCCCTTGAAAGTTCTGCTTGTTGTATGAGATATAAAAGTTCTGTCGGTTTTTTCATTTTTTTTTGTAGAAGGAATCTTATATTTTGGATGCACCTAACTTGAAGGACGATTTCTATATGAATGTAATGGATTGGGGAAGAAGTAATATGCTTGCTGTTGCTTTGGGCTCAGCCTTATACACATGGAATGCTTGTAATAGAGCAACACATAAGTTATTGGATGTGGAAAGTGAAAGTGATTATCCTACAAGTTTAGCCTGGTCAGGGGATGCCAAAATGATTGCAGTTGGACATATGTGCTCTGACATTCAGATCTGGGATGCTGAGGCTTCGAAACTTGTATGTGTAGAGGTTCTTTTACTGTATGTAATAGATGAACTGAGTGATTGTAGAGCCTTGAATGGTAGAATTGAACATCTTGGTTTTGTATTTCTTGTACAGGTTAGAAGCTTAAGAGGCCATCAAAATAAAGTGGGATCTATAGCATGGAATGGTCACATTTTAACATCTGGAAGTGAGGACAAAGCTATTGTTAATCATGATGGTACTATTTTAGTTTAACATAGACATTCTTTCCATCTTGAAATGTTAATTTTAAAAGTAAAATCGAAAAGGCTCATTTATCGGCATCTTTTTTCTCGTGGGCAGTGAGAGCAAAGAATAGTGTGACGTGTTTTATGAAAGTACACACAAGAGGAGTATGTAGCTTGAAATGGTCAACAACAGGCAATATTCTAGCAAGTGGTGGAGATGACAACCTTATATATATTTGGCATGCATCGAGGATGAGCTCATTGCATTACATGTATCGTTTGAAAGCGCATAGGGCTGCTGTCAAGGCCCTTGCTTGGTGCCATTATAACAGTGACGTGCTAGCCTCCGGAGGTGGCTTAGATGATGGCTGTCTCAAGATATGGAATGTGCAGAAAGGGGTTTGCATTAACAGCATTGATACTCAAGCACAGGTCAGTGTGTGTTTTCTGAAACTTTCTCTTGCATTTTGCAATCATATTCTTCTAGCTAGTTAATAACTTGGTGTTGGGGGTGCAGGTAAGTGGATTGCAATGGTGCTCAACAGGCATCACAAAGAGATATTAAGTGGGCATGGCTATAGCAGGAAAAATACTGATTGCCAAAATCAGCTATGCTTGTGGAAGTATCCTTCCATGTCCAAAATTGGAGGGTCAAGGAATCATGAATCCAGAGTTCTTCACCTTTCACAGGTGCAAAATTCTCATTTGTCCAAATAAACAAACCAGGACCAGCAATCTGAAAATATTTACTACTTCCTTTTTTCTTTTTGGCTATGAGAAACCAAATTACTGAGTCAGAAATGTGAATGTGTTTCTTGGATTTGATGCAGAGTCCAGATGGATCAACAGTGGCATCGGCAGGAGCAGATCAGACTATTCGCATTTGGGAAGTTTTTGGCCCGCCTCAGGCTGATGAACCAACAAGTTCAGGATTGGATAGCTTGTTAGCTTTCAAGGCATTCCCCATAAGATAGATAGATAGATAATTTGATAAGAATTACTGAAAACTATCATCAGTTCCAATAAAAACATATACCAATTGATCTCAGAGACATATTTTGCGACACTTTCTTACTTTGCATCTCGAATTTTTATTTATTTACTTTTAGTTTGGGCTGACAAAACACATTCTTACTGAATTTTAGTTTTACTAAAATTACCATACTTGTAAATTTATCTTTTTGGATAGAATTTTAATCCAGATAAAATTTTGTAGGTCTTCACAACGTAAGAAAGTGTCATTCCATTAATCGCAAACGCATTAATAAGATCCATAACTCATTCGATTTATAATCAATTAGCATTGATAAGAAATTTCATTTTTTTTACATTAATGTATACTCCATAGAACTAAATATGCACGGTATGTTAATAGTAAATCCTTGTCACAAATTTTTTTTTAATATTTGTTACCATATTAAATTGTTTTACAAATTGGAACCATTTTAGTATTGTAATAGATCCAGCAGTAAATGTAAAATATATAGGAGACTAGTCAAAGCAGATTTTATACTCTACCTCAGGAGCATGACAGGTATTCAAAACCTTTATGTACTGTTTTTCCCCATATAAAACCTTATGCCTCCGCCAACCAGATGCATTGGGCAATAACAAGAGACCCAATGCTTGTGCAAGTTGCTGCAGCATGTTGCAGATGGTGGTTTGCCCATCGTAAGAGCCCTCCAACAAGGACGTACCAGTTTATCATAACAATACCGCGCTTTGTCCCATGGATCTTCTTCATTATCAACGGGAATTGTAGCATAAAAACAACCCAACATTACTAAAGTTAATACTACAATATTCTTGAAGTATGATACTTTTTTCATCCTCAGAACATACGAATCGATCCAAAGACCTTCCATCAATATACTAGATATATACGAGTCTAGGATAAATTGTGTCGAGTGTAACTCGAATAGTTTTAGGTGTGTAAATGTGGCTAAATGAAACATTGAATTTATAAGTAGATGCATAGAGTCGGAGCAATGAGACTTTATTGCATTTCCTAATTCCTATTTACCAAAAGAGTAGTACGTAGTAGCATCAGCATGAAACATTTTTATATTTACAGACATTAATTATAATTTTAATGAGAGACAAATGTGACATTATTTTGTAACCGACTCCAAATAATAATGTATTATACTACTATTAATATGTTCATAGTCATTTGGTATTTAAAATCTTTTTAATTTTTTTTTTCCATTTTTGTATATATATGCATGGTCATTAATTATGTGTAAAATTTCCATATTTGTCTTAAAATTTGTCAAGGAAAAGATAAGGACAATACATAATATTTATGGTGATTATATAGTACTATCTAAGCATATTGAAAAATGGCACCATTATATATGTTCTACCAGATCTTTTTATTTTAATATAGAGCAGTAATAGTATTATAGACACTGTAATTTTTAAAGTCATGAACATTGATTATAACTTTATTGGAAGAATTTTTATTTTAACGATTGAGTATCTAAAAATAGGGGTAGAGTCATACCTAAAATTTAGGGATGAAAGATAGGCATTTATAAACTTTGCAACTTAGTGGAGGTGTTATATATATATACACACACGAAAAAAGTGAACATGCATTGCACGTGTGTCATAAGTGTGCGCAATCATATCAAATTAAATTTAATAAGGTAATAGTTATTGGTGTTTCAAAATTAATAGACACCCAAAAATAAATTGTAAAGTAAATAGTTTGAAGTAATTATTGTACTAATTAAAATTGTCATTAAATATAGCCTAATTATAAATCACCAAGATTTCAACTTATTTGTTTTCTGTTCTTCTTCTTTGCTTGTAACTTCGATTTGATAGTAGTTATTTTCTCGTTATTCTCCATTATTTGCAAGTTATCTGGATGTTGCTTTTGTTTGCTTGATGAATTTTGGTGCTTCTTGTTCACCTTCTTTGGTGGATTTGTTTTCTTGATTTTTGGTCTTTTTGAATCTTGGATGGTTCTATTTACTTGCTCTCTTGCCGAACAATCTTATCTATTGTCTCGGATGTGATCTTCAATTCTACATTTACTATCTGCACTCTCTCACTCATCATTTTGAACAAGAATTTGTCATCCGTGTCATCGAATTTGGTCAACTTCAGATATTATTTGGATTTCGTATTGTCCTATGGGTTTGTATTTATGTTAAATACATGAACAAATCGAAATTAATTAAAAGGTGTGATCTTTTTTTGTGGTTTTTTTTCTTGCATACCTTTTTGATCGACTGTTTACATTCCTTAGTCGAACATCCAACATACATCTTTGTTGTTTCTTCAAATAGCGTAATAGTTGTACTGTAGCCTCCAAATTTGACATGTAAATTTAATCTATATCTGCAATTTGATTGGAGTATTTAGTAGTTTAAGTTTGTATAAATTCAATTTATATCTTCAATTTGATTAGAGTATTTTGTAGTATAAATTTATATGAATCGTCTACGTTGTTTTAGTAATATCTACCTCATTATTTCCTCTTTGTTAACAGTACCACAATTTCTGCTTTGTATTTCTTTTGGAGTTGCAATAATTAATCTAAAATATTTTTTTTGCNGTAATGCATTATACCATGGATTGAATGGGTTTTTCACTGCACCAATGTTACTTCGAAACAATACATTTTGTTTTGCCAATAATATCATCAAAATAGTTAATTATTTAGTTTCGAGTGTGCTATTAAAGGGATGGAATGTAAATGAATGCTTTTACCTGGACTAAGGATTCTGGTTTTTATATTATGTCCCTAAGGTTCACTTCTATTGCTTGGTCAATTTGTTTTTCATCATTTGAGTTTTCTATCTTATACAATATACGATCATCTTATAAAATAAGATTGGACTTTCTTGTTAAGTTACATAAATAACTAATTTCTTTGAAAATGATAATACTTGTCAATTGTTTAATTGTTTTGCCTCTTGGTTGTATACGTATTGGTAAGAGATGGTCGGCTCGTAATTATATTTCTCCTGAGAAGTAATTTGTCTTTAGCTTTCTGATTGTTATGATTGGCTTCTGATGTGCAATGCGTTCTAACTCTTTTACCTTTAGTTTTGGGCCAATATATGTCATCTCACAGTATTATTGCGATTGGCTCAAATCTACAAATATTATATTTGCAAATATTTATGGTGATTATCTAGTACCAATCTAAGCATATTGAAAAATTGCGCCATTATATATGTTCCACCAGATCTTTTTATTTTAATTTTTAAAATCACAGACACTAATTATAATTTTATTAGAAAAATTTTTATTTTAACGATTGAATATCTAAAAATAGGGAGTGAGATCATACTTAAAATTTAGGATAAAAGATAAGTATTTATAGAATCTATAACTTCGTGGAAGGTTACATAATGTAATCTTCCTATTTTCCTTTTATATAAATTTTACAATTTATTTTATTTTAAAATTATTCTCTTGTATTTATACAACATCATATACTTTAAAATTTTACATCGTACAAGTATTTAAAACTAAAAGAATAATTATTAAGAGGGCGTAGAATTACCATATATATTGCATAGGCGCCATCTGGCCATGTATAGCACAATTTATGAATACTGATAGCTAGTACAAGCAAGTCTCCTTAGTTTGATACTAGTAATATTTTGGGCAGATGTGCATATCAGGAATTGGAACATGACATGTTTCCAAAACCTTCATTCCATTTGGAGTTAAAAAAAATTCCGGCCACCATTTAGATCCTAGTTCAATGAACATCCACACTCTCCAAAGTACTTGCGCAAGTTGTCGCAACATTTTCCCGATGGTGGTTTGCCGGTTCTAATTGCCTCCCGTTAAGGAACCACCAGCGTATCATGACAATACTTTTATGTTGCCCGAGTCAATTTCAGCAGGAATTGTAGCTAAACTAGAAGCCAAGATTGCAATATTAATATTATCGGAGTTAGATAGATATTTTCCTCATCATCCTCAACCGTCTAAATGAAGTATGTAGAATTTAAAGTAATGGATGCAAAATCAAAAGGTTTTAGCTATGTCGGAGTGGCTAAAAGAACGTTGTTATATATACACCATAACGGATAGAACAAGACAAAGGATTTCATTTACTTGCCTGTTGACCAAAAAACAAACAAGGATAAATAAGGCACCTTCTATCTCTCTTCATGTATTATTTTCTGTCACATAACTTAATGAACTGTCAAGATTAAGTAACGTAATTTTAGTAGAGTAATTTTAAAATTTATTAGATGCTGTGACAAAGAATAATACTAAATGTAAGACAGAAAATTCTTGACCGATAAATAGTGTGTTAACCAGGAAGAAAACAATTGCAAACTAACCAGAAAGAAAACATTACGCCCATTTAAATTTAAGTGGCCACTAATTGGCCCATAAATGTAAAATCATCCCATTCCACTCTGGGCTCTAATATCGAAATCCGAATGAGGCCCCCAAACAAAACGCATGATATCTTTGTGAGGTGCATGTAGCGTTGGTACGTTAATACTACTTCCTTTTCACATTTTATATATTAAAATATTTATACAATATAATATTATATATATTAAAAATTTATATTGTAGATAAATTTTTAAAACTAATATAATAGTTACTTTAATTGGATTGTAAAATTTCTCTTATATATTTGTTAATTCTATATTAGTAAATAGTTTTACAAATTAGAACCATTTTATTTTGATAGGTACACATGTACAATCTAAGAGTTCGATACTTGGTTGGCATCCTATCATATTTTTTTATGTAAGCATTTTTTTTTGATGAAAAAGAACATGACAGGCATCCAAAACCTTTCTACCATTTCCCCAAATAAAATACTTTCGGAAGAGTCCTCCAAACAATTGCAATGGGCAATAGCAGGACACCCAATGCTTCTGCAAATTGGTGCAGCATTTTGGAGATGGTGGGGTGTTGTAGCGGATAAGAGCCCACTAGCAGCACAAAATCGTGCTTTGGCCGATGGATCCTCATCAGCGGGAATTGCAGCAGAAAAAGAAGCCAATATTGCTAACAATACTATAATATTGAAGTATGATATTTTTCCTCATCAAATGGATCGAAAAAAAGCCTTAATCAAATACTACTAGGAATTTAGGAATATTATGGAAAAAAGATTGTAACGGGTGCAACTCGAATTATTTTAGGTGTGTACATATGGGTAAATGAAATTGAATGTACAAGTGGATGCTACAATAGAAGATAATGAATCTCATCAAATTTTCCATTCACCAAATATAAGAAATAGACAAATGTGTCATTGTAACAGAGACTCCATGGATATAAATAACACTAATGTTCTTCTTTTTTTTTTGGGTGCATTGGAGGTGTTAGGGGAAGGAGATATAAAATTTTGAATCCACTAGTAATTTTGTAAGGACTTCCATCTGATTTAATTGCACTAATAAGATAATTATGGACTAGGTTAGTTATCTAATAAACTGAACTCATATGGTATGTAATAGATTTATTAAGGGTCAATATATCATTAACATACAAGTAAGTCAAAATTCATAGATTGAATTCGATTCGATTGAGATTGGTTCGGATTTTATGTAAGTTCAGCCCGACACATGAGTCCGGTCTACATCTAATAAAGATAGATCGAACTTCGTATGAACCCTTTGAAGTTAGGTTAGATAATAAGATATGATGTACTAAATTTGATGACCAACTCCTATAAGTAAAAATTTGTCTCTTATTTATAAAAAATCTCAAATAATTGATATTAAATAAAATACTACACACTTTCTCTTTAAAAAATTACTCGCCCTTCTCTCTAACATTTTATGTTTCATCGGATATTTACGAAGTTCAATACTAGATTTTGTCTTCCTTTTCATTATTTTCTTCTTTCTCTTCACATATTCTCAATGAAAACAGGCCTTATAGCATATCAAAATATATCAAGAAACATCAACTTGTATAGGCAAACAAAGAAGAAAAAAGAAGAAGAAAACCAGTAATATTATTAATATTTCCACTTGATATTAGGGGTGTTCATAGTTTGGTTTAATCGAATAAATTGGCCGAATCAAATTAGTTTGATTTTTGGTTAAAGATAATCGGATTTCGAATAAATCGAGTAAAACTACAAAGATTGGTTATATAGTTCTGATTTGGTTATTGAAAATAAAATATTGGATTACCGAATTACCGAACTTTTAATTTTATTAGTTTTAGTTTTTAGTTTTTTAGTAATCCAATTATATTTTCCATTCATTCAACACTTTGATATTATTTTTCTTTATTATTTTTTAGTTTCTAGTGTTAGTTTTAGTAGTTTTAGGTTTTTGTTTAATAATTTGATTAGTTTAGTATTTAATTTTATACTTAATTTTTAAATTAACTAGTGAACTTTGGTTATTCGAATAAATAGAAAAAAAAGTTTGGTTAACCAATCAACCGAAAAAAAGTTTATTTGGAGTTGGTTTTGATTTTCTTGCACCAAAATACAGAAATATCGAAATTTTTCTACCGAATTACTGAAATACCGGTCAATGAACACCCCTACTTGATATAATTATTTTCTTTTTTATACTTTTAGCAAAACAGTAACTGAATGTTGTCGTGTCAAAATCTTAATGTAGACAATAGATGTGTTGGTCCTGATCAATCACGTTGAAAGTTCTCAAAAAATTTGTGCCATTTGGATACAACTTATAAAATAAATCTACTCCCTTTCTTGGAAACCGTCCACTCAACTTACAATAGCAGTGAAGCCACCGCTCCCGCAGGATTTCGCAGCATATATCCGATGGAGGTTCCTCAAATTCAGTTGCCTCTTCGCATTCAGACAACTTGGAAATATAACAATATTCGCTTCCGGCGTCGTAGGTTTCAGCTGATGGAACCTTGGTTCCCAAAAACACAACCAACAACATCATCACCCACAAGAGTGCAGTAATGTTCTTGGACGTTTTTGTAAATTCGAGTTCAATTATCAAATACTACTATTAAAAGTTAATTAGAATTATGTTGAACTTTTACAGTGGTGCATAGTTGATTTAGAAGAGAATAGGCAATGGCAAATTCGCAATGCCTTTGTTTATTTACATTTCTTTTGGTGCCTATAAATAAGAGAAAAAATTTGGCGTTATAGCTCATATTGCAAAGTTAATTTCCAATGCATTCGTTATTCAGTGAAACTAAAACGTAACACTAGTTGTACATATTCTTATTTTCCATGATCTTTACATTAAACCAACATTTGAAAACTTTTAGCTCTTGCTCCCCCCAACCCTCCGAATGCAATGTGCTCAAGTACGTAAAGAACACCAATATCTACGTAGGTACGTTTCGAAAATTTTTAACTAGACCGAATTCATGACAAATGTCATGAATTTTTTCATCTACAATCACTCATATCAGCATAAAAAAATTTATTTTAATAATTTAAAGTGATATAAAAAATTATAAAATATAAATCATATCTTTGAATTTGATGCATGCACCTAAATTTTTTTTGATACATTCCTAAAAAAACTAAATGTAGGATGCCCATTTTACTTGCACTCTTTTATTTCTTCTTGTTTACTACTAGCAAATTAGTTGGATTCGTATTTATTACTAGTTACTATTAGTGATTTAGATATATATTTGAAAATTCACGTGTTAAACAAAGGAGTGGAAAGTGAAATTGACAAAAAAGTGTTATAAGGAAAACCCCGATTTCCACTATCAGCCGTTTAAGTTTGGGCCTGAAATAAGAATATAGCCCATGATTACAATCCCATTCAATCCAACATTCACTAATATCAAAATCCTTATGAGGCCCATAAACAACACGCATGGAATCCAAGCATTTTCAGTCCGAAATCCGAATAGATGTGCAGCACAGTCGGAGTTAGCTCTCATTTTAATAACGGCTTTCCCATTTCTCTCGCCGCCGGACCCGATTAAAGATCCGTCCAAAATCCGAACCGTTGAGAAAAGATGTTTCGACACGCCCCCAGACTGCTGTCACGAGCTACCACCACCGCGATGAGGTGGCGCCGGCCATTTTCCACCGATGTCGCGGCTGAGACTCCGTTTGACGCCAAATTCGTCGACTCTTGGAGATCGGTCATCCCAAACATTGAGCCTCCGAAGACACCATCGGCGTTCATGACACCTCGACGGGCCTCCGACGCCGTCCACCATCCCCTCCAAGCTCACCGTCAACGTCGTCCTTCCGTACAATTCTATATTCTCGGGGAAAGAAGTAAATTTCTATATGCATTTTTTTTTTCCATTTCTTTTAGTTTTTGATAATGATTTTCTGTTAATTTTCGAATTTATGTGTATTTAGGGTTCTTAGCTTTTGTTTAAGAAAACTGTTTTATTCTTTTGTTTATCTATCTTTTGAGTTTTTATCTACATTATTCATTTTGATGCATTTTGTTGCCGCGGAAATTTAAAAAATTGATTTTTTTTTTTATCATTAAATTGGTTCCTTGTTATAAGCAATAATAGTTCAGTTATGGGGTGAAATTGTGAAAGTGATCAAATTACGATTATGGGAACTTTCATCGAAGGGGAGATTGAAGATTTTGGAAGCTTCAATTTTCATCGAAGGAGAGATTAAAGATTTTGGAAGCTTCAATGCTCTTTTGTAGACCTTTTTTTTTTTTTTGGAATTTCTATTAAAATTTACTTTTTGGCAAAAAATGATTAAAATATTTGGTTATTATTGTCTCTAGTCTGGTGAAATCATGTTGCATTTAAGAAATTCGTCTGTTTTCATCTTGTTGTAGTTGTAGATGTAGACAAGAATTTGAAATGAGTAAGAAGATAGTATTAACATTGTTTTTGTTGTGATACATGAACCGGGGCATGCATGAATTGTAGAAAAGGGTTGAAGTGTGATGATGGTGGATAAGAGACTTAAAATCTCTGCTGCCTCATCACAGGTTAACTGTTAGAGGTATGGAATTTTCGAGTCAATAAGGGAGGGAGCTGCTGGGATTCATCATCATTTTTAGAAGAATTTTTAGTCTGTCAGCAGTTATTCTGAATAGAAGAATGTGTATTGGTTTTTGCATTTGTAGGAAATTTATGCTCTCTGGCGAATTAATTTACTTTTGGGGCATTTGAAGTTGTTTCTTAGTTATCAAGATTGAGAACAACAGGATTTTGGTTTGTCCAGAAAGCCAATTTCGAGTTTGGTATTCCTGTATTTTGGTTTTAGGGTATAAACTTCAAGAGGATTTGCTCTCTGATATTACACAAGGCTAAGCAGCAGTAGAGTATGTGTCATATAGTGGGTACTGAGAACCCTGCAATATTATTGGGTGTTTTTTCCAGGGGAAATAGTTGCATATCAGGGAACTTACAATTTGCTCCACACATGATGTTAATGCCTCTGCTTTCATTTCAGTGCATATTTGTGTACACTTGAACCTGGTATTGACAAGTTGGCTCAGAACCCATTTTGGTAGTTCTGCATTATTGGCGGAAATTTTGAGAGGATTTGTTTAGACTAAAAGCTCTAGACCATGAAGATCTCATTTGGGGCTATCTTTCCCTTCTTTCTTCAGGTTGACATGGTCATTGTCCCTGCAACTACTGGACAGATGGGTGTTTTGCCAGGGCATGTAGCCACAATTGCAGAGCTGAAGCCTGGTGTGTTATCAGTTCACGAAGGTAATGATGTAACCAAATACTTCGTAAGCGGTGGATTTGCATTTGTACATGCAAATTCAGTTGCGGATATTGTTGCTGTGGAAGCTGTGCCAGTTGACCAATTTGATCAAAGTCTGGTTCAAAAGGGCCTTGTAGAGTTCAGTCAGAAACTAAGCTCTGCATCAACAGACGTGGAGAAAGCTGAAGCTCAAATAGGGGTTGACGTGCACAGTGCTATTAATGCTGCTCTTACGGGTTAATGCTTCCAGAGAAGCCAATCCCACCCCATTCCATTTTCCTTCTTTTTCAGTCTTTGTTTTGAGTTTGGAAAATGCAGTTTGAAGGTTGTTATCTGTACAACTGTCTTGGAGTCTGATCTCATTGCTGGAAGTTGAATAAGCATTAGGATCAAGCTGAATAACATTTTGTTTTCTCCTTTAAGGTGTGACTGGATGCCAGAGTCTTTATACTGAATTGAGGATATGAAGTAAAATATAGGCTTGTTTCATATATTACTGCATTGAATGTATTTGTGGCCGACTTCATTGTTTCGTAGTTCTTTAAATTCTGCATTTTTTGTTTCATGTAATCCATATATGCAAAAGTGTAGCAATTTAGATTTGGAAAATAGAACATTGAAACAAACGCATCAAAGTTAAAGGTCCCAAAATGAGTTACTTCATTTCCAGAATAAACAAAACCAGTTCACCCTTTGGACACAATTGAACATCTCTACAGCAAAAACACCCCTCTTTTACAAACTTATTCTTTTTCATACATTGGCACACATTACACACAAGATTATTCAGTAGAACCAGATTCTTCCCACAAGGCCAAGAAAGAAGCCAAAAACCCTTAACCAGATATCTCAATGGCCTTAACCTCAGGCTTCTTGACTTCCTCTTTAGGGACGGTCACAGTAAGCACACCATTCTCCATGTTAGCCTTCACCTGCTCCACCTTAGCATTCTCCGGTAGCCTGAACCTGCGCAAGAACTTGCCACTGCTTCTCTCAACGCGATGCCACTTATCATTCTTCTCCTCTTGCTCGCTCGGCTTCTCTCACCACTAATCTGCAGCACCCTTCCTTCTTCGACTTCCACCTTCACTTCCTCCTTTTTCAGCCCCGGAAGATCGGCTTTGAACACGTGGGCCTCCGGGGTCTCTTTCCAGTCTATGCGCGCACTCGCGAAAGCCGATGTCTCCCGGGCTGTGTTCGGGACATTGGCGAGAGTGCTTGAGAATGGAAATCCCTCAGAGGGATCCCAAATGTCCAAGGAAAATGGGTCGAAAACGTTGCTTCTTCGGCCACCAAAGATGCTTGGAATAAGCGACATTTTGAAAATAACTAGAAAGAGAGTTTCTTAGAATTGATATTTTTCAGGATATTAGATTTTGTTTGCGTCGAATGCTTCGAATGAAACTTTACAATGATGCTGGTGAGGATGCTTGAGTTATTTATAGGAGGGGAGTGGAGGAGTCTAGCGTCTTCGTGGATTTTCTTGATCATTTTGCTTTTCTACGTACTTCTACAATCTTCGTGGTGGACCACTTGGAGTCATCTGGACTACTCGAAAAATGACTTGATGACTGAGGCCCTACTAGAGTATTTGGGCCGTAGTTAATGGACTTTTTCAAACCATTGAAGCCACTGATTGGAACGAATGGGGCTTTGGTGAGACATTGGGAAGGAATATATTCGTGAATTCTCAACAAATTTTGTATAAGAATGAGTTAATAAAGAATGAGTTTATTAACTTGTGAAATCACACATAATTGAATAATGAATTAGCATATAATATGTTAGTTGATATTAGATGCTTTATTGAATCAATTTAAATTTTATTTGAGAAAGATAGCAAATAGAAAACCAAATCATTTGACTCTTTTTGCATTATAAATTAATCAAAACAAACAGAAGTTAAAATATTTTCATCTTCATTTTTCATTCATTTAACTGAGTGTCTAAATCATAACAAATAATACCCGTTCATCGAGGTAATATCCTTGTGTTATTCAAGAATTTGCCTTTGGATAAATGGATACAGAGAATAATGGTACATTTAAGGAATAATTTGAAATTTATTAATTTGTTGGAAGAATTTAGAAAGAGGTAAAATGAATAAATTTTATATCCATCAAAATTAAAAATTATTTGAAATATTTCATTTTACGTTTTCTAATTTCGATAAAGCTAAAATTTATTATTTTTAATTCTAAAAAATAAATGAATTTCAAATCATTAACCAAATATTTCGATCCAAACGCAAATCATAAGTTTCATGTTACGAATTTCCTTGATGTTTTAAAAAATAAAACATATCAAAAGTAGAAGAAAAATCAACATTAGTGGCACGTGCTTGAACTTCGAATATAGACCTTATGACGAAAACTTTCATTTAAGTTTTTAATTCTTAAAAAGTAAAGCTCACTGGTGATGCATATTTGTTTCAAGTCTTCAAATTTTGTACTACGTATTTGATAGCATTTGTAAATTCATAAAAAGAAGAAGAAAAAAATAGCGTTCAAAATTAAGAAATGAATTCAACAACTTATCTAATGAAGACATTTGAAAAAAATGTAAAAAATATTTTAACCATTTTTAAGAGATAATTAAGGGGTAAAGACAATGTACGTTTATAAACTTTAGGAAAAACTTTAATAATCTTACTAAAGTATCCCATATTTTCTTAAAAAGTTTAAGGTTGGGCAATTGCACGTAGCCCTTCAAAATAACGTTACACTAATTAATCACAATATTATCAATTGGTGTCTCTTTATTGAAAAGTTGCCACCCTTTATTTCACAATCTTTATATTCACTATGATTCCTCAACTTCATTGCCCGTGCCCACATCCTACGTTCTTCAACAGGTACGTACGTACGTACTCCATCATCTCTCAATTTTTCCTTTTTTCTTTTTAAATATTTTTTTTTTCTTGTTGTCTGAATTCCGACAATTCAAATTTTTTGTTGGAATTCCGACATTCCATTCCATGTTGATGTACTTTTTTATTTTTATTTTTATTTTTTCAGGCATCCTTTTTTTTAATTAGTCTGGATCAAATCCATAATGGCACCTATTTGAAATAGGATCAGGTTGTCTTTTCTTTCTTTCCTTTGATATTTTTTATTCTTGGTGTATTTTTATCAATTAAACTAGTTTTTTTTTTTTTTTTTTTATAAAAAAAAAGTATATATATAAGTAATGGAATTGTTTTTATTATTTGGTGCAGACGCCAATTGTCTACGCAAAAGGAAGATGAAAGAAGTGGCAAAAATTGGAGCTCCAGTAGTTCTGCCAACTCCAATTACAACACCTCTTCCATTTCCGGTTGCAGCATGTTTTCCCCACCAACCCGAACCCAAACCCAAACCCGTTTCTATTTACTACTCAAACGGGGCTTTCCGCTTAGATCTCAACAACAATAACCACCACCAGCACCCCGCGGCCCCAAGTCCAGTCCTTGAAAATTTGAACATTTGTGCACCATTTAAATCCTTCACATCTTTGTTGACTGGGGCTGATGATGATCTGGATTTCCTCCCTTCGTTTCTTAAGGAGCAGAATTCCAAAATCGATCAAATTATCCATACAAAACCCAAGTATTTTTCTCTCTTTTACTACTATTATTGCATGCATACATTACATATTCTTGTGCATAATTTATTATTCTTAATTAACTTACATGCAATTAATATTGAATATGGGAGAAAAGGGAGAGTAATTTTATGCTCTGAATCTTCTGTTTAATTATTTGTATCAATTTTTTATGATGTCATATTTTAAATGTTTGTAATATATATTACGGCCTTATAACTATTACTATGCCAAATAATACGTGACAAACATGGTGAATGTCAAACAAAAAATTTTGTAGCATAAATTTATGTATACATATTAATGTGTTGGAATCAATTATGTCTGTAATAAAATTTGAGTGAGGACAATTATTCACTTCATTAATTAAATGCTACATAATAATTTAAATTTTTGGTCATGCATGTAGTGAGTACTACGTACACATTCAATTTGAAACTGCATAAAATTTTGATGAACGTTGGTATATACAAGTTGATTTGTGCGACCCTTAATTTGAAAGTCAACTTTAATATTTGTATGTATGTAGCAATTTTTAATCATATGTATATATTTGTAGGGCGATCATTTGAGGCGCATTTTGGAAAGCATGCAGCGGAGGCAATACGAAGTGCTGGAGTGCGAGGCGGAAGAGAGGGCGGCGAAGAAATTGAAAGAGAAAGAGTTGGAACTGAACCAGGTGGCGCGTAAGCTCGTGGGCATGGAAATGAGGGAAAACCTGTTCCAAAAGGAGAATCAAATACTAAAAAACAGGGTGAGGCGTTTGGAGGAAACGAACAATTCTTTAAGGGCCGAACTTCAAGAGGCTATCCTGCGAGGTGGAAAGGCAGAGGGCAGCGGCTCCTCTGAGCTTGATGACGTCGAGTCGGCCCATGTTGACCCTCACCGAATCCCGCCCGTAAAGCCTGCGGCGCGAAACCAGTCGCGATGGTGATAATGTGGCCGCGTCGCCTCCAAAGGCAAGGCCTGTTAGGCCCAATAAACATGCCCACTTTGGGCCCATATCTAGATCTCTGATATTTATATACTCAATCGGTACATTGTTATTACTATATGGATTTGAGTTTTGGTATGTTGTTTTATTTTATGAAATCAAACTTAAAAGAAGATATCCAATTACCCATGATGTCTATTTTATCCCCATCTTTTGCTTTTGTATAACTATCTACTTTCCATGCTAGATTGGTGTTCAGAACATTAAATCCCTAAATTATATAGGGTTAATAACACTTTGCTCTCACAAAGTACGAGAGTAATTATACTTTATCCTCACAAGTAAAAAAATTACGCTTTGCTCCCCATGTACACTATACATCCCTGAGCATTTCTAACACCATCATGCAAAGGTTAGTTGAATGACTGAAATGTTCTTGTCAATATTTTTTGATTTTTCAAGCATTTTTATTTTTGATAATAGTTTGATAATTATTGAAAATTTCATAATTTTGACTAAAATTATATTCAACTTTTTAATTTGCATACATTTAACTCAAAATATAAAATACGAAATAGCAAGATTTGCAAGACGAAAAATCATAAAACTTTTATAAAAAAATCTATTATCACACAAAACCCTCAAAGAAAATTTGTCAAATAGAAAATGTCACCAAGAACCAAGAACCGATAACTTACTTTGAAAAGTGTGTTACCATTATCAAAAAAAAAAAAAAAAAAAAAGTACAATTCAAAATAATATCAAATGAAATCTAAAAATTGTTAAAAAAAAAAAATCTATAAATTATGATTTTACCAAAAATATATAGATATGAATTATACTGATATATTTTTATACTTAATTTTACTTATATTTTTTATAATTATCACACCACTATCAAAAGTTGAAAACATGAAAAAAAAAAAAAATAGTGATAAGTGCATTTCAATCATTTAATTGACTTTTGTTTATAGTGTTAGAAATGTTAACGAATAAATAGTATAAATGAGGGACAAAGTATAATTTTTTTTAGTTTGGAGTAAAGTGTAATTACCCCTATACTTTAGGGAGGCAAAATGTTATTAACCCAATTTTATATCTTACCTTCTAGTTTTAAGCTTGATAAAAAAAAAAAATGTACTTTAGAAAAGCAAAATGTTTGATAGAATGCAATATCCATAATTTAAAATCGCATTTTTAACTGGGTCAATCCATGATGAAAAGGTGCAATGCCCTTCTATATTGGAAGTGTGTTAGGGGCAAAAAGATAGACAAAACTTTATACAAGTAGGATTAATATTTTGGTTCATTTTCTCTTTCAAACGAATTGAAAAAATAAAAAAAAATGTGGAGGATGAAATTTGGGCTGTGATCATGTTGTGGGTAGTAGGCCTAGTGGCTGACCTTCGGACGAGGTGGGATTCTAATGTTCTTGGGCAAGAGAGACGCCACTGTTTTGGATCAAGATGAAATTAACGAAATCTCTCTCGGACAGTTAAAATGGGTTGGTCCATAAGGACATAGGATCTTCTGTTTCGTATCAATCACACTATCTAATGAACTGTCAAAATTAAATGATGTGATTTTAATAGAGTAATTTTAATAATGGTAATTTAATATATCGTATGACAAAAAATAACACAAAATATGGGATATAAAATTCTTAATCGTCAGGACCGACGTATTACACTTACCTAGTTAACCTTTTCGGAGGCCAATTTTAGTTGCCTATGTACTCCCCCAGTTGTCCTGGGAGACGTCAGCCTACTTGTAAATTTAAGAACCACCAAGTACATCTCTTCAGGAGTCGCGCTCTTTTATTTCTTTCTTTCTTTTTTCCTTTTCATATATTTTTTTTTTGGGCAACCTTTTAGCATGATAAAAAATTGAAATTACAACTACCAAAAATCAAAGAAAGGAAAAAAAAAAAAAATCGAAAGAACACCAAAAAGTTTGCAATCGATACTAGCTTGAAGGGGTATATGACAAAAAGACGCATCTGATGGTCGCATAGTATCTTTTGCAACCTATAAGCATGATAAATTATTACCTGGTACGCTGCCAAGAATATACAATACTTCAATTTTCTAGGTTTCTTTTTTTTTTTTTTTTTTTTGGGGTGAGAAACTGATCCTGGTTTTGGAAACTGAGATGCAATGGCTGATGCCCACCATGATATAGAAATCCCCCAAGAATCATCAGTTTTTACGCCATCGCCTTCAACACCTCTGCATTTGAGTGGTTTCTTAAGCGGCGACACCATTCAAGTTCAAGGAGACACTGGAAACTTAGAATTCTCTGTTCAATTCAACATCCGCAACAAACTAACTTCTGATAACTACTTTCACTATCCTGATCACACAAATCATGTCTTTGAGACTCAAGATTCTCCCATTTCCAATGCCTCATCATCATATATGACTCCAATCACAAATCACGAAGACGATCAATGCCAAGACAGAGAAATAAATGCATCATTGCATTCAACTGATAATGGGATTTCAGAGAAGGAAGAATCAGTTAATGAACACAACAAATATACAATTGTGACAAGGTTGAGAAGTGGAGTCTTGAAACCAGTTACTAGTTATGGTGCATCAATACAGGAGAACCAAAGTTGCAGGACAAATAAGCAGAAGGGAAAGGAGAAGAGTATGGGAAAAAGGGCTGTCTTAGAAAAAGTGATTCGAGGACGAAGCTTTCCCAGAAGGCCATGCAATTCCTACACTTTCTTTGTGATTTCTACATGGGATATGGTCAAGTGTTCTTCTTTCCAGGGAACAAGCAAGAAATTGAGTGAAATGTGGTGCAAAATGCCGCTAAATGAGAAGAAGGTAAAGACTCATTTATTATTATTATTATTTCACATCATAGTTTAATCTCTGCGTACATTTATGTCTTTCGTGACTTCAATGGTTGTAGGTGTTCAAGGACATGGCTTTGAAAGATAGTGCAAGATATAACAGGCAACTTGTGCTCTTGAAAAATCACTTACATGAATAGGCAATTACTAGGATTGGGAGGAAACACATGGAAAATCTCATAGGAGTACAAAATTTGCCTTTTCTTTTCCTTGATGTAAGGTATAAACTTAAAACAGAAATTGTGATCTGTATACAAAAATTGATTGACGTAGCACAACAGTTTCCATTTTTTCTCATAGTCTTCTTGTGTTGCTTGGTTTTTTTACCTCTGTGAGGTGCAAATAAAAACTATAAATTGAATGAAACCTACTTTATGAAGGCAATTTAATTGGTGGACATCTGAAATTCGTTGTAGCAAGTGGGAATCACCTAATCAGTTCATTCGGAAGAAATTAGAATTTCAAATCATACTGAATCATTGCATTAAGATTCAATTCTTCATTTAAAAGATCAAGCGACATCTTAATTCAGGAAGATGTCATCAATGATTCACTCAGATCAACAACCTTCTGCATTGTAACACAGTTTAGAAACAGTTATGAATACCTTGTCAAAATGAACTTCAAATTCCAACAAGAAAAAGAACTATACACAATCTGCAGAGACAATTAGACCGTCAGGTGGCTGAGAACCATCTTTTACTTGCTACAGCGAAAATGGTTTTGTGTACACATCAAATGGTTCATAAGCAGTTAACTGTGGTTCCTGCATACCTTGCAAAAAATAAACGATAAACATTCATTATGAGAATTGCATCTTGGTGCATTTGTAGCGCATGGCTAGGTGTTTATTTTGTCGTTAAAAGCTTTAATAGAAATTTGGTTCCAGTGGATACAGGATCCGGTAGCATCAAGGACATAATACTCGGTGTAGTTGAGATATATAAGTTGTTACATGCAAACTGATTTAGAGATGCCTTATAGTTATAAGTTTTAGTTTCAGAATTAGGACTGCCAAAACTAAGACAATTATACCTGTCGCGTTCCACTAAGACTCCCTCCCGTCAAAAGCATTGTCAGAAGTGATGTTACAATACCGCCTCCAAAATCATCCTCTTTAGTAGTGATGGTTGATCTCATTGCATTCAAAAGGCTCCCATAAGTGGTTCCCTGTCCACGCTCAATTGCTTGGATGAATGAAAAAGTCATGGCCCCTGTTGACGCCACTCTAGAAAGAGCCTGTCCAGCATTTAGATGTAATTAATTTGTGTTTTATCTTTCAATTCTTTGAGGATGAGAGAATATACACGATTTATGAATGCAAACTAAAAGGAATGAAGCTTGAAATCTAAATTGAGAAATGAGAGGAAGTTGTATTGAATTTACAGAAGTATCAGCAGAGGATTGATCATCGTCGCAGCCACTAAAAGATATGACTTCTCCACCACTTGTTCCTTTCCACGCACCTGATGGAGGACGATGGTCCTCCCAAACATACCTCCCAGTTCTACAAATCGCACATTTAATAAAGTTCAGATTTTTTTCTCCAAGGATTGGAAGAGAAATCTGTCACTAAACTGGCTGAAAAGCCTGCCAGCCATTTTAAGAGGAAATTCTTCAATTTCTGTTATGAGTCCTCTTTGTTCATTAGAGACAGGACAGTAGACATCAAAAAGTAAAATATTCAAAGGGGGTGGTGAACCTGTCCATCCTACAAAGAAATGGTAAATCCAGCATAGTGCCACTGTGACAAGCATCTATAATTGCATGAAGCTTAGCCCCAGATGAGGAAGAGGCCTAACAATGGTTGCATTGATTTCATCATCAACTATCATTCCTTGAGTTTCGAAATCCAAAGGACAAAGTGTCTCATCATATCCATCAACCTCATCGCCGGTGTAGTTCCTTTGTTGCGAGCCATGACCTGAATAATGGAATACCAGGGAATCACCTGGCTGACAACCTTGCACAAGCCAATACATTGCCATTCTGATGTTGTGTTTTGTTGGAATCCGATGAGGATCTGTTTCTTCTTCTGAAAATATACTTCCACAATAACTCAGATTAGGAACTGCCAATTTGATTGTACAATTTTTTCCTATTGTTAGATGTTTCCTAAATATTGGTGAATTGCAAGATTCCGAAACAGGATTATTTGATTTAGTCTTTAGTTAGTTCGTGTCACAACTATAGTAAAATTCTTTAGGTAGCCAGAGTCAAAAGCATGTTTATTTGATTCTTTTATCTGATTTTTATGTATATGATACGTTGTCTTAGTGACAGAAGATATCACAAGTGGATTTATATTTGAAATGATGAATTCCCAACATGGAATCAATTCCTAAAGTAACAAGTTTGAAACTAGAGGTATTCTATTTCATATGAATCTTCTACTGCAATAATAACTACCCATCTTTCATCTGTCATCTAAACTGATTTAAGAATCTTTTTAGCAAAGGAAAGTGAATGTGGGCATAGAAAATTTCTAAAAATCTATATATATAAAAAAAAAAAAAATCAGTTAATTAATCAGGAAACAGTTATTATTCAGTTTCATGATTAATTGTCTTCTGTGAATTTACATCTCGACAGTATTTGTCAAAATTTAAATAAAAAAATAAGCTTTCGTATTTTTCCAGGAAAGTGGTATAGCTTTTGAAGTGCCAGGAAAAATTCTTTTTTTTTTTTCAGTAACTGATTATTCACGTAAATAATACCAAAAGGAAATTTCTCCATCCCATTGATGAATGCAATAAAACAAGCAACATCGTAAATTCATCTCATAAACATCCAGAAATTGTATCTTGTCAAGAATAAGTGGTTGTTGGTATTAATCCATCCACAAACTATATGATTGGAAAAGAAGAAAACACGTGCATTTAATTCTATGGTCCCTACACCGTTACACTTTAAAACTTGTATTATATAAAAATTTATCAGTATAATACACTAGGAAACAATAACAATATAACAGTAAATCTATATAATACTATAATATAAATTCAAGACCACGAAATTCCACCCAACATCTAAAATTAAGGTTAGTAAATTTAATAAAATTTTATAACACAAATTGATCTAAAATTATGTAAATGATTTTTCTTAAAATTAATAACACTAAGAGAGGGGTAATGATACCAGTGAGCATGAGAATGGAGTCGGGAGGAAATTTGAAGCGATTGATCAGCAAAAACTTCATGCACTTAGTGTCATTAATGCACCCTTTAAGCTCTTGTTTGGAGTTCTTATAAGAAATCCCACAAATCACCGCTCGCTTGCGACCGTGGACTCTGGGGGGTTGACCTGGGGGAGCCTGGTTGTAAGGGGAAGGCTGAGGCGGTTGCTGATAATAGTAAGGAGGAGGAGGTGGCGGTTGTGGTTGTGGTTGCGGCGGAGGTGGTGGCGGGACGCCCCGTGGATCGGCAATAAGAGTGACGGCATGGCAGATGGCGCATCTGATGGACTTGGCTCCTTGTGGAAGCTGTAATGGTGTGTGGCAGTTGGAACAGTTGACTAGCATCAACATCTTAATGATTTTTTGAGGCCAAGATTGATGGTTGATGATGGATGATTTAGATTTTTATTCTAGAAAAATTTATGATCTAAGTTTTTTTTTTTTAAGGATTTTATTAAGGAGGATGTGATTATTTATTGTCAAGAAAGTTGAAAATGTGGGAGTTGGTAGGAACCAGGAAAGAAACAAACGAGTGAGAAATAACAAAGTTTCTGTAGTTCTGAATTTGACCTGTGAAGGATAGATCCAGGGAGGGAAATTTCCATATTCTACAATAAACAAAAGGGAAAATCGCCAAACTGATAGTCTCTCAACTTTTGTACTTTAGCTAGAATAGTCTCTCAACTTTCTTTTTAGTCAGAATAGTCCTTCAACTTTTTTTAGCCAGAATAGTCCTTTCTCCTTTTATTTTTTAGCCAAAAAAGTCCTTATACAGTCTAGTGTGTACCATAATTTTTTTTTTTATTTATAAATTTCAGATGAAAGGACTATTTTGGCTAAAAAATAAAAGTTGGAAGACCATTCTGGCTACAAAAAAAGTTGAGGGACTATTTTGGCTAAAGTACAAAAGTTGAGGGACTATTTCAGCGATTTTCTTAAACAAAATGGATTTTGAAAATTTTCTTTTCTTTCTTGTCTTATACACATCTATATTATTATTCAAAATGTTATTTAAATTTTTATTTGTAATAATTAGTATAACAATTTTTTGTGACATTGATATGTGTGAGATAAAATATGTATGAAATATAATTACAAAATATTACAATATTTAGAGGATGATGAATAAAAATTCTTACTCAAACGGATAGTATTTTGATTCTAAAAGTTAGATTGATGAAGTTATGTTCAGTTTTTATCAAATTGGAATTTAAAGTGAATTTACATGGTGTAGTTTAAATATTTAGTGCTGCCATTATACTTTGATTTGTTATGTGTTTTTGGCAAATGTGATTCGTTAGAATAGTCTTTTGGTACAAGTCAAAGACAATAAACAATTGCTGTTGTATATGTTTTTTTTTTTTTTTTGGTAATTTTGAAACTTATAATAAACAAAAAAAAAAAAAAAACATATAAAATAAGATGAAGGGTTAATTTCAAATAATTCATTAATAATGGAGCAATTAATTAGTTAATGAGCTGGATACATTTGATTGGCGTGTGGGTCAACAATTACATAATTGGAAAATAGAACAGTGATCAGATCACTCATTCCGGATTTCTGAAAGGTGTGCCTTAGAATTTAAGGCATTCTTCTATTGGACCTTTTTATGACCAATAGTTTCTTCAGTTCTTCTTTGAATGCACGGATTTATTTTGTGAAGCAAAAAATTAACTTATATGAGATCAAGTGTATAATTATATTATATATTTTGTGATTTATATTTTTTTATATTTTTAATTTATGAATAAAATATTTTAATTTTTTAAATTTTTAAAAATTAAAAAATATAAATAAATATAAATCACAAAATATATATTTTTATCCATATAAAAAATTTTAGAAGCCATGCTAGTCTTATACAATTTTCTGGCGGAGTCCTCTCATCCTAGATAATGGCATGGAAAGCAAGTTGCCCAATTTCTACACTTCATTTATTCGTAATTGTTTTTTCCTCTTCATTTTTTCCTTTGGGATTCGGTCTTCGGGGGCTGTTATTAGGTTAATCAATTCATAAAAAGAAAATAATTTATAAAATAATAAATTTAAAATTACTTATCAAAATTATATAACATAATAAAATTATAATAAATTATCAATTTTTGATTTCAATACTCGATCGAATTTTATTCATGCAGTAAACCAATTGCAATTGGGACCAAATTCAAAAAAATTAAAGGAAAAAAAAAACAGTTGGGGACAACTAGTCGACTACTCAAGAAGTCAATTCTTCGAGCATTTAATACAGTTACATATGGTACCACTATTCCTTCTTTATTATTATCGAACTAGAGCGTTAAAACTTTTATTTAATTTGTTCTGAAGTCGTACAAGTCATCCTTAATAATTAATTTTCATAAAAATTGGATTTTAGATAGTAACTGGTATTTTGCTAGTTGTGGGTTTCAGAGCAAGATCATTAATCCGAGCCAAATGTCACCATATGGAGAGTGTACGAATTTATTTCAAAGCATGTTTAGAGATAATTTCTTATTAACAATGAGCATGATATGTAGAAATAACTCAGTAATTTCTCCTTTTTTTTCTTAAATTTTTTTTTTAGAGAAATGAATAGTAACATAAGTGCATGTATTTGTCACCTCAATGATCCATAAAGTTACATAAAAATATTCCTTGTCCCTGTTAATTAATTGTTGATTTAAATTTTAAAGTACAGAGAAAGGACTTAGAACGTGCGCAATTAATAAATTATTTACAGTGATGAATCGTTTCTTGGAATATTAAAAGAGAAGTTTGATTGCACAAAGTCTTGGCTTATTTTTCTTTGGTTCTCTTTATTGCTGCTGGGGAACTTCTCATTATATTCTTTTCTTCTTTACACCAACAAAAGAACAAATATTCTGATATTAATTTGCTAGTCATATACAATTAGCTTTATCATCTGCCAATCATTCATCATTCCTTGTAGTTTAGATTATATTGGTGGCCTCAGTTCGTGGAAAAATGCTACTCATAAAACAAGAGCAAGTGCACCACAAAAATGTGTTATACTTTTTTATTGGCAGTTGTATTTGTGTTATGTATGCACCATTTTTGCCCTTTTTTAATTATCACCAAAATCAAACTTGATGTTTGAAAGTAATAACACCTTTCCAAAGGAATATGGAATCAGACATTTAAATAAATACATCACATGCCTTTTGAACAATTTGCTAGTCGTTTGATTCTCATTTATGTAGAAATGAGAATCTAAATAATTTGGCTACTCTTCATTCCATTTCTCTTCATTTTCTCTCGATACATTCTTAGATGAGTGTCACATGAATCTAATAATTATCAAGGGTTTAAATTGTTTGAATTGATTATTAATGGCATAATTAAACCAAATTCCTTATCAATTAGAAAATATGTTATTGTTAGATTTTGATAATTTTGTTATTTAAGTAATTTAGTTTTCTAATACAATTATGTTTAGAGTTGTTATTTCCTATTCTAATTAGGTTTCTAGGTTTCTTAGTAGTTAAATTTGTTACTCTATAAATAGAAGATTTGTTTAGTTTGTTCAGTTGAGAAGAGAAGAGAAGAGTTGAGTTGAGAGAATAGATTCTAGCCTAATAGTAAGGCTATTATGCCATGAGTTTATGCAGGTCTCAATATGAGAGTTCGATGCTGCGTTATACACATAACTTCTCCTCTTCTCCCACATATTTTTATATGTGTTGAATAAATTTATCTTGCGTTGCGTATTTTTTATGCTAACCAATTACTATCTAACTAGACTTAGTTTCTTTAACATTTTCATACTATATATAAAATGAGAGAGAAAGGTTTGGTATCTGTCAATTTTTATTTTTATTTTACTATTTTTATCCTTTATTAGATAAGTAACTAACTATAACTTACTTACAACCCATGACTTCCTTCTATCCTCCACCACCTCTACTAATTTTTGTATATTTTTTTTTTACTAGCATTTTCACCACCATTAAAAAAAAAAAAAATTGAGTACATTTTTTTTTTTTTAAATTATGCACCTATATTTTGTGACTTTCTCCACTAGTTATAATGAAAGATTAACTTTCCAAGTTTAAATAGGCAATTATTACCAACAATCAATTTGCTTTTTCCACAAACTAAGTTGCAATGAACCATGAAATATAATTAAAAAAGATTATTCGGTTATGAAGAATGAAAGACATCCCTTCAGTTTTGCAGTCTTTGTTGTATTTGAATTGTTAACTAATTTACTTTTCCTTCGGGACAAAATTGAATCAATTTTAAAAATTCTTTTACTCTCATAAAATTATAAAATTAGATTGAATTCTAGAAACTGAATATAACTGTGCTAAGCTAAAAATAATTTAATAGAATATTTTGAACACAAATAAAAAGGAGGAATAAACAGATAAGCTCCAGGAAATTCATCTAAATTGTAAAAATTAATTTACATTAAAATTTGCCAAATCAGTTTACTGAAAAAAATAATAATATGTTGCAAAATGCATAATCTATTCATTGGCATTAATGACGGTTTTGATGTATAGGAAATTGAGAAAGTTTCCTTTCCTACAATTACTAGACCAGCGGAGAACTTTCGTTTTCAACTAGATTTTTTTTTTTTTTAGTGTATTGAGAGTAAATTAAACGGTTGATAATTAATCATTATAAATTTATACTTGGCACTCATCTAAGAGTGTATTGAGGAAAAATAGAGGGAAAGGATAATGGAAAGGAGATCAATCTGTTGAAATCATACACTCATTAGATTGATATCTTAAAAAAAAAAAAAAAAAAAAAATCTGTTGATTTTCATCTTAAAATTCAGATGCAAGGTGCCAGACTGCCAGGTATTGCAACTGTTTGAGAAAGCAAAATAAGAATTCCTACTGAAAAATCCCGTTGAATGATCAAGCTATATGAAAGCATTTGTTGTACAATGATTCATCAATTCAGCTTAAAAAGTACCCTTTGGTTTTTGCTGCCTATCTTGGATTATGCTATGCTGCTTGTCGCTTTTGTGTTTCAGGCTACAAATATGTACTGGACTAGAACAATGGGGCTCCTACGCAACCCAACAATCAATGGTTCAAGACTTATTAGCCGCAGCCACGGCTGGTGCAAGTCAACAACCTTATTTTTAAAATGATGATATTCACATGCAATTTTGCTACAATTGTACATTAATTGATGCACATACAAAATTATTAGTTATAAGTAAAAGCTGAACTGTAAATTTTACCACGAAATATCGTACAAGATTTAGTTCATGACCTAACACTCCTAACTTGTCAAGGACAAACTTCGAGCTAGCTAGGTCCTATAGACCAACACCCCAGGTCTGAGTTGGCCCATTAACGTTTGAGCAAAAATAATGAGGCTAAAATATTTAAATAAAGTTGTTAGTATTTTAAAATCTAAAGTGTTATAAAATAATATAATATTTTTTCTTACTTTTGATATGAAAGGAGATATCACATCACCCCTTCTATAAACTTTGCATTCTCAAAAAATTCAAGTTAGGGCCAAATAACATGTCACATACATTACGTAGCACAACCTAATACTACTGCCCAAATCTCACCCCGTGCAAATACCACACGAGGTTCAATCTGATGTTATCTAGGCCTGAGCTGATTCAACAACTTTTGAGTGAAAATAACGGGTTCAAAATATTTAAATCAAATTATTAATAATTCATATGTGTTACGGGATATCATATCAATATGACCTAGACGGGACATCACACCTTTAATAAATTGTAAGATTATACTTAATTGTCCTCACGGTACAAGTCTAAAAAAATTAAACTACATGATACTGGTACATCTGCATGTGTTTCCTGGGATGACCTTTAGAAATCTTGGTTTCAACATTCCTTAGTAAAGACACTTTTGTTCCTTCAACATTCCTTCAGTTTTATGATCCTTGTTGAAACTTGAAAGCCGGTTGCTAGCAAATACAAAATGTGATAGAGTTTTATGGCTTTTTATTTTTACTTTTTTGAGTTCATCTGTTAGTACTCCATGATTAATTTAACAGGATAGAGTGTGGACAAAGGTTCTTTGTTGGCAAGTACATAAAGAATGAAATCACATCCCTATCAAATGATGACTATTAAACACCCACAAATTCTCAAAACCAACCTTTCGTCAAAGATTCAATTAAAATGCTTTCAATTTAAAAAATTTAATAATCCACTTAATTAGCGTCTAAAAAAAGTAACAGCATCAGAAGACAATAATTGGATCTCAAAATAAATATATAATTCTCATATATATTAATTCTACTATTAGTGCATCTATACAAAGTGATAAAATATGTCACTAGATCTGAAAAGAAGAGAATTAAATTCAACCCGAATATCTAAAATCAGTTATCCATAATTTAATATAATTTTATCATATTGAATAACTTTTATAAATAATCATAAATATGTGACTTTATAAATCATTTTCCTTTCTCATGTATATATTCACACTTTTAGAGATCACAATACAACAGCATTATTGCTTTCCGTTGCAGAGAATCACTCAGCTCATGGATCATCATCAAAAGAATTCTCTCTTTCACTATTCTGCATGTGCCCTTTTGGTTTTTAGTCTACTATGTCTTCTCCTTCTGCATGCACCAGGCAACAGCAAGCACTTCCTTCTATTACACAGGCCGCTGCCCCAGCAAGAACCTTCAAATTCAGTAAGTATTACATTCTTTCTTTCTTTTTTCCTTGACATTTTTATAATTTATGCCATAAAGCCCTTTTCCTTAAATTTCTCTAATATTTGTATTGATCTATATATGCAGTTACAATACACCCTGACGACCGTTTACAAAGACGAGCTTGAAGAGGCATTAGCCGGAGCTTCCACAGAAAACAAGGCGGTGATAATTGCCATTGTAAATAAGGCTTATGTAGAAGGAGATAAGCCGATGTTAGATCTTTTCTTGGATGGTTTTTGGATGGGTGATGGCACGAGGCAGCTAATTGATCATCTATTGATAGTTGCAGTTGATCAAATGTCTTATGAGAGATGCAAATTTCTAAGGCTTCATTGCTACAAGCTTGAAACGGACGGTGTAGATTTTGTTGGTGAGAAGCTTTACATGTCTGATGATTTTATCAAGATGATGTGGAGGAGAACCCAATTCTTAGGTGATGTCTTGAAACGTGGCTATGATTTTATCTTCACGGTAAGTTCTGCCATGTCTTTGGTGAAATAAGTTAATTGAACGAGTGACTTATAAAATTTATCTCGATCTTTGTTGTCAAAAGGACATAAAATATTTATAATTTGACACTTTATATATCAAATGTGTAAATGGTTTAAGTTTAACGATTCAAATGGCTCCAACCTTCAAGGTGAAAAAAAAAAATTCATCATCAATACGTTGCGTTATGCTTTGTCATGAGAATAATTTAATTACATTGAAACGAACTAATTATATTTTCTTTTTTACATTTAGTTACTATAACTTTCGTTTCACTTAAAATTTTCACCGACTATAGCAATTACGTACCTGCATTTTTTTTTTTTTTAATGAGGATCCCGAGCGGGAACAAAGGGTGAGAATGTGTGATTATAGTTGACTTCTTTGTTTGTTTGATATTAAAATGCGATTGAGGGAATATCTGACAACCCATTAGAGCCAATTATATAGAAAATACTCCCTCCACGTCTCTTACGTGGAAATTTAAAAAAAAAATACTAAAAAAGAAAGGTAATTATTGCATAAATCGCGGCACACAACATGTGTGGATCTACCTTTTAAAGGCTTAAACAGTCTGTTCTCTTGCCGCATCAAGAATCAGCTTAGTTATAACACAAATTCCGAAACTGGCTCTAGATTAAGTAAATTAGCTCAAATTAAATTTCTATAAGTAATTAATCAAGAAAAATTAATTACAAGATCACCGTCAATATCAATTCATGTGGTAAAATAATATTAATATTAAGTCACCGATCCTTAATTTTAAATAATTAATCATATTTCTTTTCTTCTTTAGTAGGTGTAATAATACGTCATTAATTTTAAATTTGTGAACTTGTATAAATGTATTGTTAATTAAATTAATTAACATGCATGCATGTCTCATGCCAATTAGCAAAGCATATATGTTTACATAAATCTAAATCTCTTATTTGGCAAATTGACATGCAGGATACAGATGTGCTGTGGCTAAGAAATCCAATGGAGAATTTGATCCAACCGAATGAAAGCATAGACCTCCAGATCAGTACGGATAAGTTCAATGGCCGGCCATGGTATATCCCGAGTCAAATCGTATAAATACTGGTTTTTATATGATCAAATCAAACAACAAAACAATTCAACTCTTTGATGAATGGTACGCAATGAAAGACAATTCCACCAAAATGGGAAAGAGAATGAAAGAACAAGACGTTCTTGCGAGGCTGATTCGTGAAGGTATATTTAGAAAGCTAGGCTTGAAAGTGAAGTTTCTGGACACGCTTTACTTTAGTGGGTTTTGTCGGGATAGTAGAGACGTTAGGGTGGTTAAAACTGTCCATGCAAACTGTTGTCGTCGCATTAGTGCCAAGTTGGCTGATCTGACGGCTGTTATTCATGATTGGAATAGGTTTAGGAGCTCCGGCGCAAATGAAACGGCGAATTTCAGGTGGTCGAAGCACAATGCTTGTGTAAATTCATGGAAATATTAATGATGGATGCTTTGGAATTCGAATTCCTTAATCAATTTTTTTTGCTCCTTTCGTTTCGAAATAATTGTTATTTTGACAATTTTTCTTTTATTGCATATTATTTGTTACCTTAGAAAATCAATGAAATATTAAATAATATTTTTTTAACTTTTACCCTTACTGTAACATTAATAAAAGGAGGAATACATAGTTGAAATATTAATGCAAAAAGATAATTTAGTCACTTTGAATTATTTTTTTATAAAATTGATACAATTTAATAACTTATTTAATCTGTGTATACCAATCAAATGTGGCAATTATTTTGAAATGGAAAGAGTAATTAATTAGAAGGATTCTAAATTCTGCTCTATTCGTTCTTTCTATCTCTATTTTTATTCTTTTTTTTTGTAAAGGTTTTAAGATGAAGCACTTGATTGGTCTGATATTGAGAAATTAAGGTTATTTTTCTAAATATGAGGTTTTTTTTTTACAATAATTTTCTTCAAATGAAGGTGGTAGAAAAATCATATTTAACTTAGTTAACTTAATTGAGATGCCCCCAATTTTGCATGACACCTCATTCTTCTCATGTTCAAAACAATGTCAAAATTTTGTTGCAACTAAATTAAAATGAAACGTCATTCTTCTCATATTGAACTTTTGAAATATGAAATGCATGCACAATCAAGAAGCCAAATGACCTATTTTAAAATTCTTAATAATTGCTGAATAATTAACAAAAGTCCCGCATTTAAAATGGAGGGCATATATATTAAGAAATATGGCCTTGGCCTCCTATTTTATACAAAAGTGGATTACTCAATTCAAAAACATCGATATCTTTGATTGTTGATAAACAAATAGTGTGGTATAGTGAAAACCACTAGGGTGTTCATCCTGATTCGCTAACCCGAAAAATTCGCTGAACCGATTAGAACCCAAAAAAAGGTACCCGAACCGCATTATGAAAACGGGTCGGGTAGAGGTCGGGTCACTTAAGTTGAGGTTCGGGTAGAGGGTCACATTTCTGTGACCCGTCAGGTACACGACCAGGTCCATTTCATGGGTAATTTTGTAAATTTGATTAATAAGATTTCATTAGAAGTAAATACTTATCAGGTTTATTGGTGAATAGTCTCTCATCTCTTCTTTTTCAATTCTTTGTCTTTCTTTCCTTTTCCGCCTCAATCATCTCTGTCCTTCCTCTCTCTCGCATTCTCATTTCTCACACTCGCGTCTGTTGAAATGTATTTTGCGATTTAATTATTGTTGCTATTGGTCTATTGCTACTTTTTAGTTTGTTGATATTGGGATGTAATATTGGGTTGTATTTTGTAACTTAGATTTAATTGTTGTTGACTTAATTGTAAAATTAACTTGCTTAACTATGATTATTTAAATTTTTATGTTTTGTTACTAGTGAGGGTCGGGTACAAGATTTCTTATTTTATGATGGGCAAAACCTAAGGGAATAAGGAAAGTATATATATAATACAGATATATATATATATATATATATATATATATATATAGGTTATGGTCCCTAAATTCTATGTTGTGTTACTTTTCTTGACATCCCATCATCAGAAAAGTGAGAACCCTATTCTCTAAAATAAATACATAGTAATTTGGATTAGATCAATAACCACAATATTCAAGAATACATCCGGACATTCAAGAATCACATCAATTACATGGATTCAGGTACGCTTTCGCATTTAGTATTTAATTTATATTTTTGATGATTAAACATGAAGGATCCGTGTTATGATAACGTTGGTTGTAGGCCGAGTACCCGCTTTGTATGGATCGGGTAGAGGGTCGGAATTTTCTTGACCCGATCAGTGAGAGTCGGATACTTTTTTAACTCATAGATGTGTATAAGTCCATAAACACTCCTAAATCCCACAAAGTTGTGTATTGCCAATATACATAGCAGATTTACAATATTAATTAAATTTGACCCGGTCCATAAACACTCCTAAATCCCACAAAGTTGTGTATTGCCAATATACATAGCAGATTTACAATATTAATTAAATTTGATCTCTTGTTTTCTCTAAAATAAATAAATATAAGAATCCTTCATTTGAAATGAAGGGTATATTAATCAAGAAACATGGCTTTGGCTCGTTTATTTTTACGAAAGTGAGTCACCCCTTCTAAAAAAATCACTCCTTTTGATCAGATTATTGATTAAATACATACTAAAATATTTAATAATTTTTTAATAATCATCGTAAACCTTCTCAACGATCATATTTTGTAGACAATGCACATGCAAAGGACGAACATCAGCAAGTATTCCACGGGCTCCAGGCCAACCGCAGGAATACACATTATAGTAGGCTTAGTAAATATTCTACTAAGTCGAAATTAAACATAGAAATTACACAATTTTGATCTTCAAATCCATAAAAGGCGCTACCTAGCACTGCAAAACTAGCTTAATTCTAACCATAAAATTCACAGCCATAATTTAGTCCCATCACCGATTTCTCTCTGCCTCATGTTCATCTCGCTCTCTATATTCACGTTGCACCCAACAAGAAATAACCTGCAGATTCTACTATATATACACACTCATTCTCTCTATTTAGGACATCACACAAGTAAAGAAAGAAAGCATAATACTACTAAAGAGAAATAATTAAAATGGCTTCCAACAACATTTTCTTGATGAAAGCAATAGTTTTATCAGCCCTTCTCTTCAATATAATTCCTCTAGTTCTCTCAGATGATCACGAACCCGTCCCGGATGACAAGTCCAAATTGAACGAGTGGTTCGAGAAAAACGTTCAGCCTTTGGAATCCCGCAAGGGAACTCTGGATGCCGACTTAGTGGCTGCCGAAGCCCATCGCAAAATCATTAAGGTTAGGAAAGATGGAAGTGGCGATTTCAAGACTGTAAATGCCGCCATCGAGAGCATCCCGGAGAAGAACACCCAACGCGTCATTATCTCAATCGGGCCTGGAAATTATACGGAGAAAATCAGAATCGAACGTGACAAGCCGTTCGTAACACTTTATGGAGACCCCAAAAATATGCCAGTTTTAGTATTTCATGGCACGGCAGCCGAGTATGGAACAGTGCAGAGTGCTAGTTTGATCGTTGAATCTGATTACTTTAGTGCTGTTAACATCATTACATAAATGGCATTGTGGTAATTAATTAAGCATTTTTATTTTCGTTCTTGTTTTCTTGAAATTCTTGGTTTTTATCATCATTAATTAATTTTGGGTTGATGTGTCATAATGTACAGAATTCAGCACCAAGGCCAGACCACAAAAGGGAGGGAGCTCAAGCTGTGGCTTTGAGAATTGGAGGAGATAAAGCTTCCTTTTACAACTGCAGGATCCATGGGTTTCAAGACACACTTTGTGATGATAAAGGAAAGCACTTGTTCAAAGATTGCTACATTGAAGGCACTGTCGATTTCATTTTTGGCGATGGAAAATCTCTCTATTTGGTAACTACCTAGTACTAAAAGATTCGGAAAACATTTTATCACCTGAGCAACACTTCTTGCTCTAGCAACAAAAGATTCAATTCTTTTTTCTCATTGATTAATTATCTTGTTGAATGATAGTAGGAACTAATAAGGATGAAAAATCTTGAATTGGATTACAATGCAGAACGTGGAGACCTATGTTATTCCAGCATGGGACAGAGCGGCGTATGTAACTGCACAGGCAGCTAAATCTGAAACTTGGGACACAGGCTATTCATTTGTACACTGCAACGTTACTGGTACGGGTGGAACCGCATACTTGGGCAGAGCTTGGATGCCTTACGCCAAGGTCTTGTTTGCCTACACCGAAATAAGTGATGTGGTTAAACCAATTGGATGGTCTGATAACTTGCACCCCGAACATGGAAAGTAAGTACTCAGACATCGTCATTTTGTATTCTTGGCCGGCTGGAGTGATTAATTAGTTAGTGATTAGTATTTTGTTTTTGGTTTTCTGGGGGGTGGTACTTTGATTGCAGGACCGTCTTCTTCGCAGAATATAATACGAAAGGAGCAGGAGCAAACACAAAAAACAGGGCTGAATACACCAAGATGCTCACTGATGCTGAAGCTAAGCCATTTTTGACTCTTGGATACATAGAGGGATCTAAGTGGCTGCTTCCTCCCACTCAACTTTAAAATTAAACTTATACTCATATCTTGGAAAAAGAATTAATTAGCACCTTATTCTTTTTCCCTTTTTTTTTTCCTTCCTATTTTTAGAATATCTGTGCTGTAAATTGCAGCAATTAACCTGGCACATTGCTCAGGGAAGAACGAGTAGTTTCACCATTGAAACTAACTCCTGAATTTTTTTTGAATTGTTCCATTTTTGTTTAGGATTCTTGAAATGTAGCAGATAGCATAGTGAAGAGAAAACTTCCTTAGGTTGAAAAATATGACAACCATTTCTGAAGTATGTGTACACCTTTGTGTACACTTTCATTTGTAAAATGTACTACTTTTAAGTACAAGTTGAATAAAATAAATCTTCCTTATTATTGAGATGTCTATGAATTGCAAGTTGATACTTCACCATGATCTTTGCAGATAACAAAATAAATTTCTTGTCCCTGCGCCCCCAAAAAAAAATTTCCTTGTCCATATTTATTTGTAATATTCTTCTAACTATTATAGGCACTGCCTGCTTTTGCTACCGCGGGGCTGCAGCCTGGGAATAGCTAGAAACAGAAGAATTTTCAGCATGGCCATGCGTGCTTTACAACAATGAACGCATGCCCTTTTTGGGGAAAGTATGCCTCTGCTACAAGCACTTAATCTTCGTATTTTATTCATAAAAGTATCATAATTTTCCAAAATAAAATACTATAATTCTAAGACAGTTGGATATGTAGCTTCGAGGGATTCCCAGTTTCCCACTATCACTGTCTGAAATTAATGGAACTCAGTTTGCTTTTTATAGGCATTCGTATTAAATAGGACCAACTTTTTTGTACGTGTTTCGTATCAGTTCGCTTTGTATGTGCAATTATTTATCTTGTGCAGTCATGCAGAAGACTTGAAATGTTTTGCCCTTTGACACCCTCTTCGTGTCGAAAGTATCAAAGTACTGTGTACTTTCATTTATTAACTAATTAACGATGAATAAAATAAAATTTATTAATTAATTTACAATTTTTTGATACTGAAACAATACGTACTGTCTAAATTCTTGTAATAAAAATGTATTTAATAGGCGAGCCTCCACAAAAAAAAAAAAAAAAAAAAAAAAAAGACTTGTGTTCAGATTAATTAATCTCCATATAATATTATTGTATATTTTCATTGGCATGAATTATTATCTCAACTAATTAAGCCAAAGGATAGAGTTATATTAGCCATGGCCCTCCTCACGACTAGGAGTTCTGGCATTATAGTGAAGGCAAGCATTCCATATCGCCGAAGAATTCATATACTTAACGTTGGCATGGAAAGCTGATTTCAATTCAGGAATATTTATAACCGTCTGATAAATATCGTCATGGCAACGTTCTCCAATTTCCACAAGCCTCTTGCAACACATAGTAGCGGTATATGGCTCGATGGCCGTATAATCCAAATAAATTATTCCCCTGCACTTGGTTGATTTTATTCCCCTGCACTTGGTTGATAGCTTGGACAGACAATTTTCATCTAAATATTTGCAAAACCCGGGTCGGGGTTCCGGTGTTACGTTCATACTTCAGTACTACTACTCTTGTATCGGGTCAGGCTCCGAATTCGGGTTTACACTGTTTTGTCATGATAGACTTTCCGGTAGTTGTTTCTGACTAAAATAAAACAGTACTGATACGGCTTTTGCAAATAATAAATTGATGATCAGCTTGGCCATAATGTATTGTTAACTGAATAAGCGATAGCATGTAGGAATTGCTTTTTAGCTCTATAAAATAATGTTGTGCTTATGGCAATTGGGTTTCGTAGTTAAAGAGGTTTAAGTATAAATTAAAGCGTTTCATTTGTGGATTAATTAATTAATTACCAAATCCATGCTTTTAATTTCCTTTTAAGTGTGTGTTTGATTGGATGTAAAATGTTTTCCTAGGGAAAATATTTTACATACAAAAAATTTATTTTCTATTCAAGTTTTCGGTATTTGATTGACAAAATAAAAATATTTTGCAATAAATTTTTTTAATGATTTTCATATTTAATTTTATGAATACAACTTAAAAAGTACTTATAATAATTGTAATAAATACCTTATAAGTAATTTTGGTTAATAAAAGATTAATTCTATTCAAAATTAAATGATAGTATAATGTAGTAACAAAATATGCATAATAATAGATATATTACTGTAGGATCCACAATTAAGAGAAAAACGAATGAGTAAGAATTGAAAACGAAAATAAATCTAGTAAATAAGGTTATAAAATGAAGTAATATTTTGAGATTTAATATCACTTTTGAACTATCAGCAATATAACTTACGTTTAAAAATTCTGTAAGTTTTTTTTCATCTAGAGGGAGGAAAATTAGAAAATATTTTACACCAAAAAATATTTTTCGGTATTTAACACTAAAAAAATTCTTGAAAATATTTTCATCCCAACCAAACACACCCTAAATACAAGACATCCTATTTTTTTCTTTCCAATTAATTAAGTTTCAATCCCTGTATAATGCATGGTAATATATATGATTGATTATTTTTCCTTTGAGTTTCGATCTTAGATGAAAGGAATGTAACTTTAAGATCGTGTGTTCATTTTCTTTATTTTTTATTTTTAAACGAATATCAGATAAAAATGGAGATTTATACAAAGTGTTATAAAATAGCTTAAATTACACTTTTTTTCAATATCTTAAATTACAGTTGAGAATATATATATTTATATTAATTAGTCCTATTTGCACACATGATTTGTACAAAATATATCAAAATTTCTTAAAAAAAGGACCAAAAATTAAAATACAAATTAAATTAAGGATGTGCATGCAATTCTGGAATGAATTGAAATAAGTTATTTAAGAGAGTGTGAGAAGTTAAAAAATTACACCACAATTCAAAATTATAACTAAAATACTCTTACATTATTAAAATAGTAATATTATCAGTCATGAGAAATTGCATGTTATGTTTATAATAGTATAACTATAACAACAATTGAGGATACTCGAAAGACAAAATATACTTGTGTGCGAGTATAATCATATGGCTATGAATAAGTAGTGACAATGTGAGCGATACAAATGTAACAATATTAGTACACAAACATTTCAACAAGATTTCTAATAGAAAAATAAAATTGATGTGTTGTGACATTTTTGTTTGAGTTATTGTGCATATGTGGCTTAATATACTCAGTGATTTCGACATACTCCATTAAGTGTGCTTAAAATAAAGTAGTAAGTGTTAATTCATAAAACTACTTGTGAGTCTAATTTTTTTTATTATTTGAACGTGAAGTCTATTTGTTTTATTATAGAATGTAAAGAAAATGTGTAATGCATAATTTTGAAAATTATTTTTTTTTTCTTTTTTAAAACTCACCTCTTTCCTACAATCTAAAAAATTAAACCATGATCAATAAATTATAGAAAAAGTGTCATATCACCTAAATTATACTTTGTTATTATTACATGAAATTTTGAAAATTGTAAATATGACATTACGTGAAAAGTTTTAACATTCTTGTGTATAGTAAAATAAGATGGCTCATAATGTATATAACTATTTTCATATAGTCGAATTAGTCAAGCATATAACCTTTAATAAATCGGGATTTTTAGGGGTGTAAGTTTTTCAAAAATCTTTGGGGACTAATTCGAAAAATAAAACATTTTTTCTACTCTACTCAGTAATTTTGTGAAGGTATTGAACAAAAGCGTAATTATTAGAGTATTGAGGCGGAGCAATTGGCCGATATGTCCGGTTGTCTAAATTAACTAACCCCCAATTTCATTAAACCCCAGAACGAAGCGAATAAAATCGTTTCTCAATTTTCGCCGCCGACGAATCCCAAATCTCTTCGGCAACAGATAATTTACGGTGTTTGGGCTTTATCTTGTCTCTCTTCATCTGCCTATATTCTTCATCGAGTACGAACAGGTATCCTCATTCATCATTCCAAGAAAATTAGGGTTAATGTTCCTAATTTTTAATTTATCCGATAGATAGGTTTAAAAAACAAAAACTAAGAGGAGTTTTGTGTTATATTTTTGGTAGTAGTAATATTTAGGTAGCAGTTAATCATGTCTCTGTAACAGCAGGGGTTAGTGATACAGTGATTGCAATTAGGGATAAGCTTAGAGGTAAAATTGGACAAACTAAAGTTAAAAGGTATTGGCCCGGAAAAGCGCCCGAGTGGGCTGATGATATTGATGAGGATGGAGATATTAGGATGTCGAGGGCGGCTGCCCTCGACAAAGCTTTCCCTAGGCAGGAGGGTGATTTGTCGGATACTTTTAGAAAGGATGATCCTAGGTTGCGTCGTTTGGCTGAGAGTAGGATTGATAATCGTGAGGAAATTAGGGCTGATCATAGGCGTATTCGTCAAGCTGAGATTGTTTCAACCATTGAGGAGGAGGAGATGGAGAGAGATGCTGAGGAAGAAGATGAAGACGCGTTAGAGGAGAGGAGGAGAAGAATTAGGGAGAAGTTCATATTGAGGCAGCAAGAAGACATCTGCATTGCTTCCGGAGGAAGAAGAGGAGGAAGAGGAGGAAGAAGAGGAGGAGGAGGAGGAGTCTGAATATGAGACTAACTGACTCTACTCTCTGAACAAGCTGGCATTGCCATGGTTAAGCCGGTTTGCTAGATGTGTATAAGAGAGATACTATTGCTGAGCGTGAGAGGCTTGAGGACGAAGAGAGGGCCCTTGAGGAGTTAGTCAAGAGGAGGATGGAAGAGAGGAAGGTTGAAACAAAGAAAATTGTGATTGAGAAGATCCGGGAGGATGAAGAGATTCAGAAGAATGTGGAAATGGAGGCTAATATTGCTGATGTGGATACTGATGATGAATTGAATGAGGCAGAGGAATACGAGGCTTGGAAGGCTAGAGAGATTGCGAGGATCAAGAGGGATAGGGAGGATAGGGAGGCAGTGTTGAAGGAGAGGGAGGAGATTGAGAAGGTGAGAAACATGACTGAAGATGAGAGGAGGGAGTGGGAGAGGAAAAATCCCAAGCCTGCTAAACCAGGAAAGTCCAAATGGAGGTTCATGCAGAAATACTACCACAAAGGTGCTTTCTTCCAGTCTAATACTAGTGGATGACTATGCTGGAACTTATGGCGCAGACAATATCTGTACTCGTGACTTCTCTGCTCCAACTGGAGAAGATAAGATGGACAAGAGTATACTACCAAAAGTTATGCAGGTCAAGCACTTTGGTCGCAGTGGAAGGACCAAATGGACCCATCTTGTCAATGAGGACACAACTGATTGGAATAATCCGTACGTAAATCTTATGATAGCTTAAACTGCTGATGTTATAATCTGAACTTGAATTTTACTTTATGATAAATTGATGATTGGATTCTGCATCTGTATTTGTCAATTATCTTAGGGCCTGTTAAAAGCTAGTCTAAGTTAAACGGACTACCTTTACTTCTCTGTCATTGTCGTAATATCATTCGTTTCCCATTCTTTTGTTCAAAGTAAATATTATTATTATTATTGTCAGTGTTTTTATTTTCGCCGTCACATTTCAACAGAATTTATCCTTGTTTTCAATTGTCATACATCTCAACCATTGTATGTCACATTCCTGCTATCTTTCCTTGCCTCAGGCAGTTTGTTTTAAGGTGATTGATGACTTGCTACTGTAATGGTCTGATTAATGTCATCAGCCAGTGGTCTTTTGTTGTGTGCATGCGTTTTTTTTTTTTTTTTTTGAGTGTGCACTTTGGTTAAGGGTGAGAGAGAGAGGAAGGGGACCCTGGGTGGTGAGGGAGAGGACCAATTTCAGAGTTTAAGCATCCATTATTCCATATGACTCATATTTCAGTATGTGGTCCAGAAAGAATAGGCAATTTAAGAAACTGGTGGAAAGCAATTTTATAGAATTACAAAATTGG
Source organism: Cinchona pubescens (assembly GCA_025175665.1). NCBI lineage: Eukaryota > Viridiplantae > Streptophyta > Magnoliopsida > Gentianales > Rubiaceae > Cinchona > Cinchona pubescens. The sequence goes on from JANKKI010000118.1 coordinate 2,313,114, forward strand.
AGCCAAAATGAACATCTTAAAATTGTTATTGTCTGGTGTCAGTCAAATTCTCTATGATTGGCACTTCTTTTTTAAGTTCTTTTTGAAGACAAAGTGAGCAGGAGTGAGGAGAGGGTTTGGGTCAATATATGCCTTCACAAAATGTAGGCAGTTGTGCTCCATTCTGGAGTGCCCATGGGAATGTCAGGTGATTGGTAATCAAGGCTGTGTACCATGTTAATTGCTTTTCCCTTTTGACTTGGACTTCATTTAGTGCTTTTCTTAAGAATATTCTGCGTCATCGTCACTCACCAAGCTTGCTCTTACGTTTTTTTCATCAATTTGTTGATTTTCTAATAGTTTGATGATTGCATCCATATGCTTAATTCGAACTTTGATGATTTGGACTAAAATTCTGAGATGTGCATATTGTTGTCTTCTGCCTAAGAAGCTACCCAGAAAGAAGGTTTTTCAGTAATGGAATATTACAAAGTTTTTCAAGTAAAATAGTGACAAAATATTCAATGGTTGGTTTAAGACATCCTATCATAGTACTTAATAGTGTATTTAGTATGACCTTCTTCAGTGGACCATCTTTCTGCTGCTTAATATTTTGCTTCTCGGTTGAGATGCAATGAGATTTGCCATGCTCTTTGTTTGTTGCAATACTTTCTGACACACAGGCTTGGAAGTTGGATAGCTGCTGGAAAAATCTTGTATTCCAATGATTGACTAAATGTTCACTTGTGTCATGCAGATGGACTAACAATGATGCCATGCGGATGAAATACGATGCAAAAATGGCTGGAATGAATGCACCAATAGCAAAACCTAAAGGAAGTAAGAAGCTAAAGGACTGGGAGTTGCGCTAAATGTTCCAAGTTTAGCTGCCTGTCAACATTGGAATGCAAGCACATGGGAACATTTCTCCATGCCGCACTATTTGTTGCCTAAAGTTTTCTAGTTATTTTTCTGGTTGCACTTCCTCTCAGTGTAGTGCTTTTCCTTTTTGTAAATCTTAGTACTTACCTTCCAATTCCAGTATTATGCTCCTCCAGTTGTGAATTAAATTGTATGCCTCATGCTGCTGCCATTTTTGTATCGCTTCTCAAATTCATAATGTCTTGCACTCTCAAGGTGCAGAAATGGCCTATGGATTGAAGATATGTAATTTGCACACTTGTCTTAATCTGGTGTTATGATTTCTCAAGAGGGTTAGTGCAGCCTCATTGCTTGAGGTTGAATATTGTACTTGGGGCCATTATTTCTTTGGCGGTATTAGGCTCTTCCATCTCCTGAAAATGACATAAGATCTCCCTATTTTTCTTTTGTTTTCCCTTTTGGGGATGACGGAACAATTCCTAAATGCCAAGTTGGGTGCAAGATTCATTAGACTGCTAAATACCCACAAAGAAGGGCAAGATAAAGAGCAGAAAGTGAGTAAACCAGGTTGAATTGAAAGCCTCGCTTAGCCTAATGGCAAGATATGGGACTTGGTTACCAATTAAGTTTATATGATTTTGAACTCTTCCACCACCTCAATGGCTAGCTTTTGAGGTAGGTTCTTCCAAGATTTATATCTTAATCATCCGATGATGATGAAGATTGTTTCAAGTTAGTCTAGGACTTGGAAGTTTTGTAATGAAGATTGTTTCAAGTTAGTCTGAAGACTTGGAGGTTTTGTAGCATTTTTGAAGTTCTTGATTGTAGGCATTGTTCAACTTGAATCCAAAATTTGGAAAAATATACTAAAGAGGGGCAATTATTGAACATTGGATGATGAAATTTGTTTCAAGTTAGTCTACAATGACTTGAAGTTTTCAAGGCTTCTTTTTAACATGCAAACTGAAGTAGGCTTTAATTTGCAATTCCTCAAAATAAAGCTGGGGAAAAAAAAAAATACCCCTTTGAACCTGAAACGACACCGTTCTTTCGAACATTTCCCGGAGAGGGCACCTTTGACGAATTCCATATAACCAAAACAACCTCGGGCCCCGGTGTGCGGATCAGAAAGAGCAGCGAATTGGAAACCCAAATGGCTTCCAAGCAGGAAATCGCCGAATCCGACAGTCCACCTTCCTCGTAAGACCTCCTCTCTTTCTTCTCAGGCGCAGTCTCATTCTGAATTATCCAATTTCAAGACTTTCTGATCGGAGTATTTTCAGGCCCAAGAAGAATATAGCATATAAAGATCCAGATGACGGGCGTCAGCGCCTTCTACTTGAACTGGAATTCGTTCAATGCCTTTCTAATCCTACTTACATTCACTGTATGTGTGTGTGTGTGTGTGTGTATATATATATATATATATATATATATATATATATATATTTTTCCTTTTGTTTTCACTTCTATCTGTACTTGGATCACCAATTATTCAGACATATATGAATAAGGTGGAATTATTATTTCTTTTATATTAGTAAGTAGTCTAATTTAGCTTGTATGAACTCTGTTCTGTTACTTCCATAGTGTAAAAGAATCATAAAAATTAAATCTTGAAAAAATGGTTTAATTTAATGTTTGTAATCATCTGTCTAATTTGAAATTCTGGTGTAGATTTGGCTCAAAATCGATTTTTTGAGGATGAAGCTTTTATTGGGTATTTGAAGTATCTACAATATTGGCAACGCCCCGAGTACATAAAGTTTATCATGTGAGATAATTAGTACTACTTCTTCTGTGTTTATTTTGAGCTTGTCTGGTAATAATGTCCCATAGCCCATTGGCTTTGTGTGTTGATGTTATATGCTTTCGATTTTTTGGGGAATTCTTCAGGTATCCACATTGCCTCTTCTTTCTTGAGCTTCTGCAAAATGCTAACTTTCGGAATGCAATGGCCCATCCTGGCAACAAGGTTTGGATTCTCGAGATATTTTGCCTCTTTTATCTCTCCATTTCCCCTCTATTTTTGTCGCATTTGTTGTGATTAGAACGGGTCAGTCTAAATCTCTGAAGCTCTTCCTTTTCCTTCTCTATCTGTTGCATATATCATTGTGATTAAAACAAGTCAATCTGTAACTAGAGTTGAAACTAGGAAATTTCTTATAACTATATGGGGAACTCTGCTTCCCTTTTGAGAATGAATATGTGTTGTTCTTTGGTTCTTCAATCTTGATAGAATGGACCTTGTTTTGATGCATATTTTTCATATTGTAGGAATTGGCACATAGACAGCAGTTCTATTTTTGGAAGAACTATCGAAACAACCGATTGAAGCATATCTTACCGAGGCAAACTGTCCTTCCTGAACCAACTACTGCACCTCAAATTTCTGCTCCAGTTCCACCTCCACCTGTGCCACCTACAACTTTAGCTGCGCCTTCTCCTGTTCCTTCTCCAGCGGCTTCAGCAGTGTCGCCAATGCAATATGGGATTTCCTCTGCATCTGTTCTTCCAAAGAATGAAGCAAGGAACAGTGGGGTTGACCGAAGGAAGAGAAAGTACAATGTTACCATTATTATTGGTTCTTTTTCTTTTTTTACTATGTCCAACTGAATTCTTTTTGCCGAAGGATTTTCATATTTTTAGGCTAATTGTTCTTATTTTTACTACACAAGGCATTCAACAAGTTTTCTTATCTAGATAAGCATTCTTTTTTGACAGGAAAGATGGCTGATTACCACATTCATATCTGAACAACCCTTGTATGTATGCAATGCACCAGTAAAGATAATAATATCTTAACACCTTTGAGCTTGCGAGATTGAGGTAGGATGTATCTGCAGATTTCATCTTCACCAATTATACAGTTTTGGCATTGCTATGGATTCCTGTGATGAATTTTTGTTTTATGTTTCCATATTTACAGGATTCACCTATTTTTTTTTTTGGGTAAATTTGTATGTTTTGTTCTTAATTTAGTATTGATACTCAATTAAACATCAAACGTGGCTTGAGTTAGTGGTTGCTACATGTCTGAATTATGATTCCTACTTTAGTCAATGACACGGCCAAAGAAGAGTTAGACACATGTTTAAGACTGTGCAAGTCCTCAGATGTGTGGCATTGACAGTTTGGTGCTTCATAGTGTAATTCATGATGGTTGGACAGCTGGTTATACAGATTGTGTTATACTGTTTCCTGTGATAGTTCAGGGTTTGCTTTGAATGTAAGATGTGACTGTTTGTTAAGAATAATCTTTATTCATGTCTTTTGCATTCTGTCCTAGGTAGTAAATTCTTGTATTCTTTCATGTTAGTTCTCAAGATATACAATAGTTTAAAGTTCCTTTGTCGTCCTGTATTTCAACTCGTGTGGATGTTACGTTGCAGGTTAATGCGAATGGACGTGGCACTGTCTACCTGTTGCTCTTCATTTAGCGGTATAATGAGATCATCAAGTTGCTTGAACATCCTGATTGAAACTACAAGAATACTGCAATTCTTTTGTGCAGTTAACCCAAATTGCCTTCTTGAAACTTGACTGCCACAATCAAATCTGCTAACACTTTTCGCTTTCCCCCTTCCTTCTTGTTGTCCAGTGGGGATGCAAGAACATGACATAGCTGGAAAGACATGGATGATGATTTAGTTTTGAGCTGACCATTCACAAAATAGAATGGTATTCCTTTCCTTTTTTCTTTTTTTTTATTAAAGTAATTTCAAAAATGAAGTTTCGGGTAGGAGGTTATTTAAATATTAAAAGGTTAACAATACATGTTATTTCGTTAAATTCAAGGAATTTTCATATATTAATATTACATCCTCTCTTCTTTTTCTTTTTCTTGCTTATACTCCTATTATTTACCCGATTGGGTATAATTTTGGATACATTAACTGGTGGTAGTTTTGTTAGCACTAACTGAAATATTTTCCTGAATATTTTAATTCTATGAAACTCCACCTTATATTTATTCCATTACAACCTAAAATAAATTAATCACAATATTTCACCAATTCATACCATTGCTAAGGGCTAGGAAGCTCAACAACCAAATAAAGAAAATTAATTGTAGTTTTAGAAACTTCAATACACATTTAAAAATATATATATATATATATATATTGGAGATTTTTGAGTCTCCACGTACTATGACATCATCCATATTTATTTCCATTTACCAAAAATATAAATATATATTTATTTTAAATAATATTAATCATTCAGCTAAAAATGAATTTTTTTGGTACTTCAATTCCTAGTGGATAAAGATGTTTATGTTCTATTGCGTTTGCCTACATGTTTTTCTAAACTAGTTAAAGAGTAAATTTTAGTTATTTATTTCGCAAATACAAAATGTAAAAGTAAAAGAAATTTATTACTTTTTAATCATCCAACTATCTATATTATATTACTTTTCAGTTATTTCAAATGATTTATATTACACATTTTATAATGTGGAGTGAGTAGCAACGAATTTTTTTTAGTAAAAATACATACTTTATATGTGTGAAATTTTTTTAAATAAATATTATAAATAAAATCAAATTAAAAAGATAATGATTATTCAAAAAGAAGGTGAGACTTTAAAGAAGGTAATTGATAAGTTGTCAAGGGGTGGTATGAGAGGGAAATAGTAAAAGTTCTATCAGAGTAATTATAAATTACATAAAAATTATATGAATGTTCATGAGTTATATAAAGTAGTAGTAATTATAGGTCAATAAAAGAATAATTATAGGTTAACATGTTTTTTGTTTATTAAAATATCGATTTTTAAATGATAACGTTACATTTTGACTTCTTGATATGCTTTTACTTCCACGTAAGATCCACGTCTTGAAATGCGTTATCGCTACGCCGCTTCTTAAATTGGTGGGCTCCAATCGACAATTCATCGTAGGATCTGATCTCACCTTGTGTATATTGCGACCAAATTCGATCTGAGCTATACAGACTTGAGACTGTAGGATTTACACTGGCCTATGGCCCACATGTTAAATGGATATGGTTTGATTTTCCTAACAAGAAGACAGGCTAAAAAAATAGAAGTCCTTTTTGAGATATTTTCATTTCTTCTATGTCAAAATTATAGAATTCCATATTTCCCGCTCATCTTGTTTAACCAAATGAATTTATATTATTTTTTTTTTCTCTTATATCACATCTAGATACTATGATTGTTCAAAACTTCCATAATTATTTTGTTTATTTTTTTTAGGTAACTACCATATTTATATGCAGGGAAAAAAAAAAAAAAAAAAAAATCTAGATAATCTTGTCGATTTAACTATGCAATATGCACCATTACTTTATTTTTGAACATGATCGTGTCCAAACATAATATTAACAGTGATAATTAATTTCTTAATATATAATTATCAATATTCACTAAATATAATTATGAAAAATTTTACAATTTTATTGAAGAATTATTTTGTTAGTTATAAGAGTTTGTACAGTATAAATTTTTAAATAATATAATATTATATTATATAAAATTTTAAAGTATAATAAATGATTTTCTCGTTAGACTAGAATTTTTTTTTATAATTACATAAATAAGGGCACCTTTCAATTAATTTAGAACTTTTCTTCCAATAATCACCCCGCTCTCTGTCTGTTGTTTTTTTTTTTTTGGGTTATTTGCTACCATTTGTACTTTGAAACTATCATTGATTTACTATTTGTACCTTACAAAAATCAATAAAAACACATGCATACTTGAACAACATCCACAAATTAATAATTTATGACGCAAATTAGAAAATAGTGATAATTCAAGAATGTACATAACTATTAAATCCTTTTTTTCCCCTGCCAAATATCCCTAAAAACGGTTTCCCTGAAACAATTGACTTTCCATATAAAGCTTTGTGACTGCTCAGTTCAATGCTGTATGAATGTGATCGTCCAACCTAACTCCAATCCCGGTCAATCAACCTCATCCAAACCCCCCTCACCCAGCTTTCCTCCCCACCCCGCCTCCCCAATCCAAGTGTCACCCCAGCCCCACAACTCCTCTGCATAGCCTATTGTGTATGTCCATAGGCATTCTTGGGCTGCTCCTGTTTGAACGATATAGCATCAGTGCCAGCAGTATATATTCTTGGCTTTTTTTTTTTTTTTTTTTTTTCTGGGTTTTTTCTGTTTCATTGGAATATATTCCTTACTGGTGTAGTATTTTTTTTTTCTTCAGAGCAGCCATGAATGCACTTGCAGCCACAAACCGCAACTTTCGACAAGCGGCGCGTATTCTTGGCCTCGATTCAAAGATTGAGAAGAGTCTTTTGATTCCCTTCCGAGAAATCAAGGTATGGAACATGATTTTTTTTTTTTTTAATAATGTATCATGTGTTTGCTTCTTTTTTTTTTTTTTTTTTTGGGTTGGAATGTTTCTTGATGTTTTATGTGGGGCTGTGATCAGGTGGAGTGTACTATACCAAAGGATGATGGAACTCTGGTGTCTTTTGTTGGATTTCGAGTTCAACATGATAATGCTCGTGGACCCATGAAAGGAGGAATCAGATACCATCCTGAGGTTTTTTCTTCACTTCCCTTTTGTTTTCCCTGTTTCTAATTGTTTCTGGTTTTACATCTTTGTTTCAAGATTTGGTTTTTATCCATTTTTTTTTTTTTTTTTCTCTTTCAGAGTTGAAATTGATTATTGGATTTAGAGATTTCGGTTTTTAGGATCCTTAAATCCTATGGTTCACTTGACTATAACAACTTGTGCATTTGTTTTTGTGTGTGACTGTGTGTGTGTTTTTTTTATTGGGTGGGTTGTAACTGGTCTTTAGTTTATTCCAGATTGTAATTGCTTCATCAAACTTGTCTGATAGTTTGATAACTAAGTTAAACAAGGAATCGTATTACCCTTCTTATCCTGTAAATCTGTAAGTGGTCTGCTAATGGAGTATGGAAGGCCTTGGTAAATGTGTAAAGAAAATTTAGACAAGGAGAGACCAAGTCACTTGACGTCATTAATTAGCCAGCACCTGAGCAACTGTTGCACATTTATGCATGCACCGATGTAAATTTGAAAGAAAAAAAATATTTGGCTTTACCATAATAGGGTTTATGTTCATATATCTTTCTCATTACGTAAAATGTTGCATCAATTCATCATGCATGGACATGAGCAGTTGGGCAATCAAACAACACAAGTAGGTGGACATTACACATACAGTTTAGCTTTATTGCATATATAGTTTAGGTATACTCGAAAATCATTTGCATACCTCTGTTTTTGTCTTCACCAATATTGTCTTTGCAACCGTAAATTTTCCTTGTCTGTAGTTCTTTGAGTGTCAGCATCAACATATGCTGTGGGCTATATGGATGAAGTGTTTCTATTTTATATTAGACTAGAAGTAGGTTATTTGTGTATTTCTCTCTGGTGTACTGATAAAGCAACAAAAGCATTAATAATGTAACAACTATTTCAGAGGATATACTTTATTATGTTTGTCAAACTGCTTCTACAGGTTGACCCTGATGAAGTTAATGCTCTTGCTCAATTAATGACTTGGAAGACTGCTGTTTCCGACATTCCATATGGTGGAGCTAAAGGTGGGATTGGGTGTAATCCAAAGGATTTAAGCACAAGCGAGTTAGAGCGCCTCACGCGTGTCTTCACACAGAAGATTCATGATCTTATTGGAGTTAATACTGATGTCCCTGCACCAGACATGGGCACCAATGCGCAGGTTCAGAAATCTCTACTTATGTATTAACTGATATTAGCTTTTAAATAAGCGGTGAATTATCCTTGTCTTTTGGATCAAATTATGTTTATCTTGGAATACTTTATAATATTAGATATTTGAATGACCAGACTATGGCATGGATTTTGGATGAGTACTCGAAGTTTCATGGTTATTCACCTGCTATCGTAACGGGAAAGCCTGTAGTAAGAACTCTGATGATAAAAAGAACATTAGTATTCAGATTGCATTTAATTATATCATGAGGATGATGACATGGTTTCCTATCTAACTTATGGATATACTTCATTTATGTTTTTCATACTAGGATCTTGGTGGATCTCTGGGTAGGGAAGCTGCAACTGGGCGCGGTGTTGTTTTTGCGACAGAAGCGTTACTTGCTGAATATGGGAAGTCAATTAAAGATATGACATTTGCCATTCAAGTATAATTTCCAATCAATTCCTAGTCTTATTTGATTATATACATATAATAGACAAATTCTCATGTAAGCTCATCTGATAATTACCCTTGCATTGTTTAGGGTTTCGGAAACGTTGGATCTTGGGCTGCAAAGCTTATTCATGAGAGAGGTGGGAAGATTGTTTCAGTGAGTGACATAACTGGAGCACTTAAGAATCCTAATGGGATTGATATTCCAGGACTGCTAACTCATAAAGATAAAACTGGGAAGCTAGCTGATTTCAGTGGTGCAGATGCCCTGGATCCAAATGAATTGCTCACACTTTTACATGAATGTGATGTTCTGATCCCATGTGCTCTAGGTGGAGTTCTAAACAGGTCTGCCACTAGACTGATAGCGCACATATGCTATCTCCATCTTCATTTATCACCTCATTATCTTTTTTCTGTTTTGAGTAAAACTTTCCAAGAATCTTAGAAAAATGAATACCACATCTCCATAGTACTGTGTTTATTTTCTCAATTTTTTTTCATATATCTGAAGTAGTTTGTCCTTTGAATTATGTTTACTGAGAGAAGTAAATCTTCTTCGATGCATATGAATATTTATGTCCATGCTACTTCTAGTTTTTGCCAATTTATGCTCTCTCTGTGTAGAAACCCTTTGGTTTTGATGTCTGACATTTGAGAACTATTAATGTTGATTCAAAACGTTTGTAATAAGTCTCTTTTGAGTATCTGAATCATGATGGTTTCTTTTCTGAAATAAGGGAGATTTTACTCCCTCTGTTTTGCCTTTCATGAACTTTTTGATTGCCTTTGCAATTTTGAGAAGGAATAAAGAAATCGGCATTGTATTGGATTTAACCTTGTATTCATTGAATTTTTTCACCATTGAAGGGAAAATGCAGATGATGTCAAGGCTAAGTTCATTATAGAAGCAGCCAACCATCCTACCGATCCAGAAGCTGATGAGGTACTCTACTGCAGGTTTTTTCAGTTTATTGAGCAATTATACTGCAATAGATTTAAAAACATTCAATATATTTTGCAGATTTTGTCCAAGAAAGGGGTCATAATACTTCCTGATATATATGCTAATGCTGGAGGTGTCACTGTCAGTTACTTTGAGTGGGTTCAGGTAAGCTGCATTCTGCAATTTAGGATTGTACACTCTTCCTTACACCTTATGTCAGATTTATAGTAGCATTTGCTATGTTAAGCAAGCGTAGAACATACTTTTTGGCATTAATCAAAATCCTTTTTCATAACCAAGGTCACATTTGGTTGAATCAAAATTTCACATAAATGGAGATTGGTGTTTGAACCTGAAAATGAAATATATTTCCTTGAATTAATTTCATGAAAATGGAGAGTTCAGTTTTTAGGTCTAACTAGGTTCCAAGCAAGTATTTTTGGAGTGCAGGAGTTTGATAAGATCTATTTATGGCCGTGTGTGGTACATGGAAGATTTATGTAGAGAGAGAATGCATCAGGACATCTGAGCGTTCATCAAAGTCTGACCAACATGAGATGTTACAATTGATTCTGTTTTTGCAGAATATACAAGGTTTTATGTGGGATGAAGAGAAAGTAAACAATGAGCTTAAAAGATACATGACTAGATCCTTCCATAACATCAAGAACTTGTGCCAGACACACAATTGCAACCTCCGCATGGGTGCATTCACACTGGGAGTCAACCGTGTTGCGCGTGCTACCCTGTTAAGGGGTTGGGAAGCATGATAAAACTTCTATACTGCTTCACGGGCTGACAAAAATCGAGATCTTTTTGGTTCTCTACTTGAATTAGGGAAATCCTAGTGAGTTGATCTCAAGGCTTTGTACTGTATTAAGCTTCCTATTCTCAATGATTCACTCCGTGTCACCATGAACTTAAGACTTATTGATTACCCTTTTTTTTTTTTTTTTACCATGAACTGAGATGACATTGATAGTGAGCTGCCTTTTACATTGCTTGGTAAGTGTATGGCATAATCATTTTAATGCAAAAGAATTGCATTTACCATCATTTCTGGTTTCAGTTCACCATGAATGAATAAAGCTCTGGATGAATTGTGCATTACCCAATAGAAATAGAAACTCCTGCTTTAGGATATTTGCCTGATTGAGCAGTCTTCTGCAAATTCTATAAAAATTTATCATTCTATTTTCTATCAAGTACTTGGAAGTGTTTAGTTTATAAGTAGGAGTGAAAAAATAATAATTAAGGTTAATGACACATATAATATTATTTGGTTAATTGTTATGAGAATTATTTTATATGAATTAAAGTGTTAAAAAATATTCATTTTTATTCTCTGATTTTAAATTAATTAGCCCATTTATTAATATAATAGAATTTATTTTTATTTAAATTAAATAAATATAAGTATAAATAAATTAAATATAATAGAATTTATTTTTATTTAAATTAAATAAATATAAATATAATATAAATTTATACTAATAATAAAATTTATAATTTTTAAATAAGAACCGAACTTTTCTTTTGTTTTCTTGGTCAGTGATCACTTCTGAGTAGAATAGAGTCCAGGCTCGAAAATGATGGTCCTCAAAAATAGTTAAATGATGATGTGCTGATACATTTCTCCAGGTAGTTTCAATGGGCACATCCCCCAATTTTAGTCAATAGCATTTATGAGTCGTTGAGAATCAGATTTTGAAGCCTAAAAGGGTGGAAGGGTCCCACCGGGTAAATGTTTCACATTTGCACCCCTCGACTTGAGACAAGGCGTTGCCCTTTAATCAGATCAGCTCAAATGTACAATCAACACTATAACCACTAATATTATTATTGTCATCTTGTATTTATTTAAGCATGTAAGGTATAGATGTAATTTGTTTTTTCCATATTCTCTCTTTTTGCTTAAAAACTTTTTATTATATGCTTACATGCAGGAATGATCTAAAATTAAACAGGATTATTGAGAACGGTAGATTATGGAATTAAGAGGGAACACGAGAGGCTTACCTCATTATCTAATTGAGATTTAAAGAATTAAACAACATTTGAAAAGGGAAAATACTTTATTATTTGAAATACCAATTAGGAAAAAAAAAATTAAACATTACATTTGAGACGAACTGAAATTATACAAATATTATTTAGCATGATACGTGTTTGTGAAATTGATTTTTTTTTTTAAAATTAATTATAAAATATTATTTAAAAAATAATAAATAATAAAAACAACTCAAACCAATGCTATGCAGTTTCATCGCCAAACAAACACTACTCTAAGCTTCAACGAAACTGTCCAACAAAGCCGTCCCAGTTCTACGACGGACGTTCCGTTACGTCGCGTTTACGGCAGCGCATTTTAGTACACCTTCAATTGCCCGACCCGAAAATTTTAATTTGTTGCGTCTTTTTTTTTCTTTTAAATTTTAAATTCTGATCCTTACAGTCAACAAAACTGGCAGATGCAGAAGCCCTCAATTTTTCTCTTTCCAGAATGCATTCTGTGACCTCTCAGCCGCCATCGCCTCCGCCGCAATCATCTGACGCCTTCTACGGTGGGGCTGTAGCTGAGCGCCGTCTCCGTGAGGCCGAAAAGCGCCTCAGAGATGCTATAGAGGAGCTTCAGCGACGGCAGCGCTGTGCTGGTGGCCTTCATCCGCCATGCGACCACGCCTATGAGTCCTGCGTCGCCAATGCCATTGGCAATCTCTGCCAGAGCTTCCTCCTCTCCTATGGCGTCCGCGTCGGCATTGGAATCCTTCTCCGCGCCTTCAAACTCGTTCGCCGTCACTCCTATTCTTCTCTCCTTGATCTCAAGGTTTGTCTGCCGCCTCTGTTATCTTATCAATTTTATTTGTTCGAATATTACTAGATGGATCCAAAAAAATAGTTTTTTTTTTTTTCTTTTTTGTTTATTTCATCTTAATTTTGACATTGATATGCCGGTTTGATTTTTTTGGCACGTTTTATTGTAAATTAGCCCAATATAATGAAGATTTTCATTTGCATGTTCATTCACGAATCGGATGATATGATCTTAAATATTGCAAATTACTGTAACTTTTTATGAGTATTCTTGAGTAAGTAGGTTGCTGAGTTTTTTTTTAATTTCATTGATATCTTAAATTAGGACACACACTTAAACTGAGAAGTTGCGGTTTTCGGTACTATGGTTTGCTTATTAGTGAGAAATGAAGAACATGAGGTGTTGAATCAAGGCATGGTCAATTAGTTAAAGGGTGGATTGAGTTCTATATAACTTGGTAGGCTTATATTTAGTTCTTTTGAAATGGAGGCATTAAGATTCGTATTAAACTGCTATGCTTAGTGTGTCAAGATGTTATGGCATGGTTCTTGGTGTGAGGTGCTTGTATGAGGTTGCAACATTACAATATATTGCTTTACTGTATACTGCACTTGTTTATGGGTTTCTAATTAGATTATTGCTGGTTGTTGTTTGCAGCAACTTGTCTCAGAGAAAGATCTTATTGTTAGAGAAGAAGCATGCCGGATTGGTTTACTTTTTGGTGGATTTACTGGTTCCTATCATGCTCTTAGGTGTTTGTTAAGAAAGTTGAGAAAGAAAGAGACCCCAATGAACGCGTAAGTTTACCTTCTCAAATTACGTGACATTTAAACTTCTTCCCTGTTTTTCGTATACCTTTTTCTTAAATAATGAATACTTCAAGAATGTTTTAATGCATGATGTATCATGTTCCATATATGTGACATAGTTAGAGGTGGTGATGGAGCAGAATTTTAGCAGGTTCAGTAGCAGGTTTGTCCATTCTAGCATTGGATGATTCTAGTCGGAGGCGCACCCTTGCGTTGTACCTTTTGGCTAGGGTTGCACAGGTATAGATGTGCTAAAACTTCATGATTCCTTCTCCTCTCCCTTCTTTCCTCCACCCCAGCCTCCCCCCCCCCCCACCGGGAAAAAAAAAAAAAAAAACAAAAACAGAGAGGAAATTTTTTAGATGTTTTATGAGATATTTGGAATAATGTTTCTTTTTTTTTTTTTTACTCTCTTATTGGCAGCTTAATTGGTTTGTTATTTCCTCAGTGTGCATATAATTCTGCAAAATCCAAGAACAAATTTCACCTATGGGGTAGTCATTGGGGTCATGGAGATTCTTTACTCTTTGCATTAGCTTGTGCACAGGTGAATTCCAGACTCTTTCCTTAAATCATGGTTTTATCTATCCTCCTAATTAAATTGATTGAATCCAATATTTAATACACATAGTTTCTACTAGTTATGTTGTCTCATTAATGTGCCTTTGCAGTCATCATAATACTCATTTTGCCTATCCTTCCTTTTATAAGGATAAAGAAAACTATATGACAGTTAATTGCAATACCACGAAGACTTAACTAACAAATAATTAACCGAGATAATGTTGTAAAGACTACAACAGCTTGTTACTTTTGGCCCGGAGCTATTAGTTGGCTATACAGTTGAATTCATCCATATTATGGTTTTATTACATGCAACTTCCTGTTCCAGGTTATGTATGCTTTTGTAATGCGTCCTGAGAGTTTGCCGAAATCATATCAAGATTTTATTCAGAAAACTGGGCCAGTTGCAGCGCCTGTGTACAAGGCTGTTAGGGATTGCTGTCGAGGTTCTCCTGTAGATGTTGCATCATTATCTTCTTACTTATCCAGGAGAAGGGGCTCTAGTATTTTGAAGTTGGAAGAATTTCCATCTATCATACCCTGCTCTATCATTCATCCAGATAGAAACTCATGTTTAATTCACAATGGCAAAGCATTGATGGAGACTTTCAGGAAAACATTTCCTTTGTACTTCTCTTTGACTTTCGTACCATTCGTTGTTCTACACCTGCAAAAGGTACATAGAATTTCAATTCTTAAAATCTTGAAGATGTTCTCCCATTGGGATCCTGTCTCTTATCCCCATCTAGATCCCCATCCCCACAGGGGTTCCCCATCCCCATGCCCATCCCCTTCCCCATGCCCATCCCCATCTCCCATCCCCATCTAGATTATTGTGTACCATTTTGAAATATTAAGAGTTGTGATGTACCGACTATCCTATTCATTTTAAGTCCTGAGGAAGTGAGAACGAATGCAAATATGGTACCAAATAAAAGCATTTTGGTAATATGCCATAATTCCTTGTGGTGAAGCCGAATTTGCATTACCATATTTTGAATTACATCAGATTTTTAGGACATCCATACGTATTAAAGTAACTTTATCTTTAGCTCTTTACCTAGTCACATTTCCTGAACAAAGGATGCAGGTTATGTAGATTTTCTTCATGTGAAGTGGTCCAAAGGCTTAAATAGATTTTCTTTGTATGTGCATTTCTTGTCAGTTTATGGAGGCTCCAATTTGCACCTGCTGGCATGCTGTTACAGGAGCTGTTCGCTCAACAACCTTCTTGTCTGCTTTTGTGGGAATTTTTCAGGTAGTTTTTTTTACTTATAATTGATTTATGGTTTAGACAGCTCTGGGTAGCGGTACTAATTGGTTTCTCCTTGTGTTTGAAAGGCTGTCATATGTTTGAATAGAAAAGTGGCTCTTAAGGACCACAAGCTTTTATATTGGTTTGCAGGCTTAATGTCTGGCCTTTCCGTTCTGTTAGAGAAGAAAGCTAGACGTGGAGAACTTGCATTGTATGTTCTTCCACGAGCTGGAGATTCTTTGTGGTACTATTTTAGTGAACCGACATTTGCTGCCTGATCTAAAAAATGCTGAGGTATTGCCTTCTATCTGCAAGTAGCATTAACCCCAACTGCAGTGGGCCTGTGGCCCTTAGTCTCTTCTTCCCCCTAACTCTCGCATCTCCCCCACCCTTTTCATGGTCTAGTTTTTGCAATCCCCTCAGTTGCAATGTCCTCGCTATTAGTCTTGGTTGTAATATATTTACAAAATCATTATTTCTAGTTTGGAGTTCATGTGAGCTTGCCTCATATGTAAAACATTTTGACAGCTATGAGATAAATTAAATTAGGTTTGATCAAATTACATATACTTGAGAATTTCGGCATTGTATTGAGTAATTGTTTCATTAATCAAACTAATTTACTGTTATTATTAATTTACTTACAGAAATTTATTCATAGACCAATAAGAAATAAAAAAGTTCTTAGTATTTTTTTCTTGATAAATATTAAATTTGTAGGAAATAATGTCCTCATTATTGTGTTGAACTCATAATTTGCAGGTAGCTCTCTTTTGTGCTTGTATGGGTGGAATAATGTACTATCTAGAACATGAACCTGACACCATGGCTCCATTCCTCAGGGGTTTGATTCGTCGCTTCCTTGCCAGCAGAATCAGTAACCCAGGCCCTTCTGCAAATCGAATTGCTTCTTATACGTACCTGCAAACTCTTGATGCCATGAATAAGCCAAAACTGCTTGAGAATCATGTGGTTGAAGCTTCTGCACAAAGAAAGCTTCAGCTTCAGCTTCAGAGAAATACAATCTTGAATCTATACCTGGACTCTAGATTATTTCTGCATTTGCTCGTGCAATATCTACAGCCGAAGCTCAACTATGCCTTTGATATATTTGATTTTTTATTCAAAAGCAGCAGAATTCTGCTCGTCTAGATTAAGCCTATAGAGGTGGTGTTTTTTAATCCTCCCTCTTTCATTAGGTAATTTGAGTTGAAAATTGAAGGTTCGCTTCCAAAAATCATGAAAGATTCATTTTGCGTCTTCATCTTCGTCCATTATCCATTTTATGTGAAGTCAAAATGATGATTTAGATAGGGACTTGTAATTTGTAAATAAATATAGCATATATCATTATGATTGCGATCACAAATATTTTGGTTGTAAGAGCACAATGACACAGCAAAATTTATGCAACCGTACCGATTTAGTGAGAATAAAGCTTAGTTTGTTAACTTTTGGATTGCTTCCACGTCTTATGTAGCCGGACATGAATGATTGGAATTACGACCGAATAGTTAAACACTGGAACTGGCAATAGTTTCCCAAACACTTGTAGACTTGACGTTGTGGAACTTTTTGTTTCTCTTTATCGTTTTTGGAGGGATGAGATCAACATTGTGTTGTGTGTTTATTTGTGACTTGTGTACTATATATATTAAACAAAACAAAGGACAGAGGGGTGTACCGTGTCCCTTCCAGGTCTTATTTATTCACAAGAATTACGTTCGTACTTGTAGATGCGATACATATTGTACAATATTCCGACGTATTTATTTGTCTGTCTTCACCATATCATCTTTTTAATTCCCAAGAATCTGGATAAACCCCTTCATTCTCCTTGCTACCTTGAACATAGCAAGGAATCGGCACGCTGAAACCACGATAAGGACTCCACAGCCTATGAACACTAGAGCAGAGAACCATACACACACAGCCACAGAGATTTGAAATGTTCCAACTGTTATAGTGAAATGTGGCATACTCTTCTCCACCAGTATCATGAAAACAATGCCTACAGCCGCTGATGCGAGGATCATCATGTTCCCAAAGAAAAGCGGCCATGTCAGAAGTAAAATTGCAACCATGCTGGCCATGAATCCAGCGACGTTGAACACCATGAAATAGAAGGCGGCTGTCACATGACCAGATCCCCGATGGAATAGCATATCCAACAAGTAGTGTGGTGCCTTCTTGTCTGGGATTTCGTTTTCGAAAAATTTTGGTGGAGAGCAAGCTGCTCCAAAAGTTAATGTAGCAATCATGATGGGATCGAACACCATTAGTGAAAGATTGCTTTCACTTAGAATAGTTTGGGGTTTTTGGCCGTGGCCGATATTGTTTTGCAGAAATTGCCCCTCTTTGGCACCATACTCAACCAGGATGCTACGGATTTTCTTGGCAACTGTATCATTAGAAGTTTCGTAATGGACATCTAAGGTTGTGTATCCCCTTCGATTCACTGAATTGATATCCATTTTTATCGCATTTGCTGATTCCCTTGATAGTAGTAGCTCTAAAATCTGCATATTTTATCCTCCAATAAATGTCAGAAAAGGACGAATGTGGTGGGAGAAAAGTACTGAGAATTATCTGTACGTTACTGTATGTATGACATTGTCACACTTGTATTTCGTTAAAATCTATTTTGTTCATTAGAGTAGTTGCTCAATAACGAAATACAAATTATACCAAGAGGAATGAATAAAGTTATGGTAGACAGTAGTAAAAAAACCTTGCCTCGAGGAGTTTTTGAGATGCAGCAATGTGAATTGAATTGTGTTGCCTTCATAGTCCTTTCTATTGAGAAGCTCCTTCAAGTTGAACCTTTTAATCTCTTCCATCAACACTCTGAACGTAACACAATGACCATTCTTCAGGGCAAGATGAAGAGCAGTCTCCCCACGATGAGTCACCTTTTGAAGGCTCTCTGGATATGCAAAAACCAATGCCCTCGCGACATCATCTTTGCCTTCCATAGCAGCAATATGGAGAGGAATGTTCGAGTTCAAATCCTCCTCAAGGCATAGTCGGTAATCAAACTCCGCCAGGGCTTGCACAATTTCAAAGTGCCCATTTGCAGCAGCTACGTGCATAGGGCTGAAACCATTTTGGCTTCTCTTGCTTGCCAATTCTGAACTAATCTTGATGACTTGTTTCACAAAATGTAGGTTTCCATACTTACAAGCAACGTGTAAAGGGTTTTCTTCCCATAACCAAGAGTAACCGTGCAACAAATATGGTTCTTGCGCATACAAATCATACAACTCCCTAATACAGTTCATTATTTTCTTTAGCAGCTCTAAGCAATTTTGTGTAAGGTGTAATGTAATCGAAATGCAAAGACATCTGTAAAGGAAATAGTGGTCAAGTAGGATCAGAAGCTACCTTGATGATAATGATGAAAGGCACCAAACCTCTTCTCCTTGAGGGATGCATGATATTTTTCTCCAGAACTCTAACTAGTTTCCTCCATACGGAGAACTAATCAGATATCTCAAAATGATATAGCAAATTTAGAAATAGACAAATATATTGATTGGTAGTAATACTTTAACTATTTTGCCTTGGCTCTCTCGTAAACATATATAGGCAATTGATCCCATTAGATTCAGATCATATAGTAATCATATTTGCACCTTCTGATTCAAAACAACTATGGATCATGAACTTTGTGAGTTATTCTTCACTTAATAATGGATCAGAAATCAGATGAAATTGCATAGAAACTATACTTCATTGGAAAAGCTTGAAAATTTACATTCAATAATAGGTCATTTTCAACCTTCTATTTTGTTCATCCTTTCTTTGTTGCTTATTTTTCACGCAACATTATTGCTTTTGCCAAGTTCAAAGTTCTAACTATATGATATATACTCGTAATTAAAGTTAGATAATGAAAGATTACCTAACAATTTGGACCCGGAATTTTCTTCTATATCTTATTAATGTTTTATGAAATGACCCTCACTCTCCAGGAATGTTCCCTGCAACTTCACTTGATCAAATTAGTGGACTTCAAGTTTTCGTCATCAATAGCCGTTGTTTTTACGTCAACTCCATTGGTAGTTAATAACTCAATAGTGGCCCCATCCTGATCTAAATCTCAATTTGTGCTTCCAGATTCATTGGAAATCTGGGCTGTCAATTTTGCATGACTTTCTCCCAGTCGTCACTCAACTCAATCCCTATTCCACACGTTAATGCTACAACTTGCGCAGAACCTATGTGCCTTTTTCTGCTGTCAATTTGTGGGATCAAGGCTAATGAATTTTGCATGACTTTCTCCCAGTCGTCACTCACTAACTCAATCCCTATTCCACACGTTAATGCTACAACTTGCGCAGAACCTATGTGCCATTTTCTGCTGTCAATTTGTGGGATCAAGGCTAATGAAAAAGACGACGACCAATGATATGTCGAGATTTGCAGGAAAAACCTTTCCTCCATTCTCCTTTATTATGAATATGACTCTGTGTCTCATCACTATTTGCCCTAAAGATATCAGTCCTATTTACTACTTTCTCCAATACTAGAATGGACTGTAAGCAGCACTTGAGACATTCAAGACTAAACCTTGACCATGATTTGTCAAATGCCCTGAACCTGATATTCCAGGCAACACTCAAAGGAGACCAAGAAGGTTTTGCTAACATATTACAAAAATATCCAAGTATTCTTGAAGATTCTGCGATGGTAGCAATGGATACTCCTTTACATATAGCAGCAAGGCTGGGGAATACCCGTATAGTTAAAGAAATATTATCCAGAAAGCCAGAATATGCTAGAAACTTAAATCAAGATGCAAAAAGGTTATACTCCTCTGCATTTGGCTTCTTTACTGGGACACTTGGAGGTAGTTAAGGAGCTGATCCACGGAGTGATGGATGTCTGTGTTCTTAAGGATAAATATGGAAGGACGCCTCTATATTATGCTACTATGATGGGAAGACTTGAGGTTATGGAGGAATTGCTGGACGGATATCCAGAATACATCATGGAAATGAATGCTGCGAGGGAAACCTCTCTCAACATTGCCGTTTTATGCAACCAGTATGAGGCCTACAAGCTCTTGCTGGAGCGGTTTTTGCAGGAAAACAAGGTGGAGTTCATCGACTACAAAGGCTCGGAAGGCAATACAATACTGCACTTGCACTTGCCTACCTCTAGAAAGCAATTCCAGGCAAATATCCTTCTTGATTTCGGTTTTGCAAGTAGTGCACTATGTTATGATCTACATGGGCTACATATGCATGCACAAGAGTAGCTCAAACGTACCATGCTATACATATGTACACATGTATACTATGATAAAGTTCAGTAATGACATTATACTAAGCCAATTCTGTCTTGTTCCGCCACTTTGATTATCGCAATCTCTTTCCCTCAATTATTCTATTCCTGACTGTAGGTAATCAGTGAATTTGTTTTCGAAATTAGTTCTAGATTCCTGCAGGAAGGATTTCAAAGCTAGTTTTATCTTGGCCTTATCAGGATTGATCCATTGGGCTTGACTTCCATTCTGTCAATCCTGGTGGGATTTCCAACAGGTACTATCGACTATGTGATCTCAAAATCCTTTGATATTATAAATATTGTTTTGCCTTTAACCAAATATAGTAGAGATATCCTAATCATGCAAAGACAATATGCTTATAACCACATCTTTCAGAAATGAACTACTAGCATTTCCTCAGTGGGAGTGGAAAAACTATAACCACACTAGCCATTTTCACATGCAAAAGGAACTGCTTCCCAACCCACATCCACATTCTTGCCAGTAAGAAAAATAACAGGAAAAGCAAAGGACATCACTAGGTATAGATACATATATTTTAAAGAAAAGAATGATAGTTGATAAGCAAAATCAGGACAACTCCTAAACAAAGAAAAAGAAATGGAGCTCTGATTTGGTTCATCTTCGGATACCTATGATCATTCGTAGGCTCCTTCAGCCTTGTCCAATTTTTACAAGTAGATTGAGTTCATGTTTATCAAGATTAAGAAGTTTTGCTTAGCTGATTCCAACTGTTATTCTCAATGAGATAGTTTATAATTCATGCAGAGCCTCAAGACACTGTTAGCAAGTAATCCTAGCATCAGGCCAGCAGTACAAGTGAACAGTACCAATGCTGCAGCTCTCAGTGCCCTAAATGTCCTATTACCAGATGAAGAGATGGGGAACAAGATTGATAAGATCCCTCAGAGAGCAAACGCATTAAAATGCGGAGCTATAACTACACAAGATTACGTCTACGAGGGAAATATGACTTTTGCGGATACAAGTAACTCGGGGAATCAATCTTTTCCTTGCATCTGATGATAATCCCTCCAAAAATTCAATTGTTGTGTTACTAATATCAGCAGTGACAGCAATGACAACCTTCTATGCAGCATTACATCCACCTAGAAGTATTCTAAAAGATGCCTACAGCTACGAGTTAAATCAGAGTGGCATCTTCCAATTTCAGAGCCAGAATTCAATCTTGACAGCTTCCTTCATTTTCCTCAACTCCATTGTGTTTTTCTCATCAATAGCCATGATTATGTACCTCACAAATGAGTTTCCAATGAGAAACTGGCTGATGATCTCTATATGCTCATTGCTCGGCTCCTATACATGCTCAATAATGGCATGGTCAACAAATAAACACGTGAACTAGTAGAAACCTAGCAGCCTTGTAAGGATAAATATTTCACCGTCTTGTTTAATAAGTTCTTTATGTTCTTTACAAGGGGTACTTTTTCTTTCTATTTAAGGTTAGGCCTTAAACTGAAGTTTGAGTGATAAGCAAATGTACTTGCTAGTTGCTACAGCAACACTTTGATAAGGTAATGCAGTTTGCTTTACAACTCTGCTCAGAAACAAACGAGTACTGGCTACAGTAAAATTAATGAATTTCTGCATTCACTATCAGCTTTCAGATATCTAAAATATAAAGGGCAAACAAAAGAAGGATCACTTAAGATATCCAAAGTTGTTCGCTTTTGTAGTTTAAGAGGGAAATTTTCAGTTTTGTTCGCTATAAATGGTGAATTCACTCGTTGTTCAAGAAACGGGGAGTTGTCCCCACTCCTCAGGCAACTGAAATAAGGTGTGCAACAACTCCATACTTCCAACAATGTTCAAAGAATTCCAAGCAAAATGGTTTAATCCCGTCAATTTACTAAATGCAAACATAATATAAGTCATGTGGAAGAACCCTAGATCTGCTTCTTTATATCTAATGGAGAACTTGAAAAAGAAAGAAAAAGTGACAATTAGCAATTACTAGAGATAACATCAATTTTGAATTTCTTACATAAAGTAAATAGGTTCGTTCTATATGTCCAGAGATTTATACCAGTTCTTTATTCCTCCTGAATTTTGCAAATCTCATGGGTTTTCTTACCTACTCTGCACATAATACCACCAAATTTGCAGGTAAAAATATGCTTCCGTGATAAAACTCCAGTAGTAGCGCATCTCTTCGTTTCTTCCTCTACCACTCTCGTCATGACATCACCAACATCACCTAATGCCCAGGCTACAGATATATGAGGCCGCGGATCCTGACAAGCATCCATAGAGTTATGCAAATGATCTCATTATCACATGAGGAAAAAACAATAAAGATTACAAGTTATCCCTTTCCCAACAGGATAGTAAAGAAGAAATATCTTCATAAACCTAACCTTGTAAAATTCCAGAAGATTGTGCAGCTTGTAGACCTCATTAACAGCTTCAATTTGCTTTCTTATCTGTTGGGAGGGAAAAATTCCAAATGAGTTCTTTAGCCCTTCGAAACAAACAAACAAACAAACCAAGCCTTAATCCCACTAAGTAGGGTTGACCTGCATGAATCCTATTATGTCATTGTGCTCTGTTATGGACCATATCCTCCTCAATTTCTAGATGGGTTATATCTTTCCTACAAGTTACCCACCAAGTTTTTTTCGGTTTTCCTCTGCCCCTCTTATGTTGACTACTCTATCTAAAATCTACTCGCTTGACAGGTGCTTCTACTGGTCGTCTTAACACATGACCTAACCACCTTAAGCGAGTTTCTCTCATCTTATCATCAATAGATGCTACTCCAATATTCTCACGAATATGCTCATTCCATATCTTGTCTATCCTAGTGCATCCACACATCCAGCTTAACATTCGCATTTCTGCTACTCTCATCTTTTGCTCATGTGTGTGATTCACTGCCTAACACCCAGACCCATAGAGCATCGCTGGCCTAATTGCCGTTCTATAAAATTTATCCTTAAGTCGTAAAGGAATTTTGCGGTCACATAATATTCTCATTCTCAATTTAGTCCATCTCGCTTGTATCCAATGTGTAACATGACTCGATCTATACCACCATTACTCTGAATAACTAATCCTAAATATTTAAAATTTTCACTTATGGGTATCTCTTGATTTCTGATACTAACCCATATTCCATTCCTATGTGCACCTTTACTAAACTTAAATTCGTATATTCTATTTTTGATCTACTAGTTTTAAACCTTTTTGTCTCAAGTGTCACTCTCAAACTTCGAGTTTAGTATTAACCCCATCTTTTGTTTCATCTACTAACACAATATTATTTGCAAATAACATACACCGTGGTATTTTCTCCTGTATGTGCCTTGTAAGTTCATCTATGACCAACGCAAATAGATAAGGATTTAGAGCTGAACCTTGGTGTAAACCTATGTTTATAGGGAACTCTCGTGTCAACCCTCCTGGTGTTCTCACACTTGTAACCACATCCCTATACATCTCCTTTATTGATTCTATATATGCTACCCTAACTCCTCTTTTTTCTAAAACTCTCCACGTAACTTCTCTAGGGACTCTATTGTATATTCCCGTAGCTTTTCAAAATCAATAAAAATTATATGTAAATCATTTTCTTTATCCCGGTATTTCTCAGTAAGTCTCCTTAATAAATGTATGGTTTCAGTAGTCGATCTCCCTGGCATAAAACCAAACTGATTATTTGACACATTAGTCGTATTTCTTAACCTTCTTTCTATCAATCTCTCCCAAAGTTTTATCGTATGGCTCATTAACTTAATACCTCTGTAATTCGCACAATTTTGTATGTCCCTTTTATTTTTTAATATGGGTATAAGAGTACTCTTCTTTCACTAGCCAGACATCTTTCTACTCTTCAATATTTTATTGAAAAGATTGGTAAGCCAACTTATGCCCTTCTTTCCTAAGCATTTCCATACCTCGATTGAGATATCATCGGGGCCAACTGCTTTTCGTTTTTTCATCTTCTTCAAAACCTCTTCCACCTCTGATTCCTGAATCTTTCGATAATACATTACGTTTCTATACTTCTCAAACTTAGTTAACTCTCCTAGAATGCTTAGAGATTCCGTCTCTATTGCCTTCATTGAATAGTTGATGGAAGTATCTCTCCCATCTTTCCTTAATTTCCTCATCTCTTACTAGCACCTTATTATTTTCATCCTTGATGCACTTGACTTGAGTTAAATCCTTCGTCCTAAGGGCTCTTGCTTTAACAATTTTATAAATATCTCGCTCCCCCTCCTTAGATTCTAATTTTTGGTAAAAATATTTAAAAGCCCTAGCCCCCCTTCACTTACAGTCTTTTTTGCCTCCTTTTTAGCAAGCTTATATTTCTCAATATTTTCGTCACTTCTACAACTATATAGAGCCTTATAGTTAGCCCTCTTAACTTTGATTTTATCTTGTACACCTTCATCCCACCACCAAGAATCCTTGTTCATAGGGGCATAACCTCTTGACTCTCCAAGTATCTTCTTAGCCACTGTTCTCATTTTGATTGTCATGTCATTCCATAAAGTGTCAAATTCTCCTTGTAAGTCCCAAATACTTTGCCGTAACAAATCTTCCTATGTTAAAAATTTCTTCTTTTTCCTTCTTTAAATTCCTCCACTTAATTCTAGGTGATCTAAGTAGGTTCCTTCGCCTAATGTGATGTTTAAACCTCAAGTCCACCACCAAAAGCCTATGTTATGAGATTAAACTTTCTCCTGGTATAATTTTACAATCTCTACAAACCCTTCTATCTCTCTTTCTTGTGAGGAGAAAGTCAATCTGTGACTTTGTTGAACCACTTTTAACGGTAACTAAATGTTTCTCCATCTTCTTGAAAAAAGTATAGAAAATGCAAATATTGAATGTCATTCCAAAGTCGAAGATTGATTTTCCTTCTTCATTTCTTCCCCCATAACCATATCCACCATGCACGTCTTCATAATCTTCATTATCTCTTCCCACATGTCCATTTAGATCACCTCCTATAAAAATTTGCTCTCTTTGGGGGACACTACCTATCAACTCATTAAATTCTTCCAAAACTTAACCTTAATGGACTCATTTAGACCTACTTGAGGCGCACGTATAATTAGTTACTAAAGATATTAATAGTTTTATGTCCTAAAATTAGTTTAAGAGCCATAATCCTATCTCCTTTCCTAGTCACCTACACTATATCATCCTTCATCGACCCATCTACAATAATAGCTACCCTATTTCTAGTCTTGTTTACTCTTGAATACCAAAGTTTAAATCCGGAATTACCCATTTTGTCTCTTGTAAACACAAAATATTAATTTTTCTCCTAATCATGGATCTACCACCTCCATTGATTTACCAGTAAGAGTTCCAATATTCCAAATTCCTATTATAATCCTATTCTCCAGAACATTTTTCTTCCCCACTACCCTCCCCTATTATGTGAGGACCTTGCATATTTTTCACTACACCCGGACCCCCATGGAGATGTAGCGGCCCTTGCCCACTATTCGCCGCACTCAGGCAATGCGACGCATCGCTTATGGGGAACACCCTACTTTAGCCCTTTGAAAGTGAAATAAAATATAAATTATGAAAAAACAAGAAAATTCCATAAGCAGTCTATCACTTAAACAGCTAGACTGCATATAGAAACTTTGCTTATGGTGCAAAACTGAAACATCTGCTTAAGGAACAAAGTCACATATAATAGGTGGATTTATACAAAAGATAGCCTTTGAATTGCAATGGAATGCAAAAAAGGCTCACAAGGAACAAGGAGCAGCCACTAATAACCCATAGAAGAAACAATATCTGCAACAACAAAAGAGGTAGAAACATCATACACGTGCACATGTTTGTGACAGGAAATTATTATTACAATACTAGTAAACTATTGAGAGTCGAGCGCAAAATCTGTTGTAGAGGACCAATGCATCTGATATCTAAATCCAACATTAATTATCATTTGCATACTATAGAGTTCTGTCAAAAATTCAAAGTTATCTAAATAAAGTGTTAAAAAGTAAATTTATTAATTTTCATTGTAGTGCAAAATGATAAATTCAAAATCAGACTGCATTTGTTATCTAATTTAAATAATTCACAAGAAAGCAATAAAGCTAAATTCCACCAATAGCTGGAGCTATCGTTGACTTAACATATACACATGGTTGAGGTGCACAACAAATGAACCAGCCAAAAGCGAAAAATCCCATCTTACCTCAGTCAAGCCTGCTGCTATAACTTCCACGGAGAGAAAAGAGCGTGTGCAATCATCATTAACAAACACTACCCATCTAGTGAAGTCAATCCAATACCTATTTCAATTTCAAGAAAGTGGGTAGTTAAGAAGTGGAATTTGCAGAATGTAACATTAAAAAAAAAAAAAATATCATGCAAGTTATAGTATTACCTCCTCTGAGACTGAAGCTTCTGGCGAAGCATTGTCAGCACCGAGTCTCTCTGGTGCAACCGTATAGGAACAGTTCTTCCCAGACTAATATGAAATTCCCTTCCTAGAGCAACTTGTTCAAATTTGTTATCATCTTTAAACAAACTATTTAACGGGACATCTATATCAACAACATGAAGACCAGGTACAAGAGCTGTAACCTTTCTCAAAAAGTCTCTGAACCATCTCCTTCCTTGGTAAAGAGGGTATACAAACTGTGGCCAGAATGGGTTTACAATTGTCAAAAACCACCACATATGACTATATAAGTAGGCACAACTATAATTTGAAAGGTGGAAAAGGAAAATACACATACACATACACATACATGCATCTTTTTTGTGCTGTCTTGTACAGGAAGTATCATAGCAGAAAATTACGTTCACAAACATACCACTACATTGATGTCCACCGCTTTATAATAGGAAACAAAATTTCCATATTACAACCAAGCTGGCAGGCACAACAAATACTAGCATCAAAGAGAACCATGACTTCATTTCAAGCCAATGAACAAACATGACTACATACCCATATTTGCCTATTGCTCCGAATGTTTAGCATGCAAAACATTCATGTTTACTAGCTAAAGGAGAAGTATTCGTTACATATAATTTCATTTTACATTTGATCTTACATGGGCAGAAATAAAAGAAAGAAACCTAGAAAGCTATCTTTTTTTTATTATTACTGGACGTTCTACAGGTAAAAAAGAACCCAACCATATATACCTTAAACAAGAAACGCAACCAATTGAAAAGATAAACCATTTTCTTGTGATTTCTTAGTTCTTTCCACTTGAAACACAGTTACATGAAAAAAAAAAAAAGTGCCACCAAAATCGTTTCTTTATCAAAGTTATGGAAAATATTAAAGCAATTTATTCCAGAAAGGATTCAAACTAAAAGCAAAAGCAGGGACTAATAAATTTACCGGGGATATAAACGTGCAAAGCGTAATTTCCTACCACATGAGGAAAACTCCGAACTCGTCTGGGTTGCTCAGCTGGCAAGCAATCAAATGCACCTTCACAATCAAAACATCAAATATTTGGCATCCATTAAATACAATAAAGCAAACAGCATATACTAATACAGTTTAAAAGTTACCGAACGAATTGGGTGTTTCGAGGAGAGCAAGAGGAGGTGGAGGCAGAGATGTTGATGCTGTTTGGGTGGGATTGTAATGTCTTTGGTTGGAAGTTGACGGTGGTTGTCTTGCTGAAATAACGGGATTGGAGTCGGAATCCGAGTCTGGGTCCGACGAAGCGCCGCCGTATGAAGCTCTCAAGGCGTCCATCGCCGCCTTTTTCTCCTCCCCTCGAAGAAGCGCTGCTTAGCTCCTACGAGTTTAAGCAAAACATGTTGAATGGTCTTTATAGTTCAAAATTTAAAAGTTGTTTCCTTAAGGGAAAATGAAAAATTCTTATTCATAACATAATGCTATAGATCATTTGATTTAAAATACTTTATATCAGCTCACATCTCTTATTAATATAAATCACTTATTGATATAGAATATTTTATATAAAAAATTCATGATACTATCCGTACAAAAATTTTCTAGGCAAAAGACTCAACTACAATATATATATAAGTTGACCAATAAGATTATTTTATATCTCAAAAAAATCTCAAAATAAATACATCTTTCAATGATGTGTTTTTTTAATTGAACATGACAATATATTATAAATTTATGCATGAATCAATTAAATATTTCTTAAAATATGTGTATGTATTTGTAAGAATCAATTATAACTTCTCATGTTAAAATTGGTAATTTTTGATAATATTTAAAAAAAAAATAATAATTCTTGACAACTAAGTGGGGCATTCTACTTTTTAAAAATAAATAAATAAATAAGTTTCACAAATTTATAACTAAGTGCTGTAAATTTACTAAGAAAATTATAAATTTTGATCAAGAATTAAATGTTTTATTAATGAAGCGGTAACAAAGTACATATTATTATTATTTTTTTTATAAAATGGTACTTCCGTTAATGAAGTGGTGATTTTTTGTTACTAATGTGATCAATTTATCAGGATTTGAAAAGAAAAAAAATCAATTTATCGGGGGAAACAACAACGGCGCTCTTTTTAAACCGAGTCCGCCCTCAACCACTCCCACTCCCACTCCCCCCACCCAAACACACACAAAAACACACACCCACTCCATCGCTCACTCATACTGTCAATGTGAAATTGGAGTCATAAAGTTGGTACAAGATGAATAACAAGGAGAATCTGGCTGTGGTCGGCGGCTGCGGCGGTGAGGGTGGATTATCGGCGGAACAGAAGTCTCGTATTTCTCAAAATTTCAGAGCGGCCAAGGCGCTCCTCGCCCGCAAGAGGCCTCGCCAAACCGAAACCTTCCATCTCTCCGCTCATTCTCCTCACAAGTAAGCTTTTCATATTTTATTTTCCTGATAATTTAGGGTTTACACTTAACAACGTCGTTAGTATGAGCAGCTTCCAAGTGAATAATTGTGCAATGTGATTTTGCCCTAGCAAGACGTGAATTAATTGTTGTTTGTTAATATTTGATTTTTTTCTAGAATTAATTTTAATTATATAGGAAACGTATTATATAGCGTGATTGTGATTTTCTGATATGCTTGGTAATCTTGGCAACGTTTTGTATTTTTTTGGTTGTTCTAGAGATGAGTATACTCGGGGACATGAAGCTCCTGTTCAGGTTGCTGGTACTAAACGGCTTCTTCAGATCACTTTCCGAGATTCCGGTGAATGCGTCATCCTTTGAAGGTCTCATGTTGATGAACCATGATTATTGTACTAATTCATGCGCTAAGGTTCTTGCTGTGGGAACTGTTGATGTTTGCACAACCACTATGGCCGAGAATAGAACTCCTACTATAAAACAACCAGAACCTTGTATTAAACTATTCGGAACTCCTCATGATGATCTAAGTGAAAGGGGAAGAGGAGTTCCACAAAAAAGTGGAGTTGAGTTATTTTCAGTTGTTACTCCCATGAGGCAATCTTACTGCTCTAGCTCGAGTGAAACCTTATCTATATCTGGTGCTTTTGCTGATGATTTTGATGATTCCATTCTGGGGGAAATTGATGCTCTATGTGAAAAGTCAGCTGCAAAATCTGAAAGAGGGGTATCAGACAGTACTCAGTTGGAGATGCAGCATGTTAGCAACAGTCATGGGGAGAACAACACTTGCAGTGATTTTCTACTTTTGGATGAGAAGTTGAGTAGGTGAAGACGTGTCGAATCCAAGTGGCAATCAAGAATTTGGATCAGAAGTGTCAAGAAAATTTGAGACACAGATAAAGGACATGCCTGAAGGGTATGCTAAATATATGAAGTCTCTAAATGACAGGCAACGGGAAGCAGCCTGTAGTGACATTTCAACTCCTTTGATGATTGTTGCTGGACCAGGAAGTGGAAAGGTTAGTGGCTTCTGCTAGTTCTGAACTTCAGAATTATCATCTTCTTTGCTTATAGTTTGCCTTTTGAACTGTAAATGACAGACATCTACAATGGTTGGGCGTGTACTGATGCTGCTGAACAAGGTATTTTGTGTTTTTTGAGTTTTATGATCAGTTGTTCTTCTGTACCTTTAGCAGAGAGCAATAGAATTTTGACACTACAAGTCTGAGAGGCTAGTTACCTTGATAAGTTTGTTTCGTACCTGACCTTTAATCACATATAGGACATTTGTCCCTCCCACATTTTGGCAATGACATTCACCACAGCAGAGCTGCTTCTGAAATGAGAGAGCGCATTGGAGCAGTAGCAGGGAAAGCAGCAGCAAAAGAGCTCACAATCAGCACATTTCACTCATTTTCCTTACAACTTTGTCGTTTGCATGCTGAGAAGTATGTATATTTTCACGTTTTTCTGTCTCTGAATGGTAGACTATGTAGTCTTATGTTCTTAGGTTTTTCTCTTTTAAAGAAAGTGATAAGCATATTTCCAGATAAGCCATTGTCCATTGTACTTGTCCGGCTGAAATTGAATATGCTAGCCATCTGTAATTCAGGAATTCACCTGATGGCTACCTATGTAAGACCAAAAGTTGCAATGAATGCTAGAAGCCTCACCTTTTACCATTGTGCTAAGCTATAAGTGTTTCCTTAGATTACATACACGCATCGACCATACTCTTGGTTCTTTAATGTGTCATTTTTTCTTTTTGAAATTTTTAGCCTATTCATTGGAAGGGATATTAACATTAAAACCTCAATATGTTATTTGCCCTCTATTCATCTGGGTCTAAATTTGAGGGTATCAGATCATCGAAATTGATCCATTCACAGTGGTCATGTTTTAAGTAGTAAAGTTTACTATACAACAACTGTGAACCAACTATAGTGGTATGTAATATTGAGCTATGTCTTTTCAGTTGAAGTTGATTTTGAACTTAATTTTTTGGCTTTTATTCTTTGCTGCATTCATTTGATTCCTATTATTTGCTGTTTTGCAAGTACGCAAGTACTTTTCTGAGAGGTATGCTCTGACTATTGGGTAATCTTATAGTACATCATCTTACCTATCCTATATAACATTTTCGAAGCAGAGCCTCAAGAGCTGTGTAACATCAAAACTGATTCGGAAAAAGTTTGTTTCTTGTCAAATTTGACATTACATTAGATATGTGATTGTTAGCTGTGATTTTTGGCTTCTAGCTTCTCGAACACCTTATCTGGTGTTTATCGCATGAGGGCTGTTTTTCTTTTTCTCCATGTAGACTTGCATGCTTGTTCATCCAGTTAAGTCTGGACAATTTGATCTTCCTAAAATCAATTAAACTGCTTGTTTTTAATTTGGTTGAACTAGGAAGTATTTTATTTTCAATGTTAATAGTGACAAGTATTTTACAACAATGTTAATAGTGACAACTGGAAGATAGTTGACTGCTGGCTGAAGATTTTGTGAAGTAGCAATTTGTGTATTTCTAAATTTTATTTTCATTTCTGACATTTAGCTGTTCCATTCTACTTGTATTCGATTGCTTATGTGTTAGCTTGTGAAATAGGTTAGGCCGAACACCTGAGTTTTTGATATATGGGCATGGACAACAGAGAAGAGCTATCATTGAGGCTGTCCGCTTGCTGGAGGATGGTAAGAAAATGTCAAATCAAGAGCCTTCCAAGGTAGATGATGTGTCTGTGAGTTCCCCACAGTATTTCAAAGATAAATCAAAGAAGTGGCTGAAATATGTAACCAAGGTAAGTGGCCTGTTCGACTCACTAATGTTGATTTTCAGAACTTGAAATATCTGTTACATAACATGACAGAATTGATTGTCTAGTTTTATTTCCTCCCTATTGTACAAGTAAAGTGAGCAGAAGGAGCTGGCAGTACATTCCTTGAGAAAGGATACCTGCCTTATTGCCTGCTACTGGGGGGCCCTATGCATTCTTGGCCTGTTGAAGAAAATTTGCAGAATGGAGAAGTAACAGATGGTGCTGCAGTCATGATTTTTTTGGTTTAATACTTCAGCATGAGTTTTTTTGTTTAATTTTTTTTTTTTCACTTTGTTTGCAATTGAAGCTAACTGTCAAGGGGGTTAAGTGATGCAAAATGAACCACAGGGGCAAAGTGAAAATAGGTGGAACTACTAAGGACAACTTGGGAATAGACTCTGTATCCTGGGCATACTTGTCTTTAGCAGCAGTAACGGCCCATTACCCTTGACTGGTAGTCTAGGGGGTTAAGTGAGACAAAATTGGCGTTAGGGACTAAAGTGAAGAGCACCCCATACTTTTTTTTTTTTTTTTCACTTCCTGTAATGTAATTACCCCTTTTTTGTTTTAAGGATTCTGTACACTTGTTGATGAGCAGAACACTGAGATGCCAGGAATGAGAGAGGCTCTGAAATACTATGATATTTCCCTTCCACATGCTATAGTTTATCTGGCTAAAGCAGTTTTCAGCAGTGGATGATTATGGTCTGGTGCATCCAATGGATAGCAGTAATAACTAAGTTAATCCATGTTTCAGGCTAAAGCAGCGGGCAGGACTCCTGAAGATTGCCGTAGAATAGGCAATGACATAGGAGTAAGCTTAAAAATAAACTTTTTTTTGGAATGAGCTGGTGTCAGTTGCAGGAATTTCATTGTTTTGGCTGCTTATTTGTGCTTGACTATCCTATTTGAATCTGATTTAGGCTGAGATTCTACGGAACTACGATGAGATACTGAAATCATGTAATGCTTTGGATTACCATGACCTAATCAGCTGTTCTGTGAAGTTGCTGAATGAGTTCCCATCAGGTTTGCATCAGACACAAACGTATTTGGTAGTGCAATTCAGCTTAATCATATCCTTATTTTGTGAAAGTATTCCACTTGCAGCATTCAAGGAGTGCCAGGAGTCATGGAAAGCTATCATAATTGATGAGTTTCAAGACACAAGTGCCATGCAGTATGGTCTGTTGCAGATTCTTGCATCCCATAATCGTATAACCATTATTGGTGATGAAGATCAGGTCCATTCCATTTTTCATACTCTTTTTTGGTGCCACTTTTTTAGAGATAATATTTTGGTGCTATTTTCTGAATTAAATGAATGTCCTTGATAATGCAGTCTATTTTTAGCTTTAATGGTGCTGATGTTTCTGGATTTGAATCATTTCGGAAAGATTTTCCCATGCACAAAGAGGTTTGCCTAATTCGCTCTCTGTAACTGTGTTAGTAGGCTTCCCTGTTTTCTTCTCCATTGCTTCAGCTTTTAGGAAATCAGGAGCGTTTGCTGATTGCAATTTTCCCTATTTGTATGTGCCCTCGTATCTGTCCAGGTTAGACTGAATAAAAACTACAGATCAACTCGTTGTATTGTTGAAGCTGCGTCATCTCTTATTCAAAATAATTTAAAACGATGCCCATCAAAAGATATCCTCACTGATAATTCCTCTGGGTCGAAGGTAACTATTCGTATCCAAGTAATTGTTGTTTTAGCTTTCTTTTGGTGACCAATTTATTTTTTCAATTGTGTTTTCCAGATAACAGTGAAAGAATGCAGCAACGAGAATTCACAGTGCGCATTTGTGGTTGATAAAATTTTAGAAATTACTTCTGAAGGTTCAGCTGCAAATTGCAACTTTGGCAACATTGCTGTGCTTTACCGGAGGCAGGTCAAGTTTTTCCCTGTTACTGAGTTTGAGTTAGCTTAAAAGTACAACTGCACTTGCTGCTGAACTTATATGGAGTCTTGACAGGTGTCAGGGAAGATTTTCCAAACAACCTTCCGCAACAGAAAAATTCCATTCAACATTCATGGTGTAGCTTTCTGAAACAGGAAAAAGGTTGTGAGCATGCATGTTTTATTACCTGGATTGGCTTTCCTAGTATCCATACATGTTGATATCTGCTGACTGTTTCCAGTAACTCTCAATTTCTCAAATTTAGAAATGGTAATTCATGTTGAGATTCTATTAATATGTGTTGCATCTCCAGTGAACTTGATTATACATGTATGAAGTGCCTCTTAGAGTGGTTAAACTAATAACTTATTAATCTTAGGAGTTGTAACTAATCTCTTTCCTCTCATTGACCTTGTTAAATATAAAATATCCCACATTAGTTAGCCTAAAGATACTGCACTAGTTAATAAAGTTCATAGGCCACACCACTCATTGCCAATTGGTGTTGAGATGGAAACCCATGTT
The DNA here is from genome assembly GCA_025175665.1 of Cinchona pubescens. NCBI lineage: Eukaryota > Viridiplantae > Streptophyta > Magnoliopsida > Gentianales > Rubiaceae > Cinchona > Cinchona pubescens. The sequence continues at coordinate 2,347,891 of JANKKI010000118.1, forward strand.
ATTTAACATGGTATCAGAATTAGCCTCAGGTTTCTCCCATCCACACGTGCCTTGGGTTCTCTCTAGCCTAGCCTAATGCTATCACTCAATTCCCCGGGAGCTAAACCAACCCAAGTCACCAGTTCTCAGACTTTCTAGTCTCAGGCGCTCAATTCCTCAGGAGCTCAAACAACCCAAGTCACAGGTTCTCTCTAGTTCCGGGCGCTCAACCAACCCAAGTCACGTGTGAGAGGGCGTGTTAAATATAAAATATCCCACATTGGTTAGCCTAAAGCTCCTGGACTATTTAATAAGGTTCATGGGCCACTCCACTCATTGCTAATTAGTTTTGAGATAGAAGTCCAGGTTATTTAACATACTTGATAAAGTCATGCTGAGGAACATGAATATATTACTGATTTTAGGTGGCTTTTTTCTATGCAATTCGTAGATGATAAATGAGTTTAAAAAACCATGATGAAGTTCTGCTTCCTTTTGACATCTTAAAGTGGTTTTGTAAGTCAGTACAATGAAAATTATGTAGCGACACAATTGTAAATTTGCTGTGACGCTGTCAAATATTCTAGTTTGCCTAACTACCTTATTTTTCACTCCCAACTTTTGAGTATCTAATTCTCATGATGAGTGTATAACTTGTCATTCCAAGTGCAGTTAAGTTCAGATTGCAAATGCTATACCTTTAAGCTTAATGTTATGTTGAAACTGAGAAGAAGCACTTTCTTTAGAAATGTAAATGAGTCGAGTGTAAACATACATCCCCACCCCCCGGAGAGAAGTAGGAGCTTTAATACTTCTTTTTTGCAACACCACTTTTTTATGCCACCTATTATTATGCCTGGTATTGAAGACCTTGTTCTCAGTTATTGAATATTGACGAGATGTAAATCCTTTTACTTAGGTAGTCAAAGCTATTATGGCTATGCTTAGAACAGCATTGCCTGCTTGTGATGATGGTTCATATCGCAAAGTATTCAAAGCTTTGCTATCTTTTGAGAAAGAGGAGAAGAAGAAGGTATATCCATAGTTGGTATAATGCATCATCATTAAGTACCTGTAATTCTGTAAATTATTATCATTCCCTTTCATGTTGATTTAGTTTCTGTGGCCTTTGTCATTTTGGTTTCTTTCTTTTTCAGTGTAATTGAACATACAGACAAAGTTTCAACAGTAAGGAAATGTAGCTTTATATCTGCAGCAAGAGACATATTTAGTACAAAGATATCTGGTACCTTCAAAAGGTCTGTTTTCTTCCTTCTTGGTGGGAACAGTTACAAGTCTGTGGTCGTAGAGAAAAATAATTTCCTGTCAATATTTTTGCTTCTGATTTTCCATAACAGGTTGATGCTCAATTATTTAATGACACAGTTAGGTATTGCTTGCTTATTGGACACTTTAGAGGTCAAAGATTGTAATAGAATTTAAGTGTCTATTGGTCTACTTTGAACAAGCAAACTGCGAGTTTATTGAAGTGTCATAAGGTGTGCTCTACAACAATTGTTTATGTCGAGTAAGATCAGCAGAATTAAACTTCTATTGTTTATATCAAGTAACAGCAACAGAATTAAACTTCTCTTGTTGCCCATATACATATTTTGGTTCTTTTAAAGGGGATTATGTTGACAACCCACGGTTAGAGTTCCATTATAGATCCAAGTGCCTTCTATAATTTTGTCAGTTCAGAAAGATGTGGATTTGTCAAATTAGAGCAAAAATGTGTTTTTTTGCAGAATAATAACATATGATCTTGCAATCTAGATTTGCATATGCAGTTTGGTATGGTCTAAATTTATTGTATTCTAGTATCCAAAATGTCTCTTACAAGCATTATGTATACTTAAGCTGCTTATTGGTTATAGGACTCAACTTACCCAGGGGCGAAAGGTGTTGCTCACTTTAGACATGATAACAAAACTTGTTCATACGGTAAGTGAACTTGATCATTATACTTTCAATATTATTGTTTTTGTTGATTATTTTTTGCAAATACTGTTACATTTGTGGAATATGGTTTTTTGAATTTTGGAGCCATCTTGAAGGACAATTTTTTAGATTAAGATTAAAAATTGCTCCTTTGAAGCAAACTGGTTTATCCAGAGAGTTGGTGTATCTGCTTGTAAACTTTATTCATTTTCGGTTTCGAAATGGGTGACCCATAAGTCATACTTAACTTCAAATTTAAATTTTTTTCCATGCTCACAGGAACAGTCAATTTCAGCTGTTATCACATCAGTGGCAAACATGATTCCTCAGGTTTGTCTCTTTTTAACCTTGTTCCTTCTCTTCTGTAAGTGAGGTTAAACAATGTACCAGCCGTAAAATTTATTTTGTTTACGGCAGTGGTACCCCTGATTACCTACTAGTCTTTGATTTTTCATTGGTTTTATTCACCGAGTGGCACTGACCACTTGAGCATTGCTGTTACTCACCTGTTTGAAAAATCAAAGAAAAAACCCCAAGATATTGGTCCTTTTTCCTTTCCTTTTTAAACTATGACAAATACTTTGGGACAAGAAAAATCATGACTAATATAATGAGATGGAGGGGTTTAACGATCCATCTTTCGTTGATATCCTGAAATGGATTTAATTTTTTTTTTTTTTTCCCAAATGGGCGCCATGTTCCCTAGTTTGGAGCCATTAATGTGATATAGAGTCCCATCTAATGGCCCAGGTAATTAGTCATGATTTTTCTTCGAGCCATTAAAGTAATATTGAGGTACATGCTAAATTACCTAATGAAAACATCACTTCATTTTTTTGGTTCTTTAGAGATACCTTCTCGAACAGCGGGCAATCGCTGATGTAGATGGAAGGAAATTGCTAAATGAAGACAATGACCTTAGATCTGTAAGAATGAATGTTTTTCTTTTGCCTTATTATATCATATCTTTTTTCAGGCAAAATGTTCTTAGCATTTTGAGCACTAGATTATTTTCATTGTTCCATACCTTGGTGTATTGAATCCCATGTGTGAATATGTTTGGAATTTAGTCAGTCCAGTTTTGCAGGTGCTCCAATATCTATTGGATGATGTCTCTGATTTTTTTACAACGCAAAATTCTATTGTGGAAGAGAAGAGGGATGACACAACACAAGGTAAAGGTTGTGGAGGACTACTAAAAGCTTTCATTGACTATGTGTCTGAACGGGAGAGAGATAATTTTCGTTCTAGTGCACTTTATGACAAGAAGACATGATAACAAAGACTCTGTTACCCTTACTACAATTCATCAGGTTCTTACACTAAAAAATGTTTGCCTTTCTTCTCTTTGCCAGAGATCAGTTTATGTTCATTTCTATTTTTAGAGTATTCTTTACATATTATTTTGCTTTTCCCTATGGTTGTCTCCTTGTGCAGTCAAAAGGCTTGGAATGGGATGTTGTTTTCATTATAAAGGTACCATAGAATCTTGACTTGCAACTAAAGCCATTTATACATGAAAGAACAATAGATCTTTTTAAATGTATTACATAAAATGTATACTCCATACTTTGCTGAAATTGGAAGCTCATGTGCATTAAAGAAGCAAGGGAGAGTTGGGAAGGGGAATGGAAGGGATGTTCAATTGTATGATTCTTTTCCTGTTTCTGGGGTTAGCTTTTTCTTAAAGTTGCATCTTGATTCGGCTCATGTTCTTGACATTTGATACTTTGTCAACAGTTATAATTGAATTGATGGCCATTTTATTGCTTATATAGTTTCGAATTTTGATAATAATTGTAATTGAATTGATGGCCATTTTATTATATTTCTGAAATTTGACACTAAATTGTCTGACGAGTGGCATAAGCATTCTGTGGACATATTCCCTTGAGATATTTGCATGCTTGACTTTTGGCCAGTCAAAAGAAGGTCAGGGGAATGTATGTGTTTTTCTTTGTTTAGATTGGGAATTTTCAGTATTCGAATTAGTTGAGTTCAACACTGACGCTTGGATCAATATCCAGGTTAATGAGTCTGAGATCCCCTTGTTGCATGAATTCAATGGTGCGTCAAATGGAAAGGGTTCCTCAGTTGAGGTAAGTGTGCTCATGGATAGGAACTTTTGCGCTTGCTTGTTAAGGGTTGTGTGGTTTTTTATTTATTTTTGAAATATCAGGATTACAGATTTTTCTTATTTGACAATTTTAGGAGGAAAGACGCTTGTTGTATGTCGCTATGACGAGGGCTCGGAAAAAGCTTTACATTCTATATTTGATTATGGATTCAAATTGGCAGGTCTTTCCATTCAGAATTTCTTGGTCATTGATTGAAAATTTCACATTCTTAATTTTTTTAATGCACCTTTTCAGGTTCTCCAACCTTCTCGATTTTTGAGAGAAATTCCACATCATCTTCAAGAGATCCAAGTGAGCTCACATTCAAATTTCAATGTTTGATTTCTTAAGTTCGGATTATTCCTAGTATTGATATCCCAAAATCTTGACCGGTGTTTCTGATGTGAATGATCCGATTGTATCTTAGTCAAATCGTTGTTAGGCTAGGTGATAATATCTAATGCTACTGAATATAATTATAAATTTATATGAGGCTATTATACATTTTGGGCTTTGTGGAGAAAATGAGAAACACAATACCTTAAAGGTGGCTTGAGTCTTAACATTCTCAAAGGGTGAAATTCTTGCATGTGCACCAATCAAATAATATATACTACTGACAGGCTGAATTTAAAATAAAAAATAAAAAAATCAAGGCTTCATATGTAAGGAAATAGTGTAATATATATTCATATCAGCTTCTTTTAACCTTCTTTCTCTTTTTAAAATCTGGAACTCTGTGCTGGCACTAGTGTTAGGTATAAGTCACCGTAAGAAGCCGATCCTTTGTATTCTTTTGAAAACAATGTTTTAAGAATAATTCAGAAATTATATGATTTGAGTTTATGGTGGTAATGGCTTTTCCATCATATACAACTGTTATTGAGCAGCAAAATAAGCAAGGAACATTGGCTTTTAAGTTCATGGTGGTACAAGTAACGGATATCTTAGAGGCATATTTTGATAATTGCAAAAGGAACATTGAGAAACTAGATCCTAAGAAGCAACACATTTTGAGTTTCAGAAACGGTACCAATGCATTAGGAGGTTGAATGGACTTGTTTATTTCTTAGCAATTAATGCAAAATATTTTGCCTGGTTGTCTTAGAAGATGAATATAGGTGCATATTCATCCTTCTCACTGATACATCGTTTCAATTTTTTGCTGTTGAAATTGCATTAGTAGTTTGTTTTGCTTCACAATTCTCTTTCTAATGGTTTTTAGGGTTTTGTTTGACTTATCATTGTTTTTCTTTTTTTCTTTTTTTCTTTTCTTTTTCAATTTTCATGTCTGCAGGATGAACCAAATCTACAAGGTTTGCAGGGAAATCACCAGCAACTTTCTCGGGAAACTCTCCAAATTGCTACTTGTGTACTTATTAAATCAGAATTAGCTGACGCAAATAGTAAAGCAAGTGGTTGTGTCAATCATGCTTGTGATGAAGCGTCCAATGAATCAACTGGATATATAGAGGGCTGTAATGCAAATGGTTTCTTAAGAAGGTTCTCTTTTGACATTGACTAATGGTGCCTTGAACTGATTTAAAGTTAAATTTAGGATACTGCTATTATATTATATTAGTCACTCCAATTTTTACTTTATTTCTATACAATGGTTTTTCAGATTCCATGTGGATGACCGAGGTTATGTTTCTCAGTTATTCCATTGGTCAATGGGCTAAAAAACCAGCATTTCAAGACCCAAAAAGGCTGCTCAACAAGGTGACTTTTTTCATCTCTCCTGTTTCTTTTTGTACTTAATGTACTATTTATGCTTTTGTACTAGCTATTAATTAAATGGAGGCAAATGATTGTACGTATCATTTGCCTGCTGTGAAATGTTATCTTTGTTAAACATGTTCTGCTCCTTCAATAGGTAAAATGACATTAATAGTCATTAGACAGGGAATTAGCTTTTGTTTCTTCCTTCTTTTTCCTCCTACTTTTGAATCTGCTATCTGGCACCACAATGGAATAAGAAATTATTACCCAAACTATGTTATGTAGATTATACCATTTGCTCCTTGAAGATCTCTGTTATGTATTCTTTGTAATCCTTATGAAGAAACTGTTGACTTCTACATGGGTAAGGGATACAGGTAAGAGAAGCTATGGTGCATAGGTTGCCTTCATCAACTAACCTAAGAATGGACTTATGACAATTCTTCATGTTTGACCCATAAATCTCTTGATTCATGTGGTTCTGGCGGTGGACTAATTGCAGCAAAACTGACTTGCTTTGTTAGCATTTTGGGCCATTTCTGAATAATTGTCCATGGAAACATCTGTTCGGTAAACAGACTGCAGATGTCCTCAATATCTGAGAAGACAATGTTATCTCTTACATTTGACATTAGATCTTACATTTTGCTGGAGTTCTTTTCTGTAGTGCTCCTAAAACAAAGAGCTTAAGTGTTCATCCGTTCCTATTTTGCTTCCTAATAGTGTTGCAGTTGGCATTAGATCAAACACACACACACAGACACACTACTCTGTAGGGAATTAACCTCTTTTCAACATTCCCTGTCAGTACCATGTCCAGCAATTAATCAATGTGAGAGTTACTCGCAAGTTCTGTATTGTTGGTTTTTGTTAATTTTGAAATGAAATGCATTGTGTATAAAAATGTTTCATATCAGTTTCATTGCATTGACAGGTAGCCTTTGTCATCGAGATATGAACGTCTGAGAGCCAAGAAGAGCAACCGCAAGGTTCCTTAGGCTTCTCTATTTGTTTCCTATTCCTTGTGTCGTGTGTCTGTGTATAGTTCTCTCTCTCTCTGATATGTTATGCCCCTTTTTTCAATCAGTTAACCATTCATGTTTTACAAAAATGAAAAAAAATATATATTATCACTTCAAAGTTTATGAAATGGCATCTTTAGGCACATGTATTTCCACTCGTATTTTTATTCGTCACTTTTCCATATGACACCAATATCTTTCTTCTCACTGAAGTGTGTTTTGCTACCTATGTGCTTTGAGGATTGACTTTTGATCAATTGCTAGGATGTCTTGTGCGCACTGAAGTCCTGCTTACATTGTGATGAAGCTTTTCAGTATGCGATATCTGTAAGTCTGAATGTCTATGCTTCAATAGTTGTACTTGGAAAATAAAACTCGGACAAGAAATCACATTATATGCATGTAATTTTAAAGATCATTCTCTTTATAATTAGGTTCATCTGAATTGGGAGCAAATTCCTGCTGACAAGCGTGCTCAGTTAATGAGAGAGAAGCAGGTATAACTGTTGTTCAATTTTCTTCTCCTTAGTTTTGGGTTTCTGTATGCACCACTCAAGTCTAACTGAAATTATATTTTGGGCAAGCAAAAGGTTCATGAATTAGTTCTACTCAATTGCATGCTATGATGTATAGCACATGCCTTGGACTAGTATAAAATTTTGGGCCATGGGAGACGTCGACCTCTAACTTAATATAAACTACTCGTTAATTAATTTGATAACTTAAGTTCTTAAATGGGGTGAATAATCCATGTAGTCTTATTGAGTCGTTCTCCTATGCAAATTTTGAAAAAGGAGACGAGAAGCATATTAGAAGATTTTCCAATTCAATGAATGCTAATGTCCTGCCTTTTCAACTTCACCTGGTCTTGAGTTTGACAATTCCTTTTCTTTGGATTTATACGTACTACCTCTGGAGATGTGTAGTTATGTATGTGTATCTACCTCAAGATGAGTAGATTTGATTCCCACATATATTTCCTAGCTTTGGCACAATTTTTGGCAGTCCTACTCCATTTTTTTTTCCATCATGTTTTCCCTTTTCTCTTGTAGGATCATTTTCAGAAACAACGAATTGAAAGTGCAATGAATTCATCAACAGCTACTTCTAAACAGGTGATTAACAGTTTCTTGTTATGAATCACCTTTTTGTCCGTATATGTCAACATGAATATTTCTTTGCTGGCAAGAGATAGTAGCAGTATCAGTTAAGATTTCGTGGTAAACTCCGGGAAATTCTTGTATGGACCGATGCCATGGACTCCTTGGTCCAAAATACTCCACATAAACAAGTGATGTGATAGGAGTTGATGTGGAGAGTTTTGGACCAAAGAGTCCATAGCATATGTAAGAATTTCCCGGTAAACTCCTATTCATCCATGTTTATTTCGATAGTGGTGTATCTATGGGAGATACATTTATGGGACTGTGAAGGATATAGGTAGTGAGGCTAGCTTTGAGGAATTGATATTTTCCAGTTTTCAGCATTGTATGCCTAATGTTTCATTTTAAGCCTTCATGCTACTCAACCAAATCCGTGGACTCCGCCCCTCTTTTATTTGCATTTGGATTTTGCAACCTTTCCAATGGATCTTTATTGAATGGCTTAATTACTTAAATTAGAGAATGAGTTTGGGATAGCAAAAAAATTAAGCATTAACAGATATAAGAAACAGTTGGCCACTTGAACCAACAATTTAGGTATTAATAGTCTTTTTTTTTTTTTTTTTGCACCTTTTCTCTTTAGTTCTCTCTCTTTTTCGTTCTCTTCTTTTTCTTCTATTTTGTTCCTTTTTTCCTTCTCCCCCTTCACCTTGAGCTAATCAATTCACCCAAACATCCAACCATTACGACGCTAATGTAAATGGAATTCCTTGCAATAATATTGTTGTTTCCTATCTTTTGATTGCAGATTACGTATCTACAGAATTTAGGATGCACTGTGGCAACACATCTGGACCTACATCCCGTCTTCATGCTTCTCGCTTGATAGAGCAATACAAATCTTTGTAGGAGAATAGGCATCCGGAGAGCAAGGTTTGTTGAGGTAGGAATTGCTTCATGAGTAATAGTTCTCGTCTCTCCTTGATCAATACACCAACCATAACTCTGATCTGATTCCAGTAATCACATGGAATTTCTTCCGAGATAAATTAAATATTTTGAATCGGTTATGCACATGGACAAGTGATGGAAATAGGGTATAAGTTAATGAAGTGGGAAATGTTTGTAAACCTGAGATGAGTTGTGCATATAATGTACTTACAGGAGCAAATTTGGCAATTGAGACAGGTAATCTTATACAGCTATTGACTGCTTTACGCTAATATGTAGTACATCAACTAAAATGAACTCTAGCTCCTATAGACTCGGAAATGAGTAGAAGATTCTCTTATGCAAATTTAAAAAAAGGAGACCGAAGCATATCAAAAGGCTTTCAAAGGCAATCAACGCTTTGGATTAACCAAAATGGAAGGTAAATGGATAATGGATGAAAATCATAAAACCATTTAATAGATGAATCTAAATGTATAATACATAATCTTTTATAAATTTAAAAACTATTTAAGTTTCTTTGTTATAAAGTTTCTCCATCTCCCATACTCCCTCCCAATACACATATGCACACACGCTCACGCACTCTAGAGCGTGCGCGCACACTCACACACACTCGCACTCTCGCACTCACACACACTCGGACACTTGCTAGCATAGACACACACATACATTCGCACACGCACACTTAAACAGTCGCACACAGAGACATTCAAAAGCTCTCTTGCATACACACACATTTAGGCAATCTCGCACGTACACACTCATTTTGACATACAGAGACGTACACATTTGACTGTCTTTACGTGTGTGAATGTGTGAGCATATGTGTTGTAAGTGTGCGTCTAGGTGTACGTGTATGTGTGTAGGTGCGTGTGTATGTAACTGTCTATCTGTGAGAGAGGGATCCACAGTGTCTGTGTTTATGTGTGAGAGAGAGAGAGAGGGAGAGTGTGTTTATGCGTGTGTGCGCGCGCGACTGTGCATGTTTCTGATAGAAGAGACGGGAGAGAGAATGTTTTTATGTCTTAGTGCTGAGTTTTGCTGATGTTTTTTGTTAACCAATTAAAACTATTTGAGTAAATGGTTCAGTTCGATTGTCCTTTTAAATCTATCCAACCATGTGGTGAACCAAATCCACTTAAGTTTAGTGATGTATTCTTAAATGGATTTGGTTTAAAGTGTCAGTTCTACTTTTGACTAATGTCCTGCCTTTTCAATTTCACCTTGTCTTGAATTTGACTCCACGAATTGAGTTCAGTGCAAGCATTTTTCTTAATTCCAGAACCACAGAAAAGAAAACCAGATTGAGAAATTCCGGAATCGGATGGTATGTAGCGTACAATTGATTCATTAATTCCTAACTCGTTGTTAACAAAATCTGTAGCAATATATCCAATTGGCAAGAAAAGAGATGACATCAAACGAAAATGCATCGAGACAAAAAGTTTAATGAATGTGCTTACCAGCGGCGGAAATACGTATCTAACTCACTTGAGGAACAGTTCATATGTACTGAAGACGTTCGCCATGGTGAACCTTTGAAACGCCGAACACCAATTTGGGGGTGAAAATCTATAATTATCAGCAGTAGTCATCATTAATCAAAAGGGTCAATACGTGGATCGTGTTCGCTTGCCATAGCCATTCCCGTACATAGACACGTGGGGCACATTACCTGCATCCGCATGAGGGTCAAAGATTTAAATTTTACTAGTTTTCAAACCATCGAACCAGAGACTTCGGTTCATTTAGTGTGGAAGAGATATTTACTAGCAAATATATCCCACCAAGGAGCAGGTATATATGGAGCTAACAAATAAAGCGTAATTTAAGCTCCAAAGGATATCATTGAATATCTGAACCTATCCTCGTGTAGTTGCAGTGGAAAAAGATTTTTCAGATCATTATATTAATTGGTTCAATTTTTTTTTAAACAAAGGAGAAAACTGACAGAAATGCATTGTTCGGAAGCACCACTAATTTTGTAAAAGAAGAATGTTGAATCATTGCAAATTATGGTGGATATCAAATTATGCCAATGATTGCCTTTGACCATAGAACCAGGTGCAAACCAACACTAATGTACATTTCAATAAATCCATGCAGACCTTAAATTAATTTGTTATTTTCATCCCTTATTGAATACCTCTAAATAAAAGAGTAAATAAATACACCCTGAATCGTACCTTTCCAGATCCAGAACAGTTTGGGCATCTTTCTGTTTTAGGTGGAGACAGAGGCTGATCCCCACCATTAAGTGTTGAAACTGGTTCAACAAGGACTAGAGCTCCGGTGCTTGAACAGCGAGCACAGGCAAGATATCCTGCATTAAGTTCAAAAGGACAAGTGCTATCAACATTAACTGTATTTCTAGGATTAGTATTTCACATATCTTTGAACAATCACTATTGTTTTCTTCCTAATATTGCAGAAATATATTAATTAAAAAATATAAGCAGAAAGGCTAAAGAAGAAGCAATTTCAGGAAGCAAGAATAATCACCCATGAGAATCAATGAATAAAGGTAACTCCAGAAGTGGATCTACAAAGACTTCTGGAAAATTCCTACTCTAAAATTGTCTTTCTCAAGCAAGCCCTTCAAGTGCATTTATTAGAGGGAAAAGATGGAATAAAGCTCTTGACAAAGGTGGTGCATGGATTCTAAAACTCATAAGACCTAAAGAAAAAAGTTTAAGCAACATAAGAATTTCTAATAGATCATTTGATCCAACTAAAATGAAGCTATTCCAGGACATCCAACTAAAGCAAAATGAACACACGAAAGTTCTTTTCCAAGGCAGAAAACCTGAGAAGTAATGCCCACCTGTGCCAAGGCAGTACTTGCACCTCTTGTGCTCCTGCTGTTTGACATTATTTATTTCAACTACCATCAAGGCAGAAATTACTCCAACAGCTCCTCCGGGAAAATGAAGCCACAATGGGATCAACCTGACTATATATCGCAAAGAATATACACCATTACAACCATGGAAGCAAACCATTTTGTATACCATAACTTGAATAACTAATTGTACAAAGTCAGCATTGAAAAGTGTACAGAGTCCACTATTTCCAGATCTTGAAAATGATATATCAATTATAAACATCTGTTCAAGATTCTAAATTGTTATTTCTAACTTTTCAAACCTAAACGGAAATACAAAATAGACTTTTCATGTCATCATCCATCCATTCTATCACTAATCTGCCATTTAATACTTTTAAAATCAAGAAAAAGGATTTATAATTGGTTCAAAAACATACAAATACATGCCTATAACAACACAAAATTTCCTTTGAATTAAGATTTTGGTTTTACTCAAAACTTTGCAACAACCTTAACCTATATTAAGATGATAAATTTATCACCTCACTAAAAAAACACCTTAGAATCCTACCAACCGCGAGAAAGAATTGGCATATGGCATCAAAGTGTAAATAGTGTAGCAAGAAAAGACGAACCAAGGGTATTTCCATTGCACCATATAAGCACTATAAAACTTTTGCGTTCCTTCACTGAAGATCTAACTAATTCTCTGTCTGTAGTTTATTATGAGCATGGTCAAGTTAGAAGTCATTCCTACTAAAACACGTATTGAATATTCTATGTTATCCCGAAATCAGATAGGTCAACTGAACCAACTAATGAAGGAGGTAGTTGTTCCAGTAAGTAACTCTTTATCTTTCATGTCCTTCATTTGAGCATCAGATATTTGCTCATCATCCACGAAACACTAAAATGTACTACAACCCAATTCTCTAAGGTTTTTCCCCAGCAGCCCAAAAATGTCAAGGCAACTAAATGCAATAGGAGAAAACTGTGGAGACACATTCTCAGGCGCAAAGTAAAGTAGAGATTGAGCGTGGGCATACCTCAATTGCATCGGTAGATGCATGCTATGAATAAAATCAGCATATGATGTACCTCCTAATCCCTTTTTAACTTTAGCTCTAACTGAATAAAACATGAGAGGGTAGTATATGGTCAGAGCCTGTCTAAGCTTTAAAGGAAGAAAAACTGAATATAGTTCATTAATTCCTGCATTGATTTTCAAATTTGTAACTATTGATGAAACAAGGAAATCGAAAAATTTAGAGTCAAAACTTGGACATCCACTTTGACATTCGTGATCAAATTATGCATTATTCTTGGCAAATTCATTAATAACCCTCCAACAAAATTTTGTTTTCGTTAACGGATTTACAAAGATATAGAAAGAAAGTTTCTGGATTGAAAACAGGGATTTGCCACATTTTAAGCATATTTTTTTAAGTCAAACAATCTGACTGACTACTACTTCAAAAGTAAAGGGAATTCACTTAGAGACTTGATCGATATCAAATATCCAACCTGAGTAAAATTGTAAAGTTTGAGATGCCAAAAAGTTGACAAATGGATCTATTAGTCAGTATATCCTTCAAAAATGAGTCATATAAAAAAGATCGGTTCCTAACTATTTGTTCAATTATCCTGACAGAGACTACTGGAACAGCATCCAAGAACTTACAGTTGGAGCCAGAAGCCCACCAAAAATCATTATTCCGGCAATAAGAGAGAAACAAGTAGCATAGTATATCCTCAAGTTAGATGAGTTCTGCATACGACATAGATAGAAACCAGTGCAGATTTCAGAAGCTATAAGCAATAAGGTTTACTTTGTTTCGAAATGACATTGTGATTCTGGACAAGGGAAAAGAAAAATGCAATTTTATTGATCCATGAACAAAATAGTGAATCCTGAAGAGCTAATCACAACAAGAAGACTATGTAACTGAAGCCAACTCACCAGAGGCGGCAAAAATGGAATAAATGATGGAAAATTAGGAAGCTCAGTTTCTTGTTCTTCCTTTAGGATTCCAAGCTCTGTGCTTTTTATTCTCTGCTGTATCCTTAGCCGGCGAACCTACAATGCTTTGAAGGTAAAAGTACAAACATAATGATACCAAATCCGAGGGACAAAATAATATTGGAATCCAACATATCCGATGATATCCAAAAAATAAACCAATTCACAAGGGGGAAAAAAACAACTAGAGATTTTATTCTTCTCTGTTTTTTCCCTTCCTAATTTGAAATCATGATATGCTATAGAAATAAAAGTTGAGACAATTCTGACTTTGAGAAAGAACAATGGAATACTAGTAAGCAATTTGCAATTCTAAAAGGAGCACATACGCCTAATCAAGTTTACTCTAACCTTCCGAAAGATACTTGACTCCTAAAAGACTCTATACCGGTTTCAGGAGTCACTTGATTGTCGACTGAAAACTTACATTAAGACCTGGAAACTTTTCAAGCTAATTAAACATGCAAAGTGCGAGTCAGATTGTCATCATTTGTTGCAAGAAGATTTTTCAATATTTACAGGACATCAGAAAAATAACTGTAGATAGCATTAAATTCTACAAAATACTTAAAAAAACTATTCCAAGCTAGCAACAGTTTTCTGAATTAAACATTCTCTCAAACTTAGTGAACTGTACATAAATTCATAAACCTAACTTGAGGAAAATATACTTAAAACATTATACATTTATTTCCAAATATAGAATTAGAAAAAAAAAAAAATAGCGAGTAGAGAATGAGTTGAGCAAAGATGAACTGACCTCTTCCATTTAAACCTAACTCGACGAAAATATACTTAAAAAATTATACATTTATTTCCAAATATAGAATTAGAAAAAAAAAAATAGCGAGTAGAGAATGAGTTGAGCAAAGATGAACTGACCTCTTCCATTTGCAAAAAGATTTTATTGCGACGACTCCGAATATTATCCTGAATTTCTTGCAATTCCATTGTAGCAAAATCCTGAACCGTCTCCGGTCCTTCAATTATACAAAACCTGCATCCAAAAACACTTGCAAATAAAATCACTACAAATTTTTTCCCTACTTTGATCAAATCGACTCATATTTCATACACATAAACGAAAACTTACCCGGAATCGTTTTTATCGGACGCGGATTCAGAATCGATCGCTTAAGACGCGAACGAAGAAGAGTTGGAATCGGAGGCGGAGGCGAAGGCCGTGCACCGCCATCTGAGATTGGATTTAAGCTTTCCTTGACAAAATCTTCCGGAATTTCGATTAAACGGCGACGTTTGAGGAGGCAGAAACGGCGTCCTCGAAGTCGATGCCGCCAAAATTCTACCTGTACAAAGCATCTTCACGTTTCTATCTAAGTCCCTATGTTTCACACAACACACACACACCAGAACTGGAGAGGCTCTTTCCCTTTTTTTTTTTATTAATGAAATTTTGGTGGGAAAATTTATGCGGTTGGCTACGTGGCATCAAGGCTTTGGTTACCGATTTTTATTTTAATACTATTATTATTATTATTATGTATAAATGGATTTTCAAGTTGGTTTTGTTTCTAAAAAACAGAAAAATGCAGATTTCGAGTGGAGGCAGCGTCTTTGGGTGGCTCTTTCAATTGCCCAACACAATTCCAAAACCAGTTAATGTGTTTGTTTCATTATTCTCCAAGTGAAAGGATAAACTTGATATATCATTTTCTAGCTGAAAAAAAATGGGCAATCATTTTGTATCATACCATCACATCTCCAATTATTACTCACTATGAGCATTGGGTAGTAGGAAACATTTAGTTAGCCTTACTATTTATAGTGTAAATTAAATGTTATAAAATTTATGATATAAATTGATATAAGTAAAATTTTATAAATTTTAATTTTAATTGTAGAGTCTACAGGTGTGATCAAAATCGAGTCTGTAGTAGTATTTTCCTAGGATAGTATACCATAGCTTTTTTCTCCATTAAGAATGGTGCTACGTCATAATTCAATACGAGAAAGTATACCATCATAAATTTTCTTTGTCAATTAAATAATTTGACTCTTTGCTATTATAACTCTTGCTAACCAGGGACGGATCTATATGTAATGGACGTACACCCACCGAACTCACCAAATCACCCTCTTAGTACTAAAGAAATCAAGTAATCATGAAACTATCCCTACTAATTTATTTCCGATATGCATTACTGGTTGAGTATGAAAAATTTTATTTTGAACATAATGAACTACTAAATATGCTTAGTAATTGATCTTAAATCAATGAAGGTATTTTATTTAGCATAGAGGGTTCACTCATTTACAAATTGTCCCTTGATTTTTAGTTGAATAGACTCCCGTGTAAATTACGATGTCGGATATAATATAATTCAACATTTTTTCATTTTTTTCATTCCTTAAAGTCTAAGGTATTAATGTGTTATTATATTTTATTTTTTCCTAATTCTTTTATAATTATCAACAATCAATTATATACATAAAAAATTAAAATATACTACTAAGGATATTTCAGTCATTTAACTAGTTTTTCTTGATATTTTAAAATTTTTTAAAAACAAATAATATGAATGGGGAGTAAAGCGTATATTTTTATTGTTTAAAGGGCAAATTGTAATTACTCACTTAGTTTACGGGGTAAAGTATAATTATTCCTTAGTTTAGGGGGCAAAATGTTATAACCCCAAAGATCCGATATGTTAGTAAGTCTTAAGACACCATTGGACACAATCCATGCCATTTGTTCTGATGACAATCTATTGATCATGATCCAGAATTCCAATTAGACAATTATTTTGGTCATTGCTAACTCATTGGATGTCACAATTTGATGTCTTTCAATGATCTTTGATCCCTAAAAAAGGTAGTACTCCTTAGATGCCAATAGTACAAAAAGGTGTTTTTTTTTCTTTTCTTTTTTGGATTTAAAAGCTATGAAAAAGTGCATCAACAAATTTCTGCGAGTTTTTATTGCTTAGTAAACATGCGAATCTAAGCAAATTTTTAAATAAATTAAATTTATTATATTGACTATATCAAAACAAAAATAAATTCCCATATTTAAGTAAATTTTTAAATGAACCAGTTCATTGCATTGAGTGTATAGGAGCAAGAACAATTAAACACCACCAAATGTGACAATGTTGTTTGCGTGTCAATCTATTTCTCTATCAGGTGGCATTACATGGACAAATGTGTTTAGACACGTTTCCATGCCATTATATGCGGTTGTCAAAATTTTGTCAAAATACAAACAGTTACAGAGCACAAAGATATACAAAAAAGAATCCTTTTGCCAAAATTTAATCCAACCGAGTTTTCTTATGGTGCGGTAGAAAGTGATGTTTATATCTATTATAGTTTTGAGTGCTGTATACTATATTTCCATGAGAGGCTACGTGTACCGGTGGTATAGGCTAGGCGGGTTAAAAGTCGCAAGCCCCATTAGCCCATTTGCACATCTGCTTTACATAGTACAAGAAGGTAAAAATCACAATGAATTTAATTTTGGACTACTAAATAATTTCAAAATATACATATGTTTCCTTGAGATTAAATTTCTGTTATAAAATATAAAATGAATGACTATAGTTGGCAGAGTCGGATGAGCAAGTAATGAGATGGAGTTCAACTTTCTGGGCTGTTCTGTCTGGCTATCTACAAGTGCCCCGCGGGGTCTTCTTCAATAGTTCATGTTAACAAGCAAAAGTATGAATTAGAAATCCCAACACCAAAGCCCCACCACAATGCAATATAAAGGGACATCCGAAAAGTCAGCTAGCTATCTAACTGTTTTTATTTCTTGAACAAACCAAAATGAAGCCAAACATTTTGCAATTTGCTCTCGTTCTTTTCTTATTGATCATATGCCACTCAAGGGCGTTTAATACGGGAAGTGAAGCAGGAGGACAGAAGACATATGCGCCAGACATGGTTTCTAGTCCTACTGGTTCTTCAACAGGGACTCCATCTGGCGCTACAGGTTCAGGTCATGGCTCAACAAGGACTCCATCTGGGGCAACAGGTTCAGGCCATGGTTCAACAGGGACTCCATTTGGGGCTGCAGGCTTTGGTCATGGTTCATCAGGGACTCCATCAGGGGCTACAGGTTCTGGTCATGGTTCATCAGGGACTCCATCAGGGGCTACAGGTTCTGGTCATGGTTCAAATTGGGACTACAACTGGGGATGGGGCTCCAGCCCAGGAGCAGGATGGGGTTACATATGGCTCAGGCTCAGGCCGCTCGCGGAATGGCGGGGGTTCTGGCTATGGTTTTGGTTGGGGCACTGGTTCAGGCGGTGGATACGGCTTTGGTTCTGGTGGAGGTGGTGCCACTGGGGGTGGATATGGATATGGAGCGGGGGCTGGAGCTGGAGCTGGAAGAGGTTCTGGTGGTCGTGGAAGTGGTGGCAGAAGCACAGGTTTCTTCGAAAGTCATGAGCCATCTACGTCTAAGCAAAGGAACAGCCATGGGTGAAGAAATTGTTCTGGAACTCAAGTCTATGTATTTCTAGAGGAATATAATAGTTCAACTAAGTGTCCGTGGTTTGATAACAATATATATCCATGTGTCATGGCTTATATGCTGTGTGGTAGCGTGATATATTATTCTTACTCTCTGCAATGTATGGATGTGTCTTGGTATTATATAGAAACCTATGGTTGAGTGTAGAATGTGTTTTAGCATCCTGTACTTTTGAACTTCAGACTCCTATTTCCTCTATTTATGCTACAACCAAGGGCTTCCATTATGATTATGAACCCACATATACCTGGAAAATTTTTGGAGTCATACCTTGCAAGGTAAAACAGCTTGCATTTGAAACTCAAGATCCCAATTCTTCAACTTCCATCTTTAGGTAAATCATGTCAAAGGGGGAAAATATACACAATGTACATGCACCATGTATTGCTGGCTGACGTATTACTGATTATGTAGAAATGACATGCAAAAGCAGGAAGATATAAAACATAATACATACATTTTTACACCACTAACTAAAGGAAATTTGAATTATCACTGCAAGAATGTCACTCATCAATAGAGTAAATTTTTTCATAAGCATAATTAAAGAGCAATTCTAGAAAGTACACATTCATGACTTCAAACTTACTCATAAATCCAGTGATGATGAAGGCTGCTCTGGCAGTTAACATGGCCATTGCGCAACCTTATAGCACTTTGCACTCGCAACTGAATCACCTCAGTGAATGACATTCCCGGAACACACAGAATTAGTATCTTGATGTCCATCTTTCCATAACATTTACTTTCTTCTTTGGCATGATTACCTTGTTAGCAGTACCTAAAATGGTCCACAAAACAGAGTTATAATTCAATTTGCCGACAAAAAGAGTAAAACAACAAAGAAGAAACTGTAGATGGACCTTCAAAACAGGAAGAAGGAAGGGGCTTGGCTCTACAAAAGTTGTTTCATCCCATCACCCTTCTATTCTTTAAGCTAACAAACCTTGTGGTTGATCAATCTCAGGCCTCAACCATACAAATGTATACAAAACTAGAATGTCATTATTGCAAGACAGACAGATAGATAGATGACACTAGCATTGTTGCCACTAAAATCTTAAATCATCACCCACTGAAGATTAGAAAGAGTTGTTCTCAACAAGAATTGCATTCCGAGTCCCACAAAATTTTGCTCCAAGCCTCCAATAATATACTTTCATCCAAAACATGAAAAAATCTAGAGTTATAGATAAAGAAATACGAAAATCTTATCTTGAAAACAATTGGATCATCCCACACCTCAATTTCAGCGACATACTAATTCATGTTCCCATTTATTACAATGGCCATATCTTTCCACAAAAGTAGTTACTATTACATAAACCAACTTTTGCTCAGACACCAAATAAGAAAAAGGCCAAAAGAAAGTCATACGCGGAAAAATAATCAATAAATCATTGTAATTAGATTATGGTACATCCCAATTTCAACAGCAAAGCCACCGCGGAATATACGATAGTACCAGGAGAAGCAGAATTTGAAGGGTTAGTTGCGATTGCAACAATAACTACACAATCATTTAGTGCTAATCGTCAAATATTCAAAAGCCCAATAATAAAACAGAATACAATCATGTAGACAACCTCCTTTTGGAGAAAATCCCTTTTTCTTGAATCGGCTAATGATCTCACCTACTTGATAGGATGAAAATTTAAAAGTCCAAAATGGTATAATTTTGCAAAACCCGGGAAATTATGCAAATCTTAAAACTGCAATGTGCTAATCGATAAAGGAAGAACAGAGGATTCTATTCTGAATCATTGATCGAGCTCAGGTTTGATCATCGTGAACATCTGATCCATTTTCTGATTCAGTCTCTGTTGTCAAGTGTAAACCAACTTGAAATGAAGGCGCCAGTAAGTTAGAGCACTGCCGTTCTATTTCTGGACCTTAATTCTTGGTACTCAAGTCCATTCTATAATATCAAATAAAATAGGCCCATGTAGTCTTTGGGTCTAGGCCCAATACTTTGGACAAGGGCATATAGATATAGTTTGAAGTTAAGAGAATGTTGTAGAATTCTCCATTATTATATATATATTGTTAAATTTATCTTTGTTTATATAATTAATTTTAATTGATATCTTTAACCAGTAATTGTCCACTAATCACTTCTAATTCTTTTATTTCCACCTTTTATTTTTTATTTTTTTATAATCCTTTTTAAAATTGCACACCCATTGTGTGTGCTTTTTTCACTAGTAATATATAAAGCTCTAGATGTGTTGAGCGATATTTTGATGTCTATCATTTTTTTAGTTTTTCATTAATACCCCTATCAAAATTTTAAATTTCTAAAAACTTCTAATAACTCATCCCCTTAACTTTAACTATTTTTTAATATATTTTTTTTCTTTTATTTTGCACACATATTAGGTGTACCCTTACCACTTATAACTATTAGTACTATGTTATTTGATGTTTTACTATTTATTTTATACATGTATTAATGTTCACAATAAATTATTTAATGTACTCGGAATTATCATCATTTATTGATATTATTTAAAATTTAGATCATCTCCGTTTATTTTTGTTCATTTTTTGTCCATTTAAGTATATATATTAAGAATTTAAATTTAAGAAAATAATCAAAATATACTTTTAGTTTTATGTTAATAATTAGATTATCATATTTATTTAGAAAAGAATTCACCACTGAATTTATGCGTTAGATTTGGACGGTTTATAAATTTTTAAATTTTAATAATATAAAATTATTTAATCATCTAATGATTAAATTTTTATTATTTTTTTCAGATATTTTGCAAGGCACTTTTTACAAAACTAGTCAATAATGCGCACTCCAAGTGTGTGCAAAATTATACTTAAAATTAATAAATCAGTTAATATAATTTTAAAATGAATTGGATTGTGGATAGTTAAAGGGTATGGAAAGTTATAGGCATGAGTTGGATTATTTTTCGGTTGCAGTCAAGAGCACGCAACGTAGAAACTAGATATACAAACATCAACATGCATCGTTTTGGAGTGGGACTAGGAATTAGGAAAGAATTTCCTAATTCTACGGGAAATTCAGAAAAATTTCCACGGTACACGTCTATTGTAAGGAAGCTAGTACCATTTTTATTTTGGTATTATCCTTTATGGAAACTAGTTTCCGATCGGGAGGATTATGAATCTAGGCCTAGAATAATTTATTTATAAAAAATTCAACAGTTCTTTTTAAAAATTATTTTTTTATACTTTAAATATTTGTACAATATAATATCATTGATATACTTTAAATATTTATACTGTAAAAATTTTAAAACAAAGAAAAAAAATGATTCCCGTGAAATTTTCCTTTATTTATTACTGTCTCGACAAAAAACAAAAAAGGTAATTGGCAATAGTGTTGTGGCATCAAACTGACTAAGAAGCACCTTTATAGAATCCTTTTAATAATGGAAACTTTGAGAGGCATATTTGGAATATAAACCGAATCACTCTCCGATAAAGAAAACCACCGTTTTTTATGGTATTAAATTAAGATAAAATTTTACAGTCCTTTATAGGAATTATTTTTTTATATTTTAAGTGATTGTACAGTATAATATTATATGATTTAACAATTTATATTATACAAAATTTTAAATTTAAAAAATAATTTTTTAAAACAGAAGATAGAATTTCCCTAAATTACTACCGTCCCTAAATTAAGATTGTTCTTTTAAAAAACTATGATAAAGATATATAGTACTAATGTACTCCAAAAGGGTTTAGAAGTCTAGCCGTATTATAACTACCTTATTATTGTCCCCAAGAGAACGGAGAAGTTGGCATTAAAATAGTCTCGTGGTGTTAAAAATATAATTGCACCTTTTTCTTCTCTTCTTTTATATTCTCCAAAACTTGGTGTGTTAGGCTACTTGGAGAAGGTTGATAGGTATCACATCACGAGGGGCAATAGGAGAAGGCGGCCTTGAGTTGATTTGCTTCATCAGAATATATTACGGTTAGTTATTTTTTAACTCTACATTTATATTATTACTACTTTTTGCTTTAGAAGTTGAATAATAGCTTTTATTTTCAGTTGATTTGATTTTCGATTTTAAGTATATATATGCTATGTAAAAGTTCGTAGTTTTTATTGTTTATTATGTGTTAATTTGACAACTACTTGGAAAAGTGGTCAAGGGATGACTGACTTTTCTATTTTGTCATCCTCGTGTATTAAGAAAGTTATGACAATTGTCTTCGAGCTTCATGGTGGAAAAGAGTTTTGTAGCCTGCAGGATTGAGATTGGGCAGACTTCTTTTTTGTAACAACATTGACTACGGTTACTTATTTATGTCTTATGTAATCTAAACTCTAAAATATGGGTACTCATATTTCACATGTAGCCATGTAGGTATCTGGTAATAAATATTAATTTTACCATAGATTTTTTAATGTGCAACATATGCACATCATATAGATGTAAATAAATCATATGCAAGTAGTTGTACTGCCCTTGTAGGGTTTTACTTGCATCATATGCAAGTAGTAGTATTTTGTGGTTCAATTAGTTATTTTGTGATATAGATGTAAATAGATCATATTTATTTAGATATTTTAGTGATGCCATGAACTCTTATCCCAATTTCATTTTGGCTCTTGAATTATTATTTATTTTGTTTTGACCCTCAGACTTAATAATTTATTTACTTTTTAATCCTTTAGTCAATTTTAGGCCTTAAATATAAGGATTTAGTGTTAAATTTGCCATTTTACATGTTTATTATCCTAACTTTTTTTTTATTGTTGAAAGTACAGAACTTTGAAACATAAAGAACAACTAAAAAAGATTTCCCTCGCTCTCCCTATTAGCCACCCTCTCTTCCCTTCCTTACCTTATCTCTTCCACCGGTAATCCACGCCCTTCCTTATCTCTTCCACCAGTAATCCACACACTATTTCCGACTCATTCCTCTCCCCTTTTCAATAAGTCCTAATTCCTTCCTCTCCATACCTTCCTTCCCTTAACCTCTAGTGTCTATTCCTGTCAACTCTCTCTTTCCCTTTACCTTTTCTCGGTTAGCCCACTGCTTCCCTTGTCACTATTCCTCCTCTCTTACCTTTTACCTTTTTTCTTTCCCTCTCTTAGCTGCAAAGAGATGATCGAAGGGAGACGACTTGATCAGATAGAGAGAGTTGAGCAAGGGTGTTGGGGAAAGTTTTGAGAATTTGCAGTTTAGCAATCATAATTTTTTAGAGATGTAGAAAGGCCAAATGTTATACCTAATGCATAAAAATTTATACTACATTTTACCTAGAAAAAATTAATCTGAGGTATTGACAAAACTATGTCATTTTGGTGATGAATATGGTTGACAATACAAATTTAACCTTACATTAATTAATTTTAACAATCGAAATTAATAGAAGGTCTAAAAATAGACGGCCTAAAAATATATATACTTTGAGAATCAAAGGACTAATATAACAAAAAATAGTTCAAGGGCCAAAACGAAACTGGACTTAAGAGTTCAGAGACCATTTAAGTTTTTTACCGTAGTATGAATGGCTTTGCGAGGTAAATTAAGAAACAAAGGATCATTTTAGATCAATTGATTGAATTTGGATTTGAATTTAGATTTGGAAGTACCAATCGAAATCCATGAGTTTTAGATTCAAAACCCATTTAGAATGATGGATTTGGAGCCTTTTAGATTGAGAGGATTCTAGATTCACTGGTTACAAATGTTATTTTAAATCCCTCACACACAATCTTCATCTTCACCATCTCGCTGTTGCACTTTGTTTAAATCCTTACCATATCTCTTTGTTGTACTAACGGCTTTCTTGTAAATTCTTATTTTTTCTAACATTGACTTTCCTTTTCTCCCTCTCTCTATATATACACACGGAAACTTATCTAGGTTAAAAAAATGTGTTCTATTTGTAGGTGTTTTAACCATTTATTTTTATACTTTGAATTCATATCTTGAGTTTTCTGTGTGATTTTGGTAGTGGTCTTTGAGTTAATTGCAACAGTGTAGTACATCCTCGATGTTTGTGTGATTTTGGTAGTGGTATTGATGTTCTATTGAAACTGCCTTACATGTTGTTGTGAATATGCTTGAACCATTGTTATCTTAGAGCACTTGTCAATTGATGCACCATATATCGTGCCTGAGTTATTTTGGTATACATCGATCAATAAGTCTTTTATATATGTTCTTAATTTACTCGGTTGAAATCCATTATTGGTCAAGTCCACCAATCCAATTGGATCGAGAAAGAGTTTAAAGGATTCTAAGAATGATTGTGGATTTTATTGTGGTTGTCTTTTCAAAGACAACCAATTTTAGTTTGATGTTTAAGCTCTATCACGTTTTTTTTTGGTCCACGTAGACCTAAAATTACCCTGACAAATGTTTGTGGAGAGACGAGATCATCATAAAAGATCTTTTTTTTTTTTTCCTTTTACATTCTTGTCTTATTCTCTTTTTACGGGTTTCTTAAGAATAACATAATTTTTAATTGAGGAGCGAAACTTTCACTTTCAAAAGGTCAAGATGAATTTCTTGGAGGTGGAGAGGAGCATTCCCACAAAGACGCTCGGAAAGAGAATATTAGAAGGGGGTAGTTGTCTGAGTCACAAATATTCACCAAAATTTAAACGGTCAAATATTGATTCATTCCAAAGTTTTCCAAGACATTGTGGTAAATTTGGTTATGAGCTTAAAATTGAAAATTTAGATTTTTTGGCGACGGAGACTATCAAAACTTCAAATGAAATACATGATATGGGAATTGTTGTACCTAAGCCATTGAGAAGTTTAGATTATGTGAAAAATCGGTGCATAAAATGCCTAATGTTGCATATGATGGTAAACTTGAAGTTAGAAGGGAAAAGATCAACATAAAGATTGAGAAATTTCAATCACCAAAAGCTTCAAGAAAGCTTGATTGTGATGTTATGTTGCCTAAAGCAGGAGGTGACACATTTGACTTGAAAGCCACGTCCTATCCTTTGGCTAGTGAATATCAAAAGTCAAAACTTCCAAATTCATCAAAAGCACCAGTGGAGCTTAATTGGGATGATGTGTCACTTGAAAAAAGTATAGATAATTTGTCTAGCTTGAGGACCTCCGTTCATAGTACGGAACTGGTTACAAAATATCAAGATTTGAAGATTCCAAAATCGCCTCCTATCATTTTTAAGAAGATTCACAACTTTTTAGGATCTGGAAAGGATTATTCTTCCTATTCAAAAGTTGGGGCAGATTTGGCTACTAAGAGACCTAGTTTTGAGACAAAACCATCAAAGATGAACATAGAAACTAATGACAAATCAATTCCGGATGAAGATAAGATGAGGACTACTTCATTATTGAGGAGAAACCAACTAATGTCCCTCAGTGGAATGAGGATAAACTTGTATCCCATCTTGTCACTAAGAAATATCCAAGCCAACATGTTCAAGGGCAAGCGTCTACAAGATGCAAAATTGATGGGGAACAAAATGATGAGGAAATTTGCATTTTATCTCCTTTAGAATGGAAGAAGTTTCTTCAATCAGGTGTTAAGTGCCAAAACAAAAGTGAGAAGTTCAGTAAAGCTGAAATTTCTGTTGGAAAAATGGTATGTTCTAAAAAAGGTAAGGTGAAAATTTTTGCTGAAGAGAAAGTGGAAGAAACAAAAGCCAAGCAATTCAAAAATATACGTCTTGGTCCATGTGATGTAGCCACAGAAATGGTTAGCAGTAACAATATGCAGAAGGCTCGTAATTTGTACAACGAGTTATACCAAAGTCTTTTGCATGAATACAAGGAAGAGTTGGATGGAGGACCAATTAAAAAACAGATACATGTTAATGATTCTGCAATGATTTTAAAGAGAGAGCGAAGATGGGTAAATATGGAACCCTCTCTTGGACATGTTCCTGGAGTTAAAATTGGTGATATGTTCCAATTTAGGGCCGAACTTGCTGTGGTCGGGTTGCATAATGAACTAAACTCTGGTATTAATTATGTGACTATCGATATGAAGGAGTATGCAATTAGTGTTGTGGATGCAGGCCGCTATGATAATAGGGTTGAATCTTCAGATATTCTTGTCTATTCAGGTCATGGTGGAAACTCTAGGGTCCAGAGTAAGAAATTTGAAGACCAAAAACTCGAAAAGGGTAATCTTGCTTTGAAGAATAGCATGGATGCCAAGCTTCCGGTGCGAGTTATTCGGAAAACTATGTTGGCATCTAGTGATGCAATTCCTTCTAGTAAGAAGAAGAAAAAGATATACATCTATGATGGTCTTTATACGGTGAGTAGAGTTTGGCGCGAAAGATCTGGTAATGGAAAATTTGTCTTAATGTTTGAATAATTGGCCCGTATGCCAGGCCAACCATATTGTGACAAGCTAATGACCAACAAGCAAAGAAGATCCATGGACTACTTAGCGCACAATTGGGTTATGACAGGAGACGATGTGTCGCAAGGACAGGAGAAAATGCCAATAAAGGTTGTGAATGAAATAAGTGATGATACACTAGCACCATTTACTTATGTGACAAAGATGATATATCCACATTGGCATGAACTTTCTGTTCCTAAGGGTTGCAATTGCATTGGTGGATGCTCCGATTCTCAGCAATGTCCTTGTGTTGTGAAGAACAAAGGGGAGCTTCCATTCAATGAGGAAGGTGCAATTGTTGAATGTAAGAATATGGTCTATGAATGTGGCCCAAATTGCAAATGCCCATCATCCTCTTGTCAAAATAGAGTTAGCCAACATGGTCCTCGATTAACATTGGAGGTTTTTTGGACTAAATCAAGAGGTTGGGGTGTTAGATCTCGGGAAGACATCCCTTCGGGTAGTTTCACATATGTGAATATATTGGAGAGTTAATCCTAGACCAAGAAGCTGATCAAAGAAGTAACGATGGATATTTGTTTGATCTTGATGATGGTGAAGGCTTTACAATTGATGCAGCACAATATGGGAATTTGGGAAGATTTATCAACCATAGCTGCTCACCTAATCTTTTTGCTCAAAATGTTCTTTTTGATCATGATGACAAAAAATCACCTCACATAATGTTCTTTGCTAGCGAGGACATACCTGCGCTACAAGAACTCACATTTGATTATAATTGCGGTCGTGTTTGTGACCCAAATGGTAATATTAAGGTGAAGAAGTGTTGTTGTGGTTCTCGCAAGTGCACCGGATGGATGTACTGAGGAAAGCTACCACTGGGTAAGTGATTACTCTTATGTATGCATTTTTCTGGTTTTCAATTAATTAAAGAAGAGAATAATTTATGTTAAATTATTTTTCGGATAGCTCAATAGTATAATAAATTTTAAATACTTATTTTTATAATTCAATAACATTACTAAAATTATTTTTATTTTCAATTCTTGTCTATTTGTCTTTTCTATTAATTATAGTCTCACAGTAATATAACTATTATTATACATATTTACCATTGCGTGCATTATATTATCATTTAACTAAAAAAACAGTATTTTTTATTGACTATGATTACTCTTGAAGTATTTTTAACAATTGTTACAAGTCTTTTTAACTCATAATGATAAAATTAAATGTTGAAAGATTATACTTCAAAATATTTTCATTTTATCAACCAAACACTAACAAATTGTATAAAAATTTGACCTCTTCATATATTTTCCTAAGAAAAATATTTTAAGTACATCCAACCAACTGGACCGTCACTATTTGTATTGCGCCACCCACTTATAGAGTCTTTTTACTACGAGCATTTATTCGTGGTTTTGATGGATAAAAAATAAATTGAATTAAAAAAAAAGAAAAAAGTATGGTAACAAAAGTTTCCGTATTAATCCAGTTGAAGGGTATTATTTGGTTTATATATACCTGCACCGATAGATTTGAGTGAACAATAAAGCACTTTAAAATCTAAGTTTATTCTCTAAAAACTATTATTTTGATATGGGTCAATAACATAATCTTTTGACGTTCCATGCTGCTGGTAATATGTAGACACAACATGCACAAAATCGAGGTTGATGTGCAGATGACAAAATCGATATCAGGTCTACCTTTACAATCTTGGAAGTTGTCGATAGAGAAGAGCTCATTGTTCTTGACGGGTAAGGACCGAAGGAAAGGGTCACCCCTCCGAACCGGAGAACCACCACACAATCTCGTTTGAGGTTGAATAAAAAATGAGTAAGTTTTGACTATTTATTTTATAATATGAAAAGGGTATGACAGTCGTTAATATGATTACAAAATAAAATAGTCTCACTATTTTTTAATTATTAACGGCTTGAAATATTTATTTTGTATTATGGAGTGAATTGTAAAAAAAAAAATTATAGAAAAGAGCTTAGTGGCACTTAAGGAGGCTTTGTCGCTTGTTTAGGGTTGAGTTTTTCTTTTGCCTAAGTTTGTAGTCTGCTGAAATATTGTCGGTTTAAAAGTTGGATTTAAACCTTGTTTTGCTAAAATGTGAAATATTATCCTGGTACGAGGTCTTGATATGTTTTAGTTGGCTTGTTCCGATGGTGTCTTGCTCAATACTTCCTTGTTGACCGGTAAATTCGCAGTAATTGCATGTTGACCCATGTGAATATAACAATCAATTTTTCTGATAAACAATGGCAAAAAGTATTACAAATTGCAATCATTACTGAACATTTTGTAACTACCTTTTTTATCGCACAAATATTATAAGAAATTTATATATTTTTTTTTTATGTATTTTAAAGATTTATACTAATATAAGCCTTAACAAAGTTCAAACTTTCCAATATCTAGAGGTATTTATCTCAATTTGTCGATTCGAAAAATCTTTTTAATCGGTCCATTTTAAATTGTAAAAATAGAGTATCTGAATTAGTTAATAAAATTCGGGTCAAAAAATTGTGACCTGACAAGTGGTGGAAGATCTGACTCGGTCCATATATCAGATTATAGCATTTCATTAATATATTTTGTTCTCCCCCTTTCCTATTCATAGGGTATAAATGTAATTAATAATCATTTTAATTTTTTTTAAAAAACTTCTTATGCTAAAAAAATGTAATATTGGATTAGGTCGGGTGTCCGGTCATCTAATCTACTTTGATCGGGTACCTGTTGTCCACCTATGTATGTGAATCAGGTATCGAATTGCTTTTTTTTCTCAAATTGATAAAATCGGGTTGGGTGGGGTAATATTAGTACCCAATCTATTAACACCCTTGCCTATATCACCATATCATAAGAAGTTACTGCAATACTTATTTCAAATAGTATTATTTAGAAGAGAAAGTAATCCTATTAGTCTCTTACATTTTATATTTGTAGTTTTTTAGTCCTTTATATTATATTTAAAATGAGGTATTTTAATCCCTCACAAATTCAAAATGTGCCATTGTAGTCCCTTGATATAATTATTAGCATATTTTGACTTGAACGACATATTCACATATTTACATTTTTCATGCACAAAATTGACAACACACAAATTTTAAATATTAAACGGCATTACCTAAAACCTCCGTCACCATCCCAAAATTTTCACCTACCGTCACCAACCCTGTTCCCTGCTCTTGCGATTTTTCTTTTTCCAACTCTACTCCAATAATACCAATCATCTTCTTTTTGGGATAATTTATTATTTAAAGTTATTTATTGTCAATTTTACACTTGAATATGTTATATTTTTTTTATGTATGTGAGTATTTCAAACCAAAAAAATACCTATAATTTAATTGAAAGACCACAATGGTACGTTTTGAATTTATGAAGGACTTAAAATACATCATTTTAAATATAGAGTTTAAAAAATATAAATATAAAATATAAAAAACTACTAAGAAAATTCGTGAATAGCTCAAGGACCGGTTACTAGGTAATGTAGTTTTATATAAGTTTTGGACTACTTGGGTCAAATTGCTGGTTGGCTGCTTAAAAAAATGGTAGGCAGTAACTTACTTTGATTATTGTTAACCTGATAAGAATAAAAATCTGTTGTTTAGCAAGTCTTATTACCCCCGCCCCCCCCAAAAAAAAAAAGAAGTATTTAAAGAATTATTACAAAAGATTTTTTTTTTTCCAAAATTACTTAATCCAGATAAACGTATTTCAACGAGTGACTTGCCCTATTTTTACTAGTACAAAATGCACCATTACCAGATGATATGTTTCCTTCTGCATATATAACTGGAAACAAAGCATCCAGAAGGCACATACATTAGAAGTTATTCCAACACCTAGATATAAAAATTGCCAAAATCAAACGTCATGATGGCACACGGAGATCTCTATTAAGTATTAACAACCATAATGAAGAAAAAGAGGAAAAAAGAAATAAAGTTGACTAATTTACGTATAGTTAAACATCTTAGCCATAGCATCTAATTGGATCGTTGCAGTCTTTTGCAGCAGATTGCGTCAAACCAAATCGACCCCCCTTTTCAAGGTATTGTTGGTGAATACTCTTCAGCTCTGTAAAATTTCTTGGCAGGCAAAATTTCAGAAACAATCTTCCTATTCAAAAGCTTTTGTTGTCGGTCTCGAGATTCAAGTGCAGCCTTCTCTTGTTCGGGTGTATAGAAGTAAATTCCCGATCTATATTGAGTTCCAACATCATTCCCCTGCTCATTGCATGTCAAACAGTTAAATAACCAGTGGAAACTAAATGACAGAGTACATTGCTGAATGCATTTGACACATTCAAATAAGGGAACTACGAGAAAATAACTCTCAACATATTAAGCCAAATGGATTATACCAAAGTAGAAGGTAACACATCTGAGCTAAAAGGATTGACAGACATGGATCCAGCAGTTTCACTTATCAGACTAAGGACTACATCTAACTTAGATTAACTACTTTACACCAGCCAAGAAAGAAGCCCAAGAAGAAATCAAAGAAAAGTTAACAAGACGATAAGTTAAATAATCAGAAATTTGTGTATCATAGCTCTTGATAGTGACAGGGATTTCTAGAAGCTGACAACACATATTCTCAAACAAAATCCACCAAACAAAGTAAAACACAGAGAGAGAGAGAGAGATAGAGACCTTGACATTGCCCCATATTAGCATAAAAAAGCCAACTTAGTATAGAGATAGTCAACATAGGTAGTTTAAAATAGTTTGGTACTAATGGTCCAAGTAAATTTTGGGCCACTCCATTACCATTTGACGCCATCTATTTTACCAAAATTCTTAGAGAGACACGTGGAGCTTTAGAAGCGTGACATGACGCAGAGTCTATTTCGTGACCAAATTTCAGGTCACAATCCCTACAAACTTCTTCCTCTTCTTTTTGACTCTCTAACAAGCCATTTCTCAAGCCCACCATCACACATTATTCTCCTACCATGCACAAAACAAAAGGCCCTACATTGTTGTTAACTGGTACCGCTGTGTTTCCTTTATTGACATCAGGTCCTAACACCAGTCTTAGATCAAAATAAAGGAAAGGGACCCCATATATTGATGAGTCCTGCATTAGTTCCCCTGTCCTCTCCCTCTCTGTAGTCCAAATGAGATAACAGAAATAATTATGTTTTTAATATCAGAAACAAACAAGGGAATGATGAGCAAGGAACGTGAAGACTGTGGTGGAGCTGTATATCTGAACGAGCTTAGTTGTTATACTACAAGTTGTCCTAGGATATATATGACCAACAAATCCAAGACAAACAATCTCTACTGACTATCAAGTCTATCATGCACCTGATCAGTTAACAACAGCTGCTTTCTTACTTTAAAACTTGTAAAATACAGCTTCATTCAATTAGGGTCAAACTCCATGTGACAACTTCTCGGGGCAGACGCCAGTAAAAAAAAAAAAAACCCATTTCCCAGGAAATCAAATTTGTATCTAACTCTTGAACTCGTATTGACAGGCTTGGGAAGCCAAACATTCTATCGCCAAACCAAAGAAATACCAATTCGACAAATTCGTTGATTACTTAAAGCAGTTGTTCAAGAAACCAGATAAAAGGCTATAATTCAATCTAAAAGAAACAGCCACATATAAAACCATCTACCAAACTCCTACCTTTTTCCTCAGTTTCAGCTCAATTAAGGGTCAATCAGAATTAGCACTTATCCCCAAACTCAATAATTGTCATTTTATTTCAATAATAATTGTCCATAAAAAAAAATAAAAAAAAATCAAATTCAACAAAAACCCATCAAAATTAACCAAGAAAAAACCCCCAAAAAAATGAAAAATGTTGGAAAAGAGCAGCTTACCTGGCGATTGAGAGTGGTGGGGTCATGGCGAGCCCAGAAAACATCAAGCAAAGCATCAAAGCTACACTCTTTAGGATCATACTGCACTCTCACCACTTCATTATGATTGGTAGTCCCAGTACACACGTCCTCGTAAGAAGGATTGTGTAGATATCCCTGTGTGTACCCGACCTCTGTCTTGGTGACACCTGGCACTCTCTGGAAAGCCAATTCCACACCCCAGAAGCACCCGGCTCCGAATTGCGCGAACTGGCTGACCCGGAGCTGGGATATCATCATCTGGACCTTGGGCAATTGAGGAGTCCATGGAGGATTGGGTGGGGGTGCGGGTTCCGAAGCCCAGTTTGCTAAGCCAACTCATTTTTGGAGATGAAAAAAGAGAATTGAGTCTATTGGCGGAGGTGGGGGTACAGGGGAACTTGAAGGGGGATTTATTAGGGAAAGAAAAAGAGGGTTTTGAGAGGGAAACGAAGCAGAGGAAAGGATGGGAGGATTTGGTGCAGGTGGGAATTATGGTGGTGGCGGACTTGATGAGGAACATTGTGATTGTTATCTCACTGGGGTAGGTGCATAAAAGGCAAGAATGGGAATTTCTTTTGTTTACGCTGACATATGAAGTATGTGAGGAGATTTATCGAGTAGTTTCTTGACTTTCTTTTCTTCGTCTCTCCTTCAGCACACTTTGTGCACAATTTCAAAAGGTAAAAAAAAAATAGTTAATGACTAGTTATATAAAAATGATATTAATAAAAAATTAGTTACACTTATAACTATAGATTTAACAAATTATATAAAATAATTTATATGTTTATTATATATTATTGATTATTATTATTATTTGGTTTGAAAGTATAAAAATGACTAAAACAGGAAAGAGATATATAAAAAAATCGCGAATTTTGTCCTACTACTAAAATATTCATTAGAAACACTAATTCTCGAAATAAGATTTTTTGTATATTTTTTGTGTGAATACCATGTCTTACTATTTGTATATTTAACATGTATATTCTAATATGCAAATCTACATGTTAGAAATTCGAAATGTAAAATAATATTGAAAGTCTGAAAATGAAATTCGTAACGTTATTTAACTCACAAACTCGTTTATAAAGCGTTACCTGCCTATTCAACAATGAAATATGTAGATTATTGTTCCCTTTTTTTTCCTTTCACTCAGACTCTTTTTTGCAGGTCTTAATTTTCATAAGCAAATTTGGGAGAAAAAAATATCATAATATGCATGTGAAGATAAAAACTATACGTGGGCATGACTCAACCAGTCAATTTAGTGCAACGTTTGTTTAAGAAGTCAATTTCGGTCCATTCTAAAATTGAAACAAAAAAATACTCCATTTATTATTTTGATATAATAATGTATGTGAGATAAAAAAATAATAATTAAAAAATATATATGAAATAATTATAAAATATTATTTAAAAAATAATAAAAAATAATAATCATCCAAATGAAACTAATTTGTTTCTGGTACAGAAAACTAGGTTCATTTGTCTTGTACAAACGTACAACAGTAGAAGTACAAGTATATTCACCAATTTAAAGCCAAAATACCTCCCTGTTAACTGTTGCAAAATTTCTTTCCCCTCTTAAAGGATTTTGCCTGCAGCGGTGGGAGAGTCTAGAAAAAGAGAATGAACTAATTTAGCATATTTAACTGAATATTCGGCCAGCAATGGATTTGGTCCAAAAGAAAGTAATGAGGCGTAATCTCCAATTTCCTCATAATTAGACACCTTAATTTGCAACATCTAGAACATTCAGAATATTTGGCAATCAAATCAAAAATAGTAAAAACATACTACAACAGATTCTCCCAAATCGTAAGCCGCTTTCATATATTTCGGCAACTATTATTGCTTTCTCTCACTGTTTTTTATTGCTTCTACGTATCTCTTCGTTCTCAAATCGAATTAAAAACAAAATTAAGATGTATAGATCGGCAAGTACTAATCGAGTCACCGTCCAGGATCACTTCAACAACTACCTTTCGTCGTCTCCGACATCAAAGGTTTCGACAGCGCTGAGAGCATTATCACTCGAAACAAACAATCATGAGTTGCCTATTTACGAACCACTCTCCGAGGTCGCCAAGAAAGAGAGAAATCGTGCTAAATTTGCCGAGAATGGTGTTCATATCGTCCCATTAGTCCTGCTCTTTTGTGCATTCATTCTCTGGATTTTCTCAAATCCAGGTGATTTCTTTTATTAATGTTTCTTGTAATACTTGGTATTCAATTAAATAGTGTGATCACTCATTATAATTACGAACGTATGATTTAGATTTTTTCAAAGCAGTACTGTACAAGTTTCTAAAGTACACTTGTAGTTCGTTCAATAGAATTGTCTCTTTTTCTATTCTTTTATAAAATTGATGAATAACAACTTAAAACCATAATTAAAATGTTAAGTAGTATTGGAAAAATCTTGCAAGTTTTTTCATAACTTCACAAACTTTTTTCATTGAAATATTTGTTAATCTTTCATCACTTTTTTTTTACTCCGTTGAATACAAAAACAATAGTACTACAAGTGTGGATTTATTGGATTCGTTGTGCAAGGCAGATATTAATATGCAAACAAAAGGTAATTCAGCTGCAGCCAAAGTTGAAGGGTTAACAATCGAAGGTGACGTAGATAGCGATGGTACTCAAACAGCAAATTTACCCCAAGAGTTGGGAGATCTGGAGTCGGTTAAACAATATGGCCATCGCAAAGCTGCTTTTATACGGCAGAAAACACTCTGACGAATTTGTTTTATTGGTTTATACTTCTTTGATTGTTATTTTGCAGTAATAGATTTGCTTAAAATGCCCTCCCATTTTTTCGATTTCAAAGCTCAGCTTTTGTATCTTGTTTCCAAACACCTATGCACCTTTTATTCAATTGTATAAGGTTTTTGATCGATACTCTCAATTGTTAAGGTTTTTATTCATTTGAGTGGTTCTTTAATTGGCTTTGTTTGTATTTCCTTCTGGCATTGTCACCAAAAAGGTTAATGCCGTTTGCTTCTATGTTTGACTGTATTGTTTTCAAAAATATTACATTTATACAAATTGATAAAATATAAAAATTACTTATGTATCATTAAATTTAAAAAAGAATAAACGAAATTTAACTGAATGCCTAAAATTGAATAATTTTGTCACTTAAAGTGATTTTAACAAGTGATATTGGATTTGTGAATTTGTAAATAATTTTTCTTTCTAAAATTAGGACTAAAAAATTGTAGTTCCCAATTTGAAGTTCAACAAAATTCACAACACATCCGAAGGGCTAAATTTCTAAATTTTGTTCATTTAGTTCGAGACATTCCAAAGTCTACACATAAAATCTCAAAAGATTTTGTTCAATAGCAATAAAAATCAGTAGGCTTGAACAAACATTTTCCATATCATTTACAGATCTATCAAACTACATTTCTCAAGATAAACAAATTTAATTTGTCTTAAAATTCAAACATGCGAAGATATAATTAAGGTGGTAAATGAAATAAAGTATCTTGGTAATTGACTTGAATTCAATTTGAGGCAACTTGTTCAGACTTATTCATTGAGTTATCAATTCAAATCCGTACAATTTTTTAGATTCAACTTTTTTATCGAGTCAAGCACAATTATCATACTATTTGATTTAATAAGTTCGTGAACATAAAATAGAATATTATAAGTAGACAATTTAATTATACAGAGTACTTTCTATTTTTCCTACTTATTAGTTATTTTAATCTTTCTTTCCTTATTTTTGCATATATTTTGAACTTCTCTAAATACCTATAAGTAGGTATCTATATTACATCTTTTAACTATCGTAATTGAATCCTAAATTATTATAGAGCAAATTTTAAGGTAAGAAAATAACAAATTAGGATAAAAGTCACAAATAAATGAACTATGGATGTGTTTGAGCCTAAATCGAAAGTTATAAGTCGAGCCAAGTTTGTTCTCAAATAAGAATTTGAGACAAATAATTCTCTATATTTAATAAACCAATTTTGATTATAACTTTGTTTGCCTTAAGTCTAGATTATAGCCCTAAACGTAATTCCACTGTTGTCACTTCGACCTTATTAGTTTTCAATATCTCATATTTCAACCAACATTCCTTTTGGGTAAAAAACAAAATTCTAGAGAATGTACTTCTTTAAATATTAAAAAAATAAACTTTAAAATAAGGTTAATGCAAGCAAAAAGCAAGTTATAAAAGGTTTTAACCACTTATGTTAGTGTATAACAAACTAAAAATTATTATACACATCTAGATATGATAGGTATTATGAATATACTAAATGTTTGATTCACATTCTCCCACATTATTCTAAAGAATTTTATTTTATTAAATTTAAATTAACGTGGATAAATATGGATCAAAAGATTCATGACATTTGTCATAGACTCGGATAAGAGAGGTAAAGAGATTTTATTGATTTTTATTTTAGTAATTAGGACTTAGTTGTTTTCTTTTGTTTTTTAGATGATTATCAAGGGCTTTGATAAAACATAGTAGTAACTATTTAAAGGATTGGACTATAATTTGATCAAATTACAGAGTTTATTTTGTAATTTGAACAAACTTTAAAGGATAAATGTATTTTAAACTTGCGTTATTTTTATCATTTTATTAATTTTAGAGTCCGGCAAAATTGTTAGGTTATGACTTATAACGTATCCACCATCAATCCTTTAACTCTAAATCATCACATCACTCTCAACTAAAAAAATTAAACTATTTCCATAGTGGTCTCTCCTTTAATTCTTTAATTAATAAAAAATAATAATACTAGATTACATTACACGACGAAATTGCGAATATCCGATTTACAATTTCGAAAAAAGAAAAGAAAAAAACTAAGAAGAAAAAAGAGGGGGAAAAAAAAAAAAGGTAAAAATTAATGGGTGGCCCTTATAAATCTGAAGATCCCCAAAAGAGAAGCCTTACCAAGCTTATAATAAGAGAAGAACTCAGATTATTACCCGTTGCCTGTCGGTGCATATAAATACCGGACACCTCCCAAAATCCCATTCGATTGCTGCTGCGGATTCAACGACTCCAGCCACGATCCCATTCCACTTGGATTCCGATCGCCTGAAAGACTAGAATTCCGGTTCAAAAAGTTTGTATCAACAGGCAATTGGATTTAACCCTCACAAATCATGAATCCCGAATAGTAAGTCCACGATCTCGTATATTTGTTTGTCTCCACTTCAATAATCCTAGGGTTTGTATAATTCAGTTTAACTTTTTGATTGATTCAGAGCTAATTTCCGGTTTCAATTTCTTCGATTTGCACTGTTTCATCCCGAAATGAAAAAGGTGATACTCATTCTGCATCTCATGTGTATTTCAGTGACTACTTGTTCAAACTTCTGTTGATTGGAGATTCAGGTGTCGGGAAGTCATGTCTTCTCCTGAGATTTGCGGTTAGCCTCATACTCCTTATATTTTTGTTCTATCCCTTCTCTTTTTGGCCCTTGAAATGGAGAAGGGGATCATTGGTGTAGTTTGCATTTGATTGGACCTTTGTAAACCTAATTCACCAATTTTGGATAATTTGCAAATTTTCATTTATCAAACTTTCAAAAAGTTTCCCTGGTTATATTTGCTGGCTGATCGCATGCCATGTGATGAGTAAATCCTTGCGGGATGCTCATAGTTGATTAGGTAGAATTATTGATTTTATTGCTTTTATGTCCCCTACCTATATGGTTTTGTGTTCAGGGCTTTTCCTAAGTTAATCTTTTATCCAACACGACATGCGCTTTTTCACTTACAAAGGTTCATTTACTTGAATTTGTCTTTTTCTTCATGCAGGACAATTCGTATCTGGATAGCTACATCAGCACAATTGGTGTTGATTTTGTAAGATCCCAAAGATTCGTGTATTTCCAATACTCTTCTTAACTTATAAATGCTCTCAATGATATATTCTTATTTTTTAACTTTTAGAAAATAAGAACTGTGGAGCAAGATGGAAAGACCATTAAACTTCAAATAGTAAGACTCTCTTGCTGTATATAAGTTTCCATTAAAGCTGTAGAAAGCTTTTGATTCCATTGAATTCCAATTAATCCTGTTCTTGTTCGTGGGTTAGTCCAGACTCCAGGCGCTTACTGCTTAATCCTTCTCCATTTATTTAACTTTTTTATGCACTTAATATCTAGTTATTTTCATCTGTAACCTTAGCACACTGAAGGTTACTTTTCTGTGAATGCACCGAAACGGCTTCTTGGTTTGAAGATGTAAAGTGTACACCTTCAAGAACCGGAATGCTCGGAACCTTGTGTTATGGGGTTGGGTATATGATTGTATTATGTTAATTTATGTTGATCTATGTTTCTCCCGTATGCTCAGATGATTCAATAACACATTTTACAAGATAACTTTAAATATCCTTTTTTTCATTTTTCCAGTCTTTTCGTAAATGCTTGACATCTAGTTTTTCTTGTTTTGTCTTTGTTTGGTGCATGCAGTGGGATACTGCTGGACAAGAGCGTTTTAGAACAATAACTAGTAGCTACTACCGTGGGGCACATGGCATTATAGTATGTACTTCAAGTTTCTTTTATATAACTCGGTTGAGTTTGTCTTAATGTTCCATGTTTTTTCTGAAAAATGTTTGAACTGATACATTGATATTATGGCAGATAGTTTATGACATAACTGATCAAGAAAGCTTCAATAATGTCAAGCAATGGTTAAATGAAATAGATCGATATGCAAGTGAAAATGTAAACAAGCTTCTGGTTGGAAATAAGTCTGATTTGACTGATAACAGAGCCGTGTCTTATGATACAGCCAAGGTAGAAATCTATATCTGTCTGTCTGTCTCTCTTTCTTTTTTTTTTTTTTGCTTGTTATTTGATGCTCATTAAATAAACCTATATTACTGCTGTTTGTAAAAGGCTTTTGCGGATGAAATTGGGATCCCTTTCATGGAGACCAGTGCGAAGAATTCAAGTAATGTTGAGCAAGCTTTCATGGCAATGGCAGCTGACATCAAGAATAGGTAATTTCAATTTCTGTTCTGTTCTGTTCTTGGTTTCATACAGCACAATGATCTGTATGATATTATGATATCATATAATGATATTGCAAGTGAACTAAATGATAGTCATCAATCCCATGAAAGGTTTTCTCTCACGCGACTACAGTCAACTGCATTTGATCTTCTTCTTGTTCTCCTAATATGCCTCTATGTTGTGGCCTCTGTGTCCTTGTCCCCCTTCTTTCTGTTTACAAATACTAGCCTGTTGGGAACTTTCCAGTTGCTTCTCTATATTGCTTTGGTAAAACATTGTTTTGTAGCTGTGTACAGAAAGATGTAATTGGGGATTTTTTTTTTATATAATAAATGTTCTATTACGTTGTATATGTTTCCACGACTTTACTAGGGGTACTAATATTTCCTGCATGTCCGTTTCCATTGCTGCAGGATGGCTAGTCAACCTTCTGCAAACAACGCAAGGCCTCCAACAGTTCAGATAAAGGGGCAACCTGTCAACCAGAAGAGTGGATGCTGTTCTTCTTAGTGCTCAACCCAGTTCTATAATATTATCTCCTTGGTACTGCTAACTGGAAGCTTTGTAACGGTTGAAGCCCACCCATTTGCCAGTCTCATAGTTACTTTACATAGAAGCTGCTCAAGTTCTTTTCTTTAAAAATTATTGATAGGTGACCGACTCAGTATTGGATTGGATTTATTCGTTTGGTGACATTTTTTTTATGTTCCATTGTTATTTTCCTTGGATTGTGTTGATTTATAGCAATGTTACATCATCTTCGGTTGGAAATAGATATTGTTTTTTAACACCAAACATCACCTTTAAGCTAATATCTTTCGAATATATTAACATAGCATAATCACCTCTGGCAATTAAATGCACGAAACATCCTTAATGACTTTGCAATCAATAAATTTACTTCGATGATGATTGATGTTGGAAATACAAACTTGATTCCTTGCTTGAGAACAGAAAAGTGCAAAAGTAAAGGTCATTGAAAGAAGTTGAATATTTAATTTTTCAAATTACTTGGGGCCTTTTTCATATTCTTGGTTGTTTTGCAAATTAATTCATCAACATTAGTTTGTATATTCATCGTTTTGATGTAGATAAAACTATATTGGCTTTGGTACTTTCGTGGATAGAGTACTTCTAATATACACATTTGAAAAAAGAACGATTTAATCAGTTATTGGGTATTAATTAATTTGATCTCTTATCTATTACGACATATCAATTTGATCTCTTTTCTTAAAAATAAAATAAAATAAAATAAAAATCAATTTAAGGTACAAATTAATGAAATAAATTAGGTGATAATCAGGCGTTTGTTAATCTTGTCTTCATTAATACGAGAGACCGAATTAGTCTTTAAACGATACCTAAAATGAAAGACTAAGTTAATCTTTTCTCCTATTGTCTTTATTAATACGAGAGACCGAATTAGTCTTTAAACGATACCTAAAATGAATGACTAAGTTAATCTTTTCTCCTATAAAACACCGTTATAAAAAAATGAAACATTGACCCCTTGACTCAAAAGATAAAAAACATTTTGCAAATACACTTGATACTAAAAGATATAAAAAATAAATAAATAAAATTTTGCAAATACACTCATAGCAAAGATGTCATCAACAGGATCAATATTACAGCCAAAGAGTTATGCAGCCAAACTGTTTTTTTGGATGATATTGGAAGCCTGAAAATGAGATTTGATTCCTGTTTTTTTGGGTATAAACATAGGAGCAATAGTCTAGTTAGTAAGAGATTGGCAAAATTTGCGGTTAAACTTGTGTATGATATATAGGGTGGGAGTGGCTAAAATGAATTTAGTCCAGTTTGGGTTAGTTGGAGCAGTGGCTCCTTCCTTTTGTGTATGTATTTCCACATCTCTTTAAGCTGTAAAATTATGTTTTTTCAAAAAAAAAAAAAAACTAAAAGATATGAATACAAGGCACAATCCACAGTTAAATGCTCTTTGTTTTGGAAAACATATTTTATATTGTTAAAGAAAACAAAACAAATAGTAGTAATTAGTAATTACTAATTTACTTATTGATTTCTTTGTTTTTTTTTTTTCTTCTAAAAAAATAAACTTATAGAATAATTTCCTGGTTTGCTTCAAATTTTAAGAGCTCTTCAAGCCTGCGACAGGCAGACACCCAGTCACATGATTCACGTCATCAGTTTGGCAGACCGCTGTCACGTAGCCGGTAGCCCGCAACAAATGCGCAGCTAAAAGTCAAATCCTCTTTCGTAAGAACGGCGTCGCTTCGAAACCCGTTCAGCTAACCCGTTGAATTCTCACTTCGGTCCTTTTCCTCTCCGCTCTCCGTGCTCTTTCTTCATATTAACACGTCTGATATGGGGATTTAGACAATTAGGGCTTTCATTATTTATCTAAGGTATGATTTTCTTACTTGATTTATTGAATAATTTTGCATAATCTCTGCGTCGTTTTGATTAATTTTTGTAGTTCTATGGGTTAAAATCCTTAATTCTCGATCATACATTGTGGGATTCCAGCTCCGATTTAGCGACCCATTTTTCTCTAAGCGCTTTAATAATTCATTGGTGTAGTATATGTGTGAATTTTGACTAAATCTGTGTGCAATCCACGAAAATTTTTGAAAGAGGAAAAGCTGGAGCAATCTTGTTATTGGATTTAAAAAAAAGAAAAAACGTAGAGCGATGAAGAATCATGATTATCGTTTCCTATTTTAACCACGTGTGTACTTTTGCTGCTTCAATTGAAGTGCTTTCTGTAATATATTGGAATC
Source organism: Cinchona pubescens (assembly GCA_025175665.1). Taxonomy (NCBI): domain Eukaryota; kingdom Viridiplantae; phylum Streptophyta; class Magnoliopsida; order Gentianales; family Rubiaceae; genus Cinchona; species Cinchona pubescens. The sequence goes on from JANKKI010000118.1 coordinate 2,390,052, forward strand.
TCTATCTGGATATGCTTTTATGTGCGCATAGCTGTGTGCTTCCTTTATTACTTGTGTTCAAAGGTTGCCATAAACGGACTGTCATATTTCTTTGTTTTAGTTCGTAAATGCCTTGACCGTCCTGCCTTTCACCAGCCCGTATCTTGTTTCAAAGGTATTGTTGGTTTGTTTTTTAGTTCATATTAATGGAAATATTTGATCAATTCTTAATAATTGTCTTGTGTTTTGGCTTTATATGGTTGCATTTTGACTTTGGCGGTTTATCACAGGTTTATGGTTGGTTAACTTACTCTGGCGAGGTTTTGAGGACCTAAGCTTATTTATCCTGATATTGTGTAACAAGGATGCCAGGCATACCTTTAGTGGCCCGTGAAACCACGTAATACCCTCTCTTTGTGTACGGGTTATATTTCTTAATTATGTGTGGTTGCGTAAACCATTGACGACTTCAACCTAACAGGGTCTTTAGTCTCTTTATCTCATTGTGTTGAGCAACTGTAGTTGTTATTCTCATCAGTGGCTCTTTGTACTAGTTTTTCTGGTGCTAGAGATTTGCTGCGGGAAGCATTTGTTGTATTTTAATAAAGACTTGTATTTTTCTTTTATATGGTCCTTTTGGTACCTCAACATTGTTGAATAATAAGGCACTGAAATATGGCTGTTAGAGCAAGGTTAGAAGTTATCGCTATATTCTAATTTGTGGAACAGGAACTCTATTTGCAATTGCAGTTGTTCTAGAGGGCCAGATCAGATGTGTCGCCAAGGTTCTCGTGTACAGTTGTCTGCTGAGGAGGAAGTTGCAGCTGAAGAAAGCCTGTCAGTTTATTGCAAACCTGTAGAGCTATACAACATCCTTCAGCGCCGTTCCATTAGAAATGTAATGCACTTCATTTAGTATATGTTTAGTATTAAACTTGTGTTTTTGGATGTGATAGTTTGTTTAAAATAACATTTTGTTAGTTTGAGGTGAATTTCCATGGTGCATTACCAATTTTCTGACTATGATCATTGGTTTGAATTTCTATCCAGAACGTGCTGGTTGGCTAAGATATATTAGTATCACTGAAGTTTTTAACATCCAAATCATGTAAAGTTCTTCTGGTCAGGTCCTGTTCTTCAATTTTAGGTTTGTTTTTTTTTTCCCCCCCCTGTAAATTGCTTGTATGGTTACTCTTATATACTAGACTGTAACCATTATGGTGAATTTATTCGCCACAAGCTTCTTGAATGCGGTATTGAAGTAAAATATCCCGAGAAATTATAGTAATGCTGTGTTAGTGGCTATATACTCATGAATAAGTTAGTGCAATACTTTCTTAAGCCTTCCGTCCAAATAATTGGACTATTGGACTCAAGAAACTGAAATACACTAACCCCGAAGAAGATGATTGATGTAGTCAATTTCTCTACAAGATTTTGTTAGTCTCACATAGTTAATAACTCTTTCTTTTGAGAACTACTTGGACATTGGGATGAATAATATTAGCAGTGGTTTTCTGCTTAATATTCCAACTTAGATCAATAGTTTGCCACTTAATATTTCAACTTACGACAGGTCAAGAATGTGTTTTCAGTTTAGCACAAATGAGTTACTGATGTTACCGAGCAACATGCGTTCACAGATGTTGGAGGGTGCCAAACAAGTTGCAGTTACATCTAATATACTAAATGTGTGCTAGAGAATCTATCAAATTTAAGTTGATAGTCATTTTGTTCTAGAGAAATTGCATGAACGACTAGTTCAACACCCCAGGTTATGTTTGTAGATCAATTAACTGATTAGTTTACTAAAGTTTTTGGGTTTGGCTTCTATCTTTTACCTAAATTAAGGAGTGAGGTGGGGTACACAAGTGAAATATATTTGTAAGAATGTAACATCTTACAATTTATGTACCTTAGTTTGAGACAGAGCATTAAGAAAGAGAATAAGGGTCTCTTTGTAAATTATGCTTTTGGTTTCTCCTTTAAGTACTTATTTAATTATTCATTCTGGGGTCCAAACTGCTTCTCCAGATTATAACCGTATGTTGGTCTTTATGCAGCCATCATTTCTGCAAAGATGTTTACAGTACATGGAATACAAGCAAAGCATAAAAGAAGGTAGACATTACTGGAAACTAATCTGTATTTTCTCTTTTACACTTTAGTTGTGAGATACTCTTGCTTTATGTGTAAATTCTACATGACCTATTTATTCATTAGGCTATCGTTTTTTGCATGTACATCCCTCATGGTATATTATTAGGGATGACCACTTTGTAACTAAATTCTTAGGTATCTCTTAGAATAACCTGTATTGCAAATGTTTTTTGCTGTAACTTCTTTAAGCATTTGTTTATGTTTATGTAGTAGTTCTTGGACTTACTTAGAGCTCTTCACAGCTATAGTATACAGACTTTGTGCAGGCGTGTGTCAAAACATGGGATTCTTGTTTATTGTTGGAAATAGTATTTAGCATGACTGAATATTTAAATAAAATTATAAGGATGTATATGCAACAACAACAAAGTGTCATAACAAGTATACTAAAACAATAGAAAGCAAAAATCATGGATAGAACTATAACCAAAATAAATTTCTTGGGGTGCTTTTAAAATATGGGAAAGTCTTGATTTTTTTTTTTAGTTAAAAACATGCTAATTCGAGCTTGAGCATCCTTGCTCTAGCTCAAGTTTGCTAAAATATTTCAGCTCGACATTTTTTAGCTTTCTGGAGCTCAACTCGAGTAAGCTTGGTATGTAATCATTGACTTTGAGTAATATGAATTAATATAATCTGAACTTTTAAGTGAGGGCTAGAATAGAAATTTCACACATAAATACAAAATATACATACGTGAAGCTCAAGAGGACTTGAGCCTCATATACAGGGGTTAAGCTCATGCTGGGTCAATTTTCAGCTTGAGTCGAGTTTTTAAATAATGTCAATACCCATTTTTATTTTCTGGGAGTTTTTGTGTTTATTTCTGGCACCATGCCTCTGTTTAGTAGTTATGTGTAATGGCTTCGCACTTTCAAATTACTAGGATACAAATGACAGTCTCCCTGCCTGCAACTGTAAATGATGACCTACAGATTCAAAGCATTTGTTTCCTTTGTCCATAATGCTAGCAAGACCTATTTCAGGTGATGGAATTACTGAGGTAGAGAGATTCCTTCATTTATCCTACCAGTTCAAGCTTTTAGTCTCTCTCTCTCTCTCTCTTAAAAGAAAGATTTATGAGTTCACTTACTCTGATGTCACACAGAATTGTGCTCGTTATAATTTCAATCGGTCCTGCACATTAACCTCTTGTCATGGAGATGAAGGAACAAGTCAAGCTCAAGCAAATTTTATTCTCCCTGAGATCAATAAGCTATCAACGGATATGAAATCTGGCTCTCTTGCTATATTGTTCATCAGCCGTGGTATGCCATTGTGCGTGTTTCTCAATCAAATATGGGTGTATCAATCTTTTGCTTTTGCAATTTCTACTACTTATGCCATTCTTTTTCAGTGGAGCCAACCTGGGATCGTACAGATGTGTCCACATTTTCGTGTAAGCTGGGCTACTTTTTTCTTCTATGTATTATTTTGATAGAGGTCTAACTTAACCTTCGTTTGCATGTGAAGGAGAGCATCTCTATGGTGCTATGTTGCATGGAATAAGTCAAATGCATTCTTTTTCACTTTTCAGTTTTACTGAATTTAGTGCACATGTTCTTCATATTACTTGAATAGGTACTCCTTATCATGAGTCACATAGTTTATTATCATAATGCTCACTACATTAATTTAATGCATAAACAATTGCTAAAGTAATTCTGATTGTTCTATTGAAATGATTAGGTATGAAGATTAAGGCATGATTGTCTCGCTTTAATAGTCAGTTAATTTATTAAAGTTGTGAAAATAAATGGTTTATTCAAGTTGTTAGTAGTCAAATGTCCTATTCATAAGGACATTATCTCTGTATTTTTATGTCAATTAAGTATGTTATATCCTGAACTTTTTGCTTTTTTAATTCTTCAGAAATCCTATTTTGTTCTGCCTATTGTTGGAAATGTATATCATGGGCAAAAACAGAGGTGTTGTAGTTTTAAATCATGCGCACGTCCATTTTTTATTACATTGAGGTTTCTAGGTTTGTTAGTGGGATTAAGGCTTGGTTTGTTTGTTTGAGGTTTCTAGGTTTGGTTTAAGACTTCATGCATTCTCAGACAATTAGAACTATATGATACTGAAACTATATTGCTTGGATGAAATTGAACTGTTCCTTTTTATTCCTGCAGTCCTGCTGCTTTGTTTAGTGTTGGATGGTTTTGTATTGCATAGGAAGATTAAGGAGCGGTTACTGAAACTAGTCCATTCTTGTTAGTGTTTAAATAGACCATGAAACAATATCTAGATGACAAATTCGTGTAGATTTGGGAAAATCAGACTTCCTCCTTGGAGATGGTAAACTATGATTTCATGAAATTTCTGGAATTTCCGAGTAGAAGGTCATGCCCCTTCACCAATTCTGGATTTCATCCTATTTTGAACATTGATACCAACGTTCTCTGAATTACTTTTTTTTTTTGGATGAGATTAAAATTGTCAAGTTCGAGGTTGGTTAGATCTTCGGAGAGTTAATACCTCAAGCAAAATAAGATGTTACCAAACGTGGTAGAGTATGTCATGGTTTGAATTTTATTTCCCTTCAGCATTTTAATTTATGTTTGTCTTGGTGGTAGCAAATGTTGGAGGACACTGCTTATTGGGCAAGATACCAATGGAGCTACTACATTTGTCATGGGAGAAGTCTCCAAACATGAGTTTAGGCGAGAGAGCTGAGATGTTATCTACTGTTGACATGCACCCCTGTTTTATGAAGGTACATGAAAACATAGAATGACGGTCAATGATTGTATCAATGTTATTTAAAGTAGCAATCTTTTTCAAGGACTTATTTGACCTGTGTGTTTGAGCATTAATGCATGGATAGATATTGGGTTTGATGTTATTCAGTTCATATGCTAATACTAAAGTCAAGTTTAGTTTATGTTCTCAAAGATTTTGAAAATATTAATCACTAAATAGTGTGTGTTTTTGTTTTCCTGGCTGGGACGTTACTTGTCTTTTAAACAGTAGATTGAATATTTCCATGGGGCAATGGATGTTAACATTTTAGGCCCAGAATTTGTACATTAATAGGCCCTTTATACCTGGGAACATATCCATATACACATTGTATATTTTGTGTTCAATTTCTGTTTTTTATAATCATATTAAATTCAATAATTCGAATGTGCAGTCTGATGTCTGTATTGGAGATGATGCCATTTTCTTAGTTCATGTTTACCTGTGGTTGCAGAGGGTGGCTTGGTTGCTCTTTATATATTTATTTATTTTTGGGGATAAAATACACAAAACCCCCCGTGGTATAGTGAATGTGCACATTACCTCAAAATCCTTTTCAAATCTACAAATGACCCCTTGTTCTTTGTAGTAAAATAAAATCATTAGATTTTCTGTTATGACTAACAGTCAAATATTAAAAAGTTTGACTTGAAGGGTATAAGGTCATTTTAAAGGGTTATGATTAGTTTTCTCTTCTTTTCTTTTTTCTCCATCTTCTTCTCCATTATAACTTTTCTTTGCAAATCCTAACCCTACCATTGTCCCTCTTCCTATTCTCGTTTCCTCTCTAACTCTCTCCCTAGAATCTAGTAAACCATATAATGAGCGTTATACTCGAAGGATCTAATCCACTGAGCATCAGACTTGCAATTGGCTTGAATGTCTGGATGCTTTTATTGGGTTTCTTGGTTATGGAGTACTTTGTAAATGTGGTAATTTCTTAAAAATTTTGTAGGCTTGTGGAATCTGGTGCATGAATTTGTGAGCTATATATGGATTTGATTTCTTTCTTCACTAAAAAATGGATCAACTTTCATCCACCACCAGTTTTTGTGCGCTTCTGGTTAAGTCGTGCTGGTGCTTTTGCCACCAATGGATTGAAGAAATTAATTCCATAAGAGATTGTGGCTTATATTTCTAGTTATTGATAATTAGTTCAGTAAATAATTAGTAATTGCGACGACAAACTGAACATAGATGGTCAGAAACCCGAATAAAATTGCTATTCCAGTGTTGTGAAAGAAACATGAAATTAGTTGTAGTCATTTGTTTTAGTGGCAAATATGGCCAAACCAAATATGATTTGCTATTTCAATTGTTTTTTGTGGTTGATTTTTTGCTGTTTCGAGAGTTGATTTTGAAAACTACTCAAGAAGAGAAGTATAGGGTGATTTTGGTTTTAAGAGAAATGGCTCACAATTTGATGGCCATGGTCGGCTGATAGCTCCAGCACTACATCATGAAGAAGATGAGAGTAGGTGGGTGAGGTTATATTTTAAAGGGCATACTGTATAGTCACTTAGTAATTAATAATCCAAAAGTTTGACTTTTTATTGTTGACTGTTAAATATTATGAAATTAACGTTTTTACTTTACTCCAAAGCAACATTGGGTATTTTGTAGGTCTGAAAATGATGAGTGTACAATCAATATACCACAGGTTTTGTGTATTTCACCCATTTCCTTAACTGTCTCTTTTCTGATGAATTTTGGGGGTCCTTGGAACAGTCAAGCTGTTTTGAAATACATCTGTGGAAGAAGATAATTGTATTTCATTCCAGGCAGTTAACTCATCTGTCTCTCTGGTAGTCTTGCTTCTCTCATTATTCTCTTTCTTTTTATCTTCATGATTAGTTATCATATTTCTTATGATTATTTTTGCTGCTTGGGTTGCTGAAGGCTTCATCGCAACAATTGCAAGTCATAGTTACCGCAGAAGAAGTTGGGGCAAAAGATAGATCACCTTATGATTCATACTCTTATAATGACATCCCGTCCTCTTCAGTGCCTCGTATTGTAAGGTGTTTCTTTGTTTTCATTGAATTTATGTTTGCATTGCACTAACTTTTTATTGTATTAACCACAAGCTTTTGTTCATCTTATGTGATAAAAGGTCACTTTAGACTTGTTTCCAGTGCCAGAGAGCTGAGAGCCACTATTTGTGATCCAAAAGCCTGTTTGCTTGATGATCAACTTTTGCCACAATCGATCTTCTTCAAGCACTTGACCGTTAAACTGCTAATAATTTCAGTTCTAAAACCATTGGAAATTCGCTTTGTCTCTCAAGAGAAATGAATCCCCTTTCAGATTCTCTCTAATGCCTGAATCACCAATAATTCGATTGGACATTAGCTTCTTTGATGAATTTTAGGTTTGCTTAGATCAACTTTATATTTGACCTTTTGTACAAGGATTTTGCTTGGTTTTTTGCTTTCATCATGCCAATGTACACTATAGAGTACTCACATTTGTTTAAAGAGAGCAAAGAGATGTGGTTTTCATGAGCAACAATTTTATATAATCAACATGTTTTTCTTTTCCTTCCTTTTCTTTTGCAGCATTTCGCTCAAGCATTGGATTAAGGCTATGCTTGGGAGTTTTACTATTGGAAAGAAAAGAAGGGAAAGGGAAAGGGAAAGGGAAAGGAAGAGGATATTTTCCCTCATTTGGGAGTTTTTTAGCAAAAGAAAAGAAAAGAAATGGAGTGATTTGGAAGGAGAATTTTAAGTGCATAATACCAGAAACTTTTCATGGGCAATGATTTGAAGAGAAATTTGGTGGTAGCTTATATGTTTAAAAAAAATATATATATATGCCCACTTTGACATTAATACTAGAGTCCTAAATTTTAATGACCTATTTGTCCGAATTCTTTCCAAAACTTCCTAACGGGATTAGAATCCCTCCTCTTCTCTTCTCTTCTCTACTTTTCCCTCATAACTTAAGTTTTCCATTCGTTTCTCTTCTCTCCTAAACTCCAAACTAAGCCTGAGAGAAAAAAGAAAGGCTTTTATTTTGTTAAAACAAAAAAAAGTCACCTTTTAATGTTTGCTACACGATTGATTTCGTGTCATGTTAAGCTTCCTGCCAGGAAATCTGCAGTTGTAGGATGGTTGCTATCATAAATTTCCGTTCTTCAATTTGGCACCACTATTGAGCACTCTTTTACTTTGGTTTGCACACTGTTTAAATCAAAGATGTGTTCGTTGGATGATCTTTGATTTGTGTTTCCCCTTTCTTTTGAGAAGAACACATACAAAATCCCTATACTATTAACTCTAATTGTTATGTTATCTAGGTTGAGGACTGGAAATGTTGTTTTCAACTACAAATACTATAACAATAATTTGCAAAGGACCGAAGGTAATATTGATCTCTTTCAGTCTAAACTGCATGGATCCTTTTACTAGGGCTATCAACAATTTGTCTTGGTGCTGATGGTGTAAAATTTTCAAATCCTAAATTGATAGTTGATGGATCTTGAAAAATTTATCGAGTGAAAATTCTACAATGTTGGATAATTGGACTTTCTCCCAAATCGTAGGAAAAATTATAGGAGAAAATTCTGACCTGTTGCCATTTGAGAAAATGATTCTTTAAAATAATTGCTATAAAGATATATAATAGGTATAAAACTAAATTCTTTGTTGATCTATGTTCAAATTTTGATGTCATAGAATTGGACTTAGTTTGACTACATTTTGGTGGATCAGATCCTTGTGGATTTTGATTCTGCTCCATTTTGGCATTTTCACTATTCAAGTTTGGGCGGGTTGATTTGAGATTCTAACAGGCGATATTTAGAATGTAATTGTCATGGATCCAAGAACTTACCACCTGTAGCTTCGGTTTAGTTTTTCTAGTTTTTATAGTCCAAATGTGCATAATCTACAGCTATGGTATGTTGGACTAATAAGATGAAGTTGTGTTTACACTGAATGCCGTCAAGTGTTCAAATGTTGAAGTCAGAAGCCCTGTTTACATACAATTGGATAGTGCATCCACACTAATGTCAGTAAGAAAGAAAGTTGGATAGACAATACTTAAAATGATTTTTCCTCTGTGCATGTCTTGTAATACTATTGGTTTTCTCTGTCCTCTTAAGTTGAATGGATCGTTTTTGGAATTTGCATTTACATTGGTTAAAAAATCATAAAATTTGTCAAAGTACTATAATGCCTATTCATTGTTATTTCAAACAAAAGAATCAAAAACCCTTTGATAGACCAGATGGCTAAAAAAAGATGTTCTACTGAAGTTGAACTTGTTGAATTATTATTTTCTTAGGAGATGATTTTGGTAGTTTAGGTGTAAACTGTTAGCTGCTCTGTATTTGCAGTAACTGAAGACTTCTCATGTCCTTTCTGCTTGGTAAAATGTGCAAGCTTTAAGGTAATGACAGTTTTGATTTTTTATTTCTTGTTTGTGTTTTTAGTTATCCATGCTTGCCAAAATTTGTCTTGAAAATTTGATTTTTCAGGGCTTGAGGTATCACTTATCTGCAACTCATGATCTCTTCCACTTTGAATTCTGGGTAACTTCAGCTATCATCTTGAGTCTGATAATTTTACTTTCTTGAACCCCAAAAGCTGATCCTTTTTTATCGTGTAGGTGACTGAAGAATATCAAGCTGTAAATGTGTCTGTTAAAACAGACATATGGAGATCTGAGGTGAGGACATGGATTCACGTGAAAAAAATTCCATTTGAAGAGTCATTTGTGATGTTCATTACTTAATTATAGTCATATGAGATTCATATACTGTAGAGATTTGTCATCTCACCTATATACTAGCTTTTGGTGTGTTGATTTGAAATGGAAATGATACCCTATAGAGAGAATAAGTAGTTATTAACATCTATGTTCAAGTATTTCATTGTATGTCTAGGCATGTACATATATACAACTATATTTTGAATACGGCAGATGTAGTACATTTTCCTAAATGTTTAGTCAGGGCCAACGCCTCTCAGAATTTATGGCCAGTCATCAATCTCATCAGCCCCAAGCTAACTTTGGTTACTGCAATTGACACTGTTACTCATAAATATGTGTATTGCTTGTACAAGAATGGGAATACAATGGATGTAAAAACTACAAACAACTCTTGGATTGTGGAAAATTATGGTCTCCATAGTGGGGTTTCTTTAGGATGAGAGGATCATCTTTGCATTATTTGAGTTTTTGTTGATTCATGTAAACTCAATCTGAGAATGAAGGGATAATGTAGGAGAATGCATATATCATATGATTGTGTTCAGGAGTTCTATTGATAACTATCACGTATATCTAGATGCTTACTGCTGATAAGTATTCTAGTATTAGCAGAGCAATCAGAGTTTGGCAAATTTTAGAAGTTATATAGGGGCTTGCAAGGTTGATTTGGTGAAAGCATGAGACCCAAGTTTACTTTGTCTAGGGGACTGATAATACTCTCTTCAACTTCTGGATTATTCGGATATTTAATCCCAGAGGTTTTGAGGAGGGACAGGGGGTTCAGCTTGGTCTCTAGGTTCTTTTCCTTATTTGCTGGGTCGGCTGAGTTAGCAGAACAAATAACAAGAAAATACAAATTTTGCCAATTGCATGTCCTTATGATTGTTAGATTAAGAAAATACTGAAATTTCAAGTGGGACATTGATACTTGTGAAACATATATTCTTGCCTTGTGTTGATCTGTCAGCACCTTTTGTTTTCACGTGACCTGAGGGTACATGTTGGTGCTTAAGGGGTTGACACATTTAATATCCAGGTTTGGTTTCATAAAAAGGCTGGTTCATTTTAAGAATGTAAACCAATTTTTTTGCATCATGTGCCTAGATTGTTGCAGATGGGGTTGATCCTAAGCAGCAAACATTTTTCTTTTGGTATGTACTCTTCTAAGTTTTTATTTTGATCGTCTTAGTGTGTAATATAATGGAAGTTAGATGGCCACTGCAAAATATGGTGACAAGGGTCAGTGTAATGTTTCTGCAGTTCAAAGCCATTGAGACGCCGAAAACCAAAGAGCCTAGTTCAAAATGCAAAGCATGTACATCCGCTTGTCTTAGATTCAAACTTACCTGCATCATTTAATGAACTTCTTGACAAAACAGATGGTAAGATTGCAATATATTAAAACTTCCCTTGTATTCTTTTGCGTACTTCCATTTTGACAAATTGGATGAGACTCCTAGTTAGAGTTAAAATGATTAGTCATTCAACGATGGTATTTGCTGTTCCTGGCTTTTGTATATACTGATCAATCTACTTGGTTTATTTTATTTGTTGGTAACTGTAAGATGGTGTTGCAGATTAATGTGCAGGACATGATGCATCCAGTCCAACTATTCCAGGGTTATCCTCAGCCGGTCATTCATATGCAGATCCTGAATGTCTTCAGTCATTGGCTGGAAGCAACGTTGCACCCCCTGCTATGCTGCAATTTGCGAAAACAAGGAAGTTATCAGTAGAACGGTCAGATCCTAGAAAGTATGTTCACAGAGTGACTATCACTAGGCATTTTTTACATATTTATTTGCAGTTTGGTCTCCAACACTTCAGACTTCATGCCCATTTTAATGGAATTTTTTTACATACTCAAAATTGATAAAGCCATATGGTAACTAGGAAATAACTGCCTCAACCTGAATTAAATGCCACCATTTTACTTGGAGAGTTTTGTACTATGGGGGTCCTATGGCATGGACTTCCTGTCTAGATTTTGTTTATATTTATCAGGATGCAAGGTTATGATTTTTCCTCAGGGGAGAGGCTTCCTTATCTGGTAAAAGTCTGCTGGCAGACCTAAAGAGTTAGCACTTTTTTCCTAAAAAGATTTTCACCACTTCAGATTTTCTGTGATTTGTTGGTCATGGTTTATGTCTCATCAAAAGAAAAAGGGTCATGTTTTGTAATAATTTTGATCGTATGGTGATGTGTCTTTTCTTTTTCTTTTTGTTTTGATTTGCCTCCCAGTCGTTTGCTCTTGCAGAAGAGGCAGTTCTTTCATTCACACAGAGCTCAGGTGATTTTTCATTCTTATTTCTCTAGGTTGCATGACAGTACTTATGTACCAGTCTTTGTTATGCTCTTTATGTGCTGACTACTCCTCTCTCTCTCTCTCTAAGTGTATGAACTAAATAAACCTATCAAGAGAAGTGGTAGATTCTGGTTGCATGTTTTGCAAATTACTGGTTTTAGGAGTGCCAACAACCTTGATTGTCTTCCGGAACCAGCCGTCATCTGAATTTCCTGCATCCTTCTTGGAAAGGTTTTGATTCAGAGGCTTTTGCCTTCTGTTGGAGTACATATCTGTGGTTTATTATTGAACTAAGGTAGAACAGGGAGGATGTAATGATGAGTACAAACTTGTAGTACTCTTTAGCACCCAAGTTATTAATATAATTGGTTTGCTTAAGAACAATTTCTTCTACATGTTACTGCTCTGAATATCTTACAGTACTTAGTTATGCATGCTTTACCTTTCCTAGCTGTTACTTGAAAAATCTCTCTCTCTCTCTCTCTCTTTCTCTGTGTCTCTGTGTGTGTGTGTGTGTGTGTGAGATGAATAACAGAAAGTACTTTCATATATGAAATATGAGTGTCACTTTAAGTAATTCATGTTACAAGGAAATGCATCGCATAAAAGTACATCTCTGTGCATCCATGTATTACCAAAAAAATAAATAAATAAAAATTGTTAATGTACTGATAATTGTGAAAATGAATTTGTGTAAAGATAATAAACTTAAGTTCTGTTTTTTTTTTTTTGGGCTTTATTTTCCTTCAAAGGCCCATGAAGACTTGTAAGTTCTGCTTGCCTATTCCTTCTTAAGTTTGAATTGTCTTCCTCTCCTGCCTTTCCTTTTATGTGAATGTTGAGACTCTGTTATGCTACTACGTATTTTAAGAATGGATTTTGTGACTTTGTAGCAAACTATAGTAGGCGTCTGCTAGAATTTTGATGCTATTAATATCTGAATGTGTTTTTTCTTTTATTCAGCCAATGGCATTGGAACAAGTCTTATCCGATCGGGACAGTGAGGATGAAGTTGATGATGACGTAGCAGACCTTGAAGATCGAAGGGTATATCTAATGATTATACTAGTATATGTTTGTACTGTTTCTGAGTTCATCATTCCTCCATGTTTGTCTGTTCAAGAGTTTATCTTATACATAGTTATGCTAAATATACTTCTAGTAATAAAATTTCTTGTTGCTGCGGTAGCCTTGGCATATGTGTCTGTGTTCCTTGATTTCACTGAACTTGTTCATTTCTTGCCAGTGAATTCATCCTGCTATTGTTACTGTTGATTTATTGTAGATGCTCTAGATGACTTTGTGGATGTCACAAAAGATGAAAAGCAAATGATGCATCTCTGGAACTCTTTTATTCGAAAACAAAGGTGATTCTTGTTCGTCTTCTCTACACATCTTTTTTCTTTCCTTCTGTTTTGTGAAAGCCTACCTTTCCTGAGATTACATGTTTTGGTTTCTTATGCTTTAGTCATATGAACTTGTAGCCTTGAACATTTTCTTATCGAACTGCAAAAATCTCAATGGCTAAAAACTTGGTTTCCTTTCTTTTTATTGAAATTGAAACAGTTATCAATTTTAATCCTTCAAAGTTTTTTGGAGTCTAGAGAATAAGTAATGCTTTATAATTATTTGGTCTTTATTATGGTTTTCTTAATTCTGCTTATCTTTTAAGTGCTTACAATATCTGTAGAAACAATACTAAGTGTAATCATCTCTATTGTCCCTTAACTCCAGTATTCTGAATCTTAAATGTTGGATGCATCATGCATGAGGTATACAATGCATATAAGATCTTATATGTACAAAGCACCACCATTGAAGTTTCTGATGGATGGAACTGTGTCATGATGACAGCCTTTTGTTTTGAGTTGCCACCTTTTCTTGCTCTAATAGAGATGAAAGATTCATCAGGAGAAGAGCCTTGTGCATTGGGCTGCAACTTTTTTCTTGACTTGAAATATTTCATTTGTCATGACTGCAGGGTGCTGGCAGATGGTCATGTTCCATGGGCTTGTGAGGCTTTTTCAAGATTGCATGCACAAGATCTTGGACAAGCACCTACATTGCTCTGGTAGCTGCTCTCTTTCTTCATTTCTGTGCTCTGATTCAAATTTTTGTATCATGCTTTAGCATGAATGTATTCCAATTGAGATTTTTTTGTTGGTTCATAAAATAAGTTATTTTTTTATAATTTTTTCCAACATTTTGATACACTTGCATAAATACGAGACATGAAAGTATATGCATAACATTTGTGTATGCATTTTGAAATGCTGAATGCAGAGAAGGGATTTATCTAGCACAGTCATACACTGTCTTCTCACTACTTTCAAACAATTTTCAGAAGCTTGCATAATTTAATATTGTGACTGGATGGTTCAAATTATGAGAAGGCTTTGCTCATCTGCATGTTTCTTATTGTTTTGTTGCCAATGGTCATGCACTCTTAATGGCTTGCTGATAAATATTCTTCTTTTGGTAGATTACGCCATTACAGCATGTGCACAATTCTCTGAACCACGAAAAGGGTTGGAGAGAGTGCAAATGTTTGAGTTTGTGTGTTATGTATTCAAGTGGCATGTTGCTAAACTTCTTCTTATGAATACTAGCCATATGTGCAGTCTACACGAGTGCTGTGAACATGTGAGTTTTTGGTTAGTTTAGGAAGTAAGTAGTTGGTTAGTATAAAACTGCATCCTAGTGGGTAGTCTTTAGCAACCTCAAAGGGTGGAGAGGCTTTCCTTTTATGACAACATTAATAGATATTTCACTGTGAATCCAGATTGGATGCTGTAACTTGGCATATATTGCAGGAGAAAAAGATTACTACAGTGCTTGTTCAATTTATATAGAAGAAAGTTGTCTTTTCCATGCTCCAAGTTTTATGCTTTTTGCAGGTGTTGGAGACTGTTCATGATTAAGTTGTGGAGCCATGGTCTCCTTGATGCGCGAACCATGAACATTTGTAACAAAATTCTTGAACAATGCCTAAACCAAGATAATGACCCGATGACAAGCAGTAAAGGTGGTGATTAGTTCTTCATCACTGGCCGCAGATTCTGTGATACGTCTTGTGAGATCATGGTTTATTTTTCTCCGCTGAAAGAATCTATGGTTCGACATGAAACGGATTTTTGCCAATTGTGACTATCCATGGATATGGATCTTGCTATCTCTTCAAATACATTCATTTGTCTCTCCACATATCCCCTCTTTCTTCCTTTGCTCCTTCATCTTTTGGTTACTTTATCAGGCTTCATAACCTTCTTCTGATATTTGCAATGTAAAACAGTTTTGCCCCAAAATTGATTGGGGAACTTTGAGTAGCAATTTACTTTTGTATGCATTCGTAGATAATAGAGGACTGACCTATCTATTTCAGTTTATTAAACCATTTGGTCAGTTATTTCCTGCTTCCATCTTTTACACAAGCCCCGCCCCCTGACTCTAGTCATTAGAAAGTTTCGAGAATTATTATTTTCTACTGTGGTTACTTGTAAGTTGTGAATGTTGTTCAGAATATGACTGCTACATCCAGTAGGGATTTTGGCCTTTGCATTTTTGCATCAATTGCACGGATTGATCCTTTGATCACAATCTGGCAATTGGTGATTTTCTCAAAATAATATTTACAGATATAGTATTTCAATTCAGGAACTTAAATACTTTCTGAATTTAGATTTCACGCTTCATATCTCATGGTTCCAAAACTTCAACATCTTTCAACTTTTCGTGGCACCGGGCGTACTAAACCATCTACGATGGGAGAGCTAATGTACAGGAAAGAAGCTTAGATAAGAGAATACCGATAAGAATAGACTATATTTTTGCTGGGTAAAAAAGAAAATTGAGATAGGATATTACATATAATTTTTATTTATGTATTTGTTATTCTTTTATTTTGAAAAAATAAATACAAAAGAGTTGGGAAATTAAAAAGAAAATAAAAAAAAATAAAAATTCTCCTTCTCCACCATACCTCTTAACTCCACCACCACCTCTCCACCCTTCCCCTCTACCTTCCCAGCCACACCCCTCCCTCTACCCCAGCCTCCTTTCCTTGCACCATCCACACCCCTCCCTCTCTAGCTTCCTCTCTCAACAGCATCCACAACCCCTCTTCTTCATTTTGAGGCGAAAATAACCACAATCCACCTCAAAAAATCCAATCTTACATTGTTCGAACTATTCATTTTACTTAATTATCTCTGAAATTTTTTATTTTATTTTTTGTATTGATTGATGCAGGTATAAAGGCAGCACAACAAGGCCAAGAAGAGCCATATGTTGGAGTGAACATAGGCACAGATGTATGAAATTTGCTTTCACTAGCAGACTCGGTCATGGTTGCTTTCTTGCACTTGCAAAAGATTACACATGGAGGCTTTATGATGTCGAGAGTGATAATCAGTGTGCCTAATAATCAACTTCTTGCAATTGGTTCCACTAATATAACAGCAGTATCTTGGATAGGCAGAAATATTGTTGCTTTTTATCCAGAAAGTTTAAATCATTGCTATTTCTGTTGGTGATGAAGTATTAACAACAATTCCCACTTAAGCCCCTTCGCTTATTCATGCAATTGAGTCCCTTTAAAATGTTTTAGTGGCTGCAAATTTGCATATAGAAATTAAGGTTTTAACTCCTTGTGCTGAAGTGCAGACTTTTTTTTACCTTCTCAGGCTTGTTTTTAATCAATCTTTAGGTCCAGTCATTTCACAGCTTTTACAGTTTTTGTCAAGAACCAAGTCACCCATGCTGATGAATTTGTATCCTTATTATGTGTTTATGCAGAATAAAGGGGTTGTACTTTTAGATAATTTGCTTTTCAAGCCCTTGACACCAACTCTAAAGAAATGGAGAGGTGGTGACTATGAGGAGGTGGTGGTTGTGGAGATGGAGAGATGGTGTGTCACGCCTCGTGTTCGTGTATATGGACACGTGACAATCGTCGTATATTTAAAAGTTATCTCTCAAAGGCACAAGACTCGAATCAAACATAATCCTTAATTAAATAATAACAGAATTCGTACATAAACCATAATTTCTATTGTCTCACTGACGCAGAAAGTTAACATAAACTGAATCAATCCACAAATTCTAAAACAACATAAGTTCAAATTAAATAACTAAATTAAGCAATAATTTATTCGGTCGCAAACTACTTCTAACTGGTACTCTTCAGGACTTTGGCACAGCTAAACTTGTGAATCCCCAAAATTCTCTAAATCTGCAAAATTGTCAGGAATAAGGATGAGCGACAAGTCGTTCAGCAAGTAGATAACACCACATTTACTGGACCAAATAAGTTACATATATATATACACATCTTTCCGAAATTTTATCATACATACACATAGGAATCTTTCGAAAAGATTTTTTATCAAAAATCGAAGCAAAACTTATCCCACATACAACAAAATTTCCTTCACAATGTCACTTCAAACAACATTTACCTACTTCCATAGCAAGTGGCATCATATCAAAAAATTTACAAAACATATTTCACAGAAATCGAAAATCTGAAATCAATATTTCAGAGTTCGAAGTTCATAATTGAAGTTTAGAGGTTCATATCTTAGTTTATTATAGGCTCACTAAAACAAACACACTATCATCGGCTTACTGAGTACTCAACCTAGTGTTAAGAGACCCCACTAGAAAAAGTTGTTAAGGGGTCTCGCAAAAACCATCTTAGCCAGAGTTCGGAGACCATAAATTATCTTATTTGATATTTCAGAAAGTGAAGAGCTATAGTTTGTACCGACTATTCATGATTATTTTAAGAATTTTTGTCCATTGTTAAAATCTTCCATGTACATGCAAAATAACCATACAAAGTTTAAAATAATGTCACTTGTGTATATAAGTTCATAATTTAAAACAATTCAAATATTCATGTAAGGTCCAAGTTTAATAACTAAAATAATATGTCGTCAAAAATAATATTTAGACAAAATATTTTTGAAATTACAAAGGAGTAGTAACCACTTACCTCAAAGTAATACAAAACTCGTAGCAAGGAACCGATTAATCTTCTAACAAAATTATCAAATATTAACTAAAGTTAATTTCAAAATAATTGGGTTCGCATATATACTATCATGCCTTCGGTAATATTATTCAAATTTCAAAAATATTTAATCATGTTCATACTAAAAAATATAAAAATATAACAATCAAAATATATTATTAATACTGCAAAAGTATTCAATAAGTTATTATAAAATAGTTCTTTAATACCTTTAAATTACTTATACAATAAGGGTGTGTTCGTTTGGATTGAAAATATTTTACATGAAAAAGTTCATTTTTCATATAATTTTTGTGTGTAAGGTTGACAAAATGAAAATATTTTGAAATAAGTAAATTTTTTAACGGTTTTATCTTTAATTTTATGAATATAAGTTAAAAAAACTTATAACAATGGTAATAAATACCTTACAAGTAATTGTGATTAATAAAAAATTAATTTTTTTCAAAATTAATGATAGTACAATATAGTAGTACAATATGCATAATGATAGTTGTATTAGTGTGAGACTCATGATTGAGAGAAAAAGGAATCAAAAAGAATTGAAAAAGAAAATAAGTTTAGCAAACAAAATTCTAAAAGTAAGTATTTGAGATTTAATGTCACTTTTAATTATCCGAAAAATAACTTACACTCAAAAATTCTGTAAGTTATTTTCAGCCAGAGGAAGAAAAATTGAAAAATATTTTACACCGGATATTTTTCTGTGTTTGGCACCAAAAAAATTTCTAAAAAATATTTTTTAAAAAATATTTTTAATCTAAACGAACACACATAAGTATTCAAATTTTCAGTCCCAAAACTTAAATTTCAAAAACCTAAGGACTTGGTGTGCTATTTACCTTAAATCTGGTAAGCCTAAAAGACCTACTATGCAATTAATCCAAATTTTGCAACTTTTTTATTAAAAGTTACTTAATGTCCCATCAACGCTTTATTCCTCTCTCTTTCTCTGTCTTACTCTTCCTACTTTTCTCTTTCTTCTTTCTCTTTCTTCCTTATTCCTTCCAGCAGCCTCACGCCACCATTCGTCCCGATTTATACCAGCAGCGGCCACCAGCAAACCGGAGCAGCCCGTAAGTGTACAGCCGATCTTCTCCCCCCCCCCTCCTTTCTTTTTTCTTTTCAGACCCTTGTTCCAATATCATGTGCAAATAATTTTCAGAAATTTAATTCTTGATTACTTATATCAACCTTCGTACGAAATTTATAAAAAAAAACTTTCATACTGCAAGGTTAATTTTTCAGATTAAAATACGTAACACCCATTCAAAATCATTGTTTAAATATAATAAAAAAAATTAGATTCTTATGCATAATATTCCATATACGATAAATATAAAAGCTAATAAAAATAAAATAAAAATCTTTGGACGCGATGTGAGTACGAACACTCGTCTCAAATTTCAGTCGATACCAAAAATTCTTTTAACGTATAGAATTCCTTATTTATACTTTTAAAGCCTTCAATTTCTATTTCCTACAATTTAGCTAAATTCCTATCATTTATATACTTATCTTGTAACCAATGTGTGGCCGAAAATTTTATATTATTTTTAATTACGAAAATTACTATTTAATTGACAAAAGATCTAATTTTCAAAAAAAGAAAAATGTACGTAGACAATAAATTAGTCTACACTAATTTTTATAAGACTCCAAACTGTATAAGAATTTTAATTTTATAATATAACACCAATACAAGTAAATTAATTTTACATATAATCGTTTAACTTCATTATTTTATATTAATATTATATATATACACATAAAAAATAAAAAAAAACAACGGGGGTTTACATGGTGGTTGTGAAGATTGAGGGTTAGGTGGAGAGGTGGTGGTTGAAGATGGACATTTTTTTTTTTTAATTGTTCAGCTTTTTTTGTATTTTTTTCTTCTAAAATTTAAGAATAACAAACATATTTTTAAAAATTACATGTAATATCCTATCTAAATTTTTTTTTCTGCCTTTGTTCCTATTGGTCAAAGTTGGTCGATGTTGAAATTTTGAGTTGAGTCACCGTCTAAAAACTATTTTGATACAAAAGAAAAAAGTTCAGATACTAAAATAATACAAATTAAAATTTAATGACTAACGCTATTTTATAAAAAAAATTCAAGAACCATTTTGATCGTTTCCGAGCATGAAGCACTGAAAAATGGTCGCCACGAGTGGTTCTTTTGTCACCATCTTTCATATATCTAAATGGAAAATATTTAGGTGGATTCGATTTTTGACTTTATTTGTAAATTATATGGTGTAAATTAAATCTTATAAAATTTATGATATTTTATGATATTAAGTTATATAATAAAATTTTTTAAAATTTAATTTTAATTATATAATTACATGTAAGATCACCAAAATTAAATATATCTAAATATTTTTTTATCTAAATAGATCCTATTTTCAATCATATAAAGTTTATCATTAAAATTAAATTTTGTTTATGTTCAATTGATGTCACTTATTCGCATAATTTAATCTAAAGGATAGAATCCATCAATAAAGTCGCGTAGCTAGTGTAGTGCATGCGACGTAATCTTGACATCTTTGCTTATCTCACGCCTCTAAGATTGTATTGAAATTGGTCTATAGATTCAAAGTTGGTTGAAACTCATGTCACCATGTCAGGCAAAATTAATAAAAAATGCAGCCTCCGACAGTATCCAAAGCCCTACTACAAGCCTACAACTTCTTCTCTATAAATCCATTATAAAAATGTTAACTATGCAACAATCCCAAATCTCACTACTTGGTAAATTAAACAGGCCATGGCCGAAGGCGAAGAAGGATCTTCAATTCAAAGCTCACACAACTCGGGCAACTCACAAGCTGATGATGCTTTCCTAACTGAGCTGCCCAAACTTTTTAAGAGCTCGTTTCTGGGATGGCATGGATATTTGTCAATGGGAAGGCGGTTGGTTTGAGCCCGGCCTAATAAAGCCCGCAATGACTTTCAAGACAACCTTTGAAGCCCACAACGACGATGTTCTCCTCGTATCACCACCCAAAACAGGTACTACGTGGCTTAAAGCTCTCTGTCTCTGCATTACTCAAAATCCATCCACTGAAAATGCCACCGAAACTGATGATATTTTGGTCAAAGAAAATCCTCATTTCAATATCCAAACTATAGAGAGCATGATTTATTCTACAAAACCCCATCCAGATCTTTATTCTGCACCTTCTCCTAGACTTTTTCACACACATTTGCCTTACAAAATCCTGCCTGATTCCATCAAGAATAATTCAGATGGCAAGATTGTTTACATAACAAGAAACCCAAAAGACACCATCATTTCATTATGGCATTTTTTCAACTCCATTTTCAGGCCAAATCTTGAACCTTTTCCTCTAGAAAAAGCAGTGGAATGTGTTTCTGTAGTGGGGTCCACCAATACGGGCCATTTTTCGATCATGTTTTGGAATATTGGTTGGAGAGTCAAAAGAGGCCTAATAAGATTTTGTTCTTGAGGTATGAAGAGTTGAAGAGAGACCCTAAGGGTGAGGTGAAGAAGCTGGCTTCATTTCTTGGAAAGCCTTTTGTTAATGAAGAGGAGGTTGAGAAAGTGTTGTGGAGGTGTAGCTTAGAGAGGCTTAGGAATTTGGCCGTGAACAAGAATGGGTCGATTTTGTATGGAGTGCCAAACAGTTCGTATTTTAGACGTGGTGTGGTTGGAGACTGGAAGAATTATTTGAGTCCTGAGCTTGAAGAGCAAATCAATCGAACTGCTCGAGCCAAATTTGAGGGGTCTAGTCTTGATCTTGATGCTTGAAATTTAGGAATTTTTTTTGTCTTGATTATGCAGTTTTTTTTTTTTTTGGGGGTCGATTTTCTTTCTTGCACGTTACGGATTTCGGACCAAATTATTTAATAAGAAGTACTGAATATTTGATTAGTACAATATTAGTTCTTTCCAATTTTTACAAAATCCAGTTATCATTTGATATTGGATGATGCTTGGCATGTTTCTTTAGACACTAATTTCACATGATGCAACAAATGCAAGGTGAACTGATTAATGATTACTGTTGAACATTTGACTTCATTTAAATTGATTTTTTTTTTTAATTTGGAATTGATTTATTTGAAGGTTGATACATGATATAGGGAAAATTCGTTAAGAGGAGTAGTCATAAATCCAAATTTATTTTAACCGAGTGAAGTGAGAGGTGGGGTGGATGAATTTAAACAGAAAAAATTTCTGAAAACTAATGAATGATAAGCATAATAGTTACTAGCATTTGTTTATAGAGAAAATGTAAGCCGAAACCCATGTGAATAGCTTTTGTTGCTCAGATCGGATGACTCATAAATTGAATTCCGGAGGCCCAATAACTCGCACATGGGCATTAACCAATTGGGCGGGCCTAGTATTTTTTTTTCGTAAATCATCCAGATTAGGATACTACTTTCAATGAAATGGCTTGTTTCTTTGACGAAATTACTCAATTACCGGAGATATATAAAATAAGGATAAATATTTAAATAGATCTAATTTTTTAATTTATAAATTTTGTAAAGTAAATTAAAATTTATAAGACATATAATATAAACAAGATTTCAATGTTTTAAAACTTCTACATCCCTTCTCTACATCATTAGTATTTTTTCAAAAATTCTCTTTATCTCTTAATAATATAATTATATTTTCTAATAAAAATATAATAGAAATCACAAAGCACGATGTGCAATAATTACACAATAATGCATAGGACAGAAGGATACAAAACTCAAAATAAATGACCCAAACATAACATTACAAATTACAAGAAATGAACAAAAGACAGAGATCAGGAACGACCACAACAACAACATTAACAACATCACCCAATTAAAACCATAGCTTTTAAGAGATCAAGGTTAATGGAGTCACATGCCGGTGTGCTGCTGTCCAAATTGCTCAGCCCTGTCCTTCATCTCCCTCGCCTTATAACCCAGCTTCTGACGTGCTTTGTCCAGCTGATCCGCTCCGGGAGGTTGTTTCCCAGTTACGTACTTATAAATCCACGCCAACACGCTCAATGCAGCAATTCCAAACCCTCCCGAAGCCAAGAACCCCGACCCCAACAGAAACACAGTTATTGCCGCCGGCACCAGCACCGGGCTGAATATCACCAGCAATGGTGTTGCCATAGTGAGTGCAATCACGGTTCCGGCTAAGAGAGCACTATAAGAGACAGATATTAACCATGCAAGAGCCCAGATAACGCATTGCTACGCTTAGCCGGAACTCGTGATTGCATTTTTGCCTAATTCATTGCGGGCTGAATTAGTGACATGAGTAAGAGAACCTCTTATAGAATCTATTGACAAATATCAAGTCAGATATAACATTTATTATTATTATTTTTAAATAAAAAAAAAAAGAGAAAAAAGATATGAGGATTGGATCAGTTGAAACTGTTGAATGATTTATATAGAAGGAAGAGGAGGGGATACGTGTTGAGAGCGTGGTGTCAGATGTTAGGGAGCTTTGCATGCAGCGGTTGCATGT
Organism: Cinchona pubescens; assembly: GCA_025175665.1. Taxonomy (NCBI): domain Eukaryota; kingdom Viridiplantae; phylum Streptophyta; class Magnoliopsida; order Gentianales; family Rubiaceae; genus Cinchona; species Cinchona pubescens. The sequence continues at coordinate 2,413,491 of JANKKI010000118.1, forward strand.
AAGGAAGAGGCTTTTGGTGAAGACACGTCGTTTTTGGTTGTATCTTATACACATCTAGATGTTTATAAGAGACTGAGATGGGGGGGGGAAAGAAGGATGCAAGGGACCCATGATTCGGTGCGGTTGAGTGCACGGTTTCTTTCTGAAGCTTCGGGTGATATGATAAACAGTACTAGGGTTGGATGTTGATCCAGTCCATGATCATTAGCCTCATACGAAACCCCATCCTATTGGGCCACCCAAAATAATTTGGATGTGACTGTTATTGACATATTGTTAAGCCCATCTAAAAGGCCCAAGTCTATGAGGAACCTAAAACTTTGGCCCAATATTTGTAAAATCACATATATACTTTATAATTTTATTGAGAAAGTTTTTCTTTATTTTAACATGTATATTAGAAATTAAAGGTGACGTCAATCTACAGTATAAGAATGAGAGATAAATATTGAGAAATATTTATGAGATTATAAGACTATGAGTTTTCTATTTTCTTTGATTCGGATAGAACTTTGATGGCAACCATAATTGCCTAAGAAATAAATTCACAAAAGGTGAAAGCATTAGCCAATTATTTTAGAACAACTCATTTTCGAGGAATACTAAAATTAATAAATAATACTCCTATTACAGTTAGTAAATGCAATCATTTTCACCTTGGTGGTTGTTACTTCTTTTTCTTTGGATGAATAGCGAGGCAGTTGAAATATAAGTCAGCTAGATAATTACGTTTGGAGGTGCTATATTAATCATCATTACCTTATGTTAATCGAGTTGACAAAAGATTAAATTCCACGGAAAAGAGAAGGTAAAGGCAAGGTACGGTATGATTACACCTTAGAAGATCTTAATAAGAGACTTTTGAGTTTTGAAGTGGAAAGATGTTAATTAATTAGTACCTAAACAGTGGGAAATTCTTATATGGATTCGGTTTACGGTAGATGGATGGACCTTTTGATCCATTCATTCACATCACCTTGAAAATTTTATTTTTAATGAATTAGAATGATGTGAATAAATATGAATTAAAGAATTTATCACATTTATTGTGGACCATGAGGTCCATGTAAGAATTTTTCGGGGAAAACGTTAATACATTACTAGTGATAACATTAGAACTTAGAAAAGAAGCATATTTAAAAAACGTGCTTTTGCTTAAAAAAAAAAAAAAAGCTTGTTGATTTCTCTTGTACAGCGTGTGAAAGGCTGACCATAGATAGATATTCCTATCATATGTCAAAAACAGTCTTTTTTACCTTTTTAATAATTTTGGGAGGTATTTGATTCATATTCAGAAATTAAAATCAAAATAAAAATCATAATAAAAATAATAAGTTTTACTATTAATATGAATTTATGTTATTTCACATTATTTATTCGATTTGAATGAGGAATAAGATTTATTATATTGATAAAAATTAATTATTAATTTAAAATCTAAATTACATGTGGAGACTAAAAATAAACATTTTCTGATATTTTTATTCTAATAGAACGATTCTCATAGTAACTAACCAACAATATCTATAAATATCATTAACTTTAATTCTAATTCCTTCGCCTCATGCTCATAAGACAAACACTTTCTTATTTATTAGACTTAACTAATATATGAAGTCTCTACTGCTGCCAACTGATTATGAGTGTAAATACTAAATAGCAATCACAAGAGCTTGAAAATCTGTCATACACCTTATGATTTTCATTTATTCACATACTTCATTTTTTTAATTTGAAATTAATTTTTTACATGAATTATATGATTAATTTCTAATTATAAGGCCTATATACCTTGATCTATTCAAAATTTTTCTCATTAAAACTTATAAGAAGCATATTGAGAAAACGTTCTTTTGCTGAAAACCAAAGCATGTGTTGTTGATTTCTTCTGTTCAGTGTGTGAAAGGATGAATATAGATAGCTGATACATGATATTCCTATCATGTGTCACAGAGAATCACTAAGCACCTTTTTCACAATTTCAATTCATTAGACTTGACTAATATATGAAGCCTCTGACGACGACCGTAAATAACAAACACAAGAGTTTGAAGTTTGAAACCGTACAATTGCGGTACTGGTAGAATTGGAGGTAAATCGCCTGTAAAAGTCTTCCATTGTTATTTATTTTTTTTAAAAATAATAATGACAATAATATTTATATTATTATTCTCGGTCTTCCATCGTGTTGCGACTAAACTTCCAACTCCAGTTAATTTTTATTTATTTTTAATTATAATTTAGTATAAGGAACTTGGTAAACAGATTCTCTTATCCGATTTCCTTCAGATGATCAAGATTGCACACATGGGAGAGCAAATTCAGATAAATGAATTAGGCAAAATGTTTCCTCGACATCTACTATAGCGTTAATGCATTTGATCTAATATTTACACGCTGCGGATATCTGAAAGAATTTTTAATTTCTATAGTCGTTTAATTTTGTACAATTGTGAATGCTATTGATCATGCACATGTATGATGCCCAAAAACAATCAAAAAAAAAAAAAAAAAAGTTTATTGGAACATTATAATGATGGAGTATTTTGATTGAATCACTTTATCACAGTTCAAAATTGGTTATCTGGGCGCTTGCATGGTTAATATTGAGATTGATGCAAAATTAATCATGAATCATGATCCATGCTTAAAGTAATTGTAAATCTAACAATGGATTAATCCTTATTAGTTTAGAATAAATTAAACTCTACTAATTTTTACTTATATCGAATTGTGTGTCACCATTCTTTTATGCAATACTAGTAGATAAGCTTACACAATGTGTGTGATAATTAAAAGAAAAATATCTTGCTGAAGAGAGTTTTCAATTAGTTTGGTGGTCTATCTCTCTCACGTTCGCACACACTCACAAACTACTAGCAGCTTTTTTTGGTCTCAAATACAAAAACTACCACAAGTTAATTGACTCATCTTTTTATTGATAGTCTCACTCATCTTTCCATATTAATAATACTCATCTTTTCATATTAATTATACTCATCAACTCACTTTTCATATTAATAATATTCATCAACTCACGTCTCTGTCAACAATTTCATATAAAATAATTATATATGCATTCTTTCTTCTCTCACATCCAACTACTAAGGTAAGTTCTCCCTGTAATAATTTTGTCTTATTTATTTATTTATTTTTATTCCTATCATTGAGTTTGCTATTTATAATGATCTTGAAAATTATTAATTTTGATGAGACGTACGCATATAGTGCGTGGATGACTAGTATATATAAAAAATGAATGAAAGTTATTGAAAGTTACAATCAGTTATTGATTTTTTATTCAAATAGATTATCTTGAAAGATATAATAGGAAGAATATAAAGTAACATCACACCAAACAGTGACTCTTATTTTGTATATAGTATAGATATATGATAGAATCTCACTCTCATTTTAAGCCCAAATGTAGCCTGGCCGGGCGGTGCTCCAGCTACAGGCCTCAGCCCAGTTAACAAAACATATTACCACTGCCAAATGGTTATAACAGTGTTCCACAATAAAAAAAAAAGAAAACTGAAATTGGACAAAAACTATGGCAAACTATTTATTTTTGGGGGAGAGATATAATTCCATTATTTTCTCTTTTTAATTCTTGAAGATAAAACAAGTGCATTTGTGTAATTTCACCCTTGACTTACTGTTCATTCCTTCTTTTGTGTAATAATGTTAATATTAGATAATGCATTTTCAACAATCTGCTTAATTTGTTTCCACGGCCCCTACAAATCCAAAGCCAAGGGGCCAAAGACACCTAAAATAGAAGAGGCAAAATTTTTTGTATTCACACATAACCAAACAAGCACTAACCACTGCTTGTTGTTCTTTTTTTTTTTTAAATAATAACTCCAGCACAAATTTAGTTCACCAGTAGCTGCTCGCCAACTGGCTGTTGCTCCATTTTATAATTTACTTTATACACATTAGATTTATTAAATGGAGCCTCAATTTCCGACTCGGCTTGTTTAGCCGCAACCACTTTCCTCCTCCGCTTAGGAGAGCAACTTTCTGAAGCCGATGAAATAGGTGAACCAGCCGGCTCAGGCGACCTTCTCTTAGCCGTCACCCTAACCGGCTCAGGCTCGTTCAAGCCAACTCTAGATGAGGGAAATTCAATAAAGCCTTCGAACCCCTCATCCTATAAGCCGCTCTGTCGTAATAAAGCCGCTTCCTCAGCCGTCTCATAAGTCCCAAGCCAAACCCTGGCGCCGTTCTTAGCCGGGTCCCTTATTTCAGCCGCAAACTTCCCCCACGGCCGCTGCCTCACACCCCTGAAATGCCTCCCTTTCGGCTGCGCCACAGGAGCCGCTGAAGCCACAAGAGCTGGAGCCGCACAGTGATCAACAACCGCGGTTGCATGAGGCACACTCGTAGCCGGCTTCTCAATCTCTTCCTCCCTCGGCTCGGCTTTAACTCTAACATCAAGGCTGACGTCACTGGATGTCAAAATTAAACGGGGTCCACCCAATATTAACGGCGTCACGTAGAAGCCCGTAAATGACCATGTCTTCAGAGTCATCAACCTTTAAAGGCAAGTCACCCCACGTTTCCGTTAAGCATGGCATGAGGCTACTGAAACTGGAGCTCCGACGATACACCGGAAAATCACCCGAATTATTCACCGGCGGGAATTCACTAGTAATGGGTTGATACATATTAGGCTAGAAATTTTATGGCTCACGATTTATAATAAAAAAGCGATCAAGGAGTTTTTGGGTAGAAAAGAGAGAGAATAGGAAAGAGGTTTTTTTGAATTTTTGGAAAGAAGGGAGAAGTAGGGGATATATAAAGAGGGTAGAGAGAGAAAGTGATGCATGAACCTTGTGAAAATTCTTATGGATTAGCTCTGGACATTTTGTTGTCTTTTTGTGATTTTTTTTTTTTTTTTGCTTTTGATTTTTTTTAATGATATTATTGAGTTTCGTATGAAATTTCATAAAAGTGCAAGTGGACATTCAGTTGTTGGGAATTGGGGTTAGTGTTTTCCATCACGTGGATGATTAGGAGCACCATTTTGAGGTCGGGAGGGTGACGTCACTTGTTGACAATATCACGACTCATCGCTATCTTAACCAAATAAAACTACTACTACGACAAAACAACCGGTTTACCATTCAAATTGTACGATTTGGATATGCTAATTTATGTTTGATGATACCTTAAGCTAGTATTAGCTCACATATCATGTCACTTGTAATTTAAGCACAAAATTTGTAATTTTGTAGGCTTGTTTACTGGATACTGGCTTAATTTGTTACCGGTATATTATAGTCAATAATTTGAACTCATGACTACTTCTAACTTATATTTTAGAAAAATTCTAGAATTTTTTTTTGATATTTTAAATATTTATACCGTATAATATTATATATTTAAAAAATTTATACTGTATAAAATTTTAAAATTAAGAAAATAATTTCATAAAAATGACGGTAGAATTCCCCTGTTACTTCATAAATAAGTACATGAAATTACTCTTACAATATACTCATTCAACCATCATTTATACAAACTCCTTCCCTCTCTAGTTTAACTCTTATTATTGTTAAAAGAACAAATGAAATTAGATGAACAGATATTATGTGATTTTGGTAGATAATTTTAAATTTTATTGAGTCGGGTGTTTTTTTTTTTTTTTTTTGATTAGGCACTTTTTAGCATACAAGCACCGGATTTGGACTATAAACACAGCCGGACAAAAGAGGAACCTGTCTGATCTTTCTGAGTCATGCTAATTCTACAATTAAGATTGGTAAGTGTTGGAAAATTATCTTCTCACAATTTTCCAAAAAAGAAAGCGAAAGGGACTTTACAGACTACTACACTTGTTCTCTAGTGTGTTTTTCTTTTTCCTTTTAAATTTGCGGCGGATTCTTTTTTTTTTTTTAAATGAAATTCGGTGGCCTATTAGCTTTTTTCTATGAAAGGTATGTTGTCGAGAGCTTGAAATAGTAGCCCACTCCAAAAGCAAACTGCACCAAATAGCAAAAGCATCAAAATTCATTGTTACTTACTCTACGATATAGTATATTTTTTAGTATGTTATAGGTATGTTGTTACTTCATAGTTATAAAATTTATTTATTTTTTAATTATTTTAACGATTATTATACTCATTACATATTATGAAATAGCCGTCAAAACTTACTCCCAAAAACAAATCTCATTGTGATCTTCAGCTATTTGAATGATATATATTACAAATTTAATTGCCTCTACAACAATAATAATATTCCCTTTCTCGATGATTCGTCACATCATGATGCAAGTAAAATCGGCCTTTACTTCCTTTTATTTTAGGGAAAATGGCTTTAATACTCATTCATATTTTATATTTATAATTTTTAATATTTCTTATTTAAAATACTTTGTATTTTAATCCTTCACAAATTGAAGATGAACAATTTTAGTCCCTTGCCCAATTACAGGCATATTTTCATTTGAAATATTCACATGTGTATCAAATGTAACATATTTAATGATAAGGTGATATCAATACATAACTTTAAATACTAAATTGTTCCAAAAAAATGATTGGAATTGTTGAAATAGGGTTGGTGGAGGAAAAATGGCTAAGAGGAGAATAGGGGTGATGAGACATGTGAGAATTTTGGGGTGGTGAAGGTTTTAGATAATATCGTTTAATATTTAAAATTTATATATTACCAATTTTACTCATGAAAAATATAATATTCGATATGCATGTGAGTATTTCAGACAAAAATATACTCTTAATTATGTCAAGGGAGCAAAATGGTCTATTTTGAATTTGTGAGGGACTAAAATAGATCATTTTGAATATGAATAACTAAAAAAGTACAAATGTAAAATGTGAGGGACTATTAAAGTCATTTTTCCTTTATTTTATTGTTTTTCACAGGGAATAACTAACTCGTGGATCCAGGATAAAGACAGATGATTAATTATGTGGGTGAGACCTGATTAATATAATAACAATAATGCAATATCTTTGTCTTTATCAATAAATCAGTTGATTACAGGGATGTCATTTGAAAATCCAAAATTTTTTAATTGGATATTGGCATATTGCCTCTGCACAACTATTCGAAAAGAAATACTACTACCAATTAATAAAAGGAAAATAACGTGGCATTGTCTTTTACTCAGAGATAATTAAAGATTCCAATAACGTGCAATTTGTAAGAATCATCCTTAGTGTTTATCCCTAATTATTGTAATCTATAACCCTAAGCACTTTTGTGGTTTATTTAAACTATGCATTTGGACATCCACCGTGTGATTCTTCAGCCTTCTCCTTTTTAATCAATGCCTACCCAATCAGAATCAGTAAAAAACAGTGGAAGTGAGCACTTTTTGTAGCACTCTTGGTGGCAATGGTTTGTAATTTGAAGCCAAAAGTCTATACAAGCAATTTACAACCACATAACTATTAATAGAACAATTGCTTGTACTTTAAAATTTTGTAATTTGAGACTAAAAGTCCATGCAAGCAATTTACAATCATATAATTAATTAAAAATTCATTATAGGATATCTCGTGAACCCATCTCATTATATTTTAAAATTTTATATAATATAATATTATATATTTTAAAATTATATTAATATTTAAAGTTAACGACTTAACGAAATGCTACTGTTACGGAAAAAAAGTAAAACTTTCATATCTAACTAAAAACCACCTCACGCAGCATATTGTCATTTTCTTTTTGTTCGGGGATTTATGCAAGAAATTGTTGTAGTAATTTTTTTTCCCTTAGAGGCAATATTATGAGCTTAGTATACCACAAGCCCATATCAGCTAAAATTGTTGTACAAGAGGGATTACCAATTACTATCATAGTAGATCGTCATTAGTAATTGGGATAAATACAATAAATCCCCTTAAACTTTGGATTATTTTGCACTAAACTCTCTAATGTTAATTTTTTTCATTTTATCCCTTTGACTAACAGTCAAATGTAGCTCTGCTGTTAGTTTTTTCAAAAAGATAAATTTGCCCCTAAAGATCAAATTGCAGTAAACCCCCTTAGGATTCATAGGTTTAAGCAAAATTTCACTTTACCACCTCAGGTAAATTTTGTAGTATTTAGTACATTGGGATAAAAATAAAATTCAATAATGTTATCAATATTATTAAAAATATAAATATTCTCCAAATTAATTACTAATATTCTAATTCTCGAATTATACTTTCTTCAATATTGAAATTTTAAGAGTACAATAAAATAATTAATTTTAAAATTTTTGATGAATTATTAAAAGTATTTAATCTAAATTATTTTAATTTAAGTTTTTATTTATATGATAAAGTTCCTTCGTATAATTTAGGTATTAGTTAAATTATATTAATAAAGGAAAAAAGTAAGAAGAAAATCATTTTAAATAAACATAAAGAAAAGTAAAAGGAAAATAAACTGATATAACTTTAATAGATGGTTATAAGTCTCGTATATTTAAAAAGTTATTTTTACATGAAAATAAATTATAATAAAAAGACCAAAAAATATCGAAAATGCTAGGAAATTTTTATATTTAAATTTTAAGTTTAACAAGTATTTTTAAAGAACCACTTGTGTTGGTAGAAATCATTATATTTTTAGTTATTTTAATAATACTTTTATGTTGATTAATGACTAAAGTAGGTTAATTGATACAAAACTTAAATTAGAGACTAAAATGTCAAATATAATAAATTTTAAAGAATTAATTTTATACATTCTTGTAGTGTTTAGGGGTAAAAATATTTTTTTTAATATTTTTTAATAGTCAAATTACTGACAGACGAGCAAAACAAGATTTAATGTAAAACAATCCAAACTTTAAAAAAATTTACTGTATTTAACCCTTAGTAATTATGATTCAAAGAGAAAAAGAGTACAGTGTTTCAGTGTTTTGTGGACCCAGAAATAGATGCAATGGCTTTGGTTTCATTTTCAAAGCGGAATACGCAATATGATTAAAAAGAACACCAAAAACATTGAACTTTATGCTGTATAAACACACAGGGGGAATGAATGTACGGCCTTAGCCATGACTATGATGATGATATATCGATAAGACTTGGAAAGATTAAAATTCCATGGAAACCATGCAGAATTAAGGGTATCACTCATTCTTTTCGTTTACCATGAAAACCGAAATGTTTCATTCAGAGATCTTTCCAATCCACGTACAATTTCCATTATCATTCCTCGTGCCACATAGTTTTCCTCGTTTACCAATCGACTGCAAGGTAATTAAGTTGTTGTCTATTGCCTTTTCTTTAATGTTTAGTTTTAGTTACTCATAATTTAAGTTAAAATATAATTTATTTACTCATAATTTAAGTTAAAATCGAATTTATTTTTAACTTTAGGTTACTGTTGAAGGTGTGTGCATTTGCATTTACTTTTTGATTTACTACAAATTAGCCATACGTACAAATGATGCAATAAGATGCAGTTAACACCCTATCACTTCAATAATGAGAAAATGGCCTCCTCGTAAAGTACTCCTAAATGATGAATAAATTATTTTATTGTTTACTTAGATAAAAATAATACGCTAAGATAGTTCTCATCTATAATATATTGGTTACGAATTTGAGTCAATAGAGATTAAAAAAAAATAAAAATGAGACATTCATAAATTAGACAAAAGTAAATAATTGTGAAAATATCAATCTATTCATTTATTATATTTACAACTATATATGGGGAGCCTATATGAATACTTGAATATGAGGTATCCTACTATAATTGTACTATTAAATTGAAATGTCTACAAAACCAAAAATTTTATCTAAGACATAGATACAATTTAATAACATTATCTATACAGATAGACAAACATAACTATTTGAAATATTAACACCCCTTGAGTTAGTTTTGAATGTTTAACTTGCGAACCATATGTTGAAAAGTATTAGACCAAGCACTTTGGTAAAAATGTCAACAATATGATGATGTTGAAAAGAGACTATGTTTAGTACAAATATTAATTTAAGAACATGATCTTGAACAAAATAACAATTTATCTAAACATGTTTAGTGTGTTCACAAAAGATAGAATTATTAGCAATATGTATCTAGGTGCAGCTTGATTGTCACAATGCAATAATATGGATTGTGAATGTTGAATTGTGAGATCAGGAGGGTTAAGAATGATGAATTGTGAGACGAAGAGCTCACAATAAAAGTAACTCTGTAATTGTCAACGTTATGGAATTGTTTCAACAAAAGATGAAAATCGAGAAATAATGACCCACTTCTTAATTTTTCACATAATAGAAGCAGAATTTAATTGAATAAAAAAAAACTTATAGTAGAATGTGTTGGAAGACTAAACTAAGACAAGAAGTTCCTATTTAATTTTAATATTTTTGTTAGAGTTAGTTTTTAGTAGTTTAATTATTTTAAGAGTGTGTTAGTTTTTAATAGTTTAATTATTTTAAGAGTCCATAGTTTTTTGGTAATTATTGTCCACATTATTTCTTGTCAACCAAATTTATGAGTCTATATAAGGTGCATGTTGGAGTATTTTTTTAAGAATTTTAAGAATTTTTTGAGAGTGTCTAACAGATTTATTAAGAATCATTATTTGTTTGAAATATTAATAAAATTATTTTTTCCTCCTATATATTTTTGCGCGTGATTATTTTATTCCTTCAATTTCTAATTTTGTGATTGGTATCGGAGAATTCTAAAAATTTAGGATTCTACAATCGGTATCAGAGCTAGGTTACGAGATTAGTCCTAGAATTTTTCAGTTGTTAGAGTTAGGACACAAAATTTGCCTGGGATAATTCTATTATCAAAATTAGGCTACAAATATTGGTCGTGAAGTATTCAGTTATTGAGGATAAGGCCATAAAATTGGTCTGGAATTGTCAAATTGACTATCGGTGTCAAAACAGATATCAGAGAAGGATCCTGTCAGAATTGTTGATTGTTACAAAATTACGAAATTAAAGAGTTTTGATTCAGTTATCAATCAAGGAGGCCAGAAAAATGCAAGAGTAAATTGTTGAACTATCATGGAGAAGGAGTATATAAATTTGATTAATGGTAAAAAAATATTTTACATTGACTCCCAAAAGAAATCTATTTCAAAAGCCATGATTTATGGCTGAATTGGTTTTAAGGGTGGAAAAATATCTCAAACAATATAATTATATGATTTTCTCTATTATATTATTGCAAATTCTTTACCAAAAATGTTAGAAGGGAAAAGACAATTATTTTGAAAAACAATGTTCGAATGTCTTTTTAAAAAAAATTTATTCAGCATTCTAGTATACCTTGAATATTTTAGAAGGATATTTATTATGTTTTACAAGAAGTTGAATTAAATTATGTTTGAAAATCAGGAGTTGATTGTAAATGGTTGGTAGATTTTGAGATAGATAGTTTTATTGATGATATGGAAAGTTATGAAGATTTTTATGAGGTTGAAAGTTTTGTTTTGCATATGCTATTTGGAATAATTGGAGATGATGAATTTGTCAAAGAAAAAGAATTTATTAATCTGTTGGAGGAAAAAGAAATTATGAATGGAAAATTTATTAATGAGGAAGGGAAAATTGTTAAATTTGTAAAAAAAAGAAGAAATAATATCAATAATATTTTGGCTACCTTGGACTCTCTCCATAATGAAGAAATAATTGGTTCAAATAAGTCTAGAATTGAAAATGTAGGATTAATTATTCATGAACCTCCAGTTAATAATTTTTAATTAGGTTGACACTATTGATTTTATAGGAAATGAAAAATTATTTGAGGAAAAAAATATTTGACTGGTGATAAAATTTAGTGTTTCAGGGTGAATAAATTTTCTAACAATTGTATACCAAGAAAATTATAAATCAATACTTAATTGTGTCTGCAGTTTTATTTTCATGAATGTATAAAAGGTATGACTTTTTCTTTTTTGGGAATTATGTGGATAATTTAGGTGAAGAAAACTTTGGTGTCTTTGTGAATGAATGGGTAAATATATATAAGTTTTTTGACCAAGAGGAGTTAGTTAAAAAATTATTTGAGTTGTATAAGGTTCGACCACTACTACGTGTAAAATGAAGATGGAGGTTCAACACAAGATTGAATTATATATCGTCTGCACAGTGTCAAAAATTTTGATTGGAGATTAATGCTTATGATGGATTCGAGGTGACGTTCCGAAAAATTTGGTTTAAAGGAGGCAATGCTTGAAGACTAAATCAAGATGAGAAGTTCCTATTTAATTTTAGCATTTTTGTTGGAGTCAGTTTTTAGTAGTTTAATTATTTTAAAAATCGATAATTATTTGGTAATTATTTCTTGACAGCGAGGTTTATGAGTCTACATATAGGGTACATATTGGAGTATTTTTTTGAGAGTCTCAAGAATTTATTGAGAGAGAGTCTAACGGATTTATTAAGAGTCTTTTCCATTTGAAATATTAATAAAATTATTTTTTCATCCCATATATTTTTGTGTGTGATTATTTTATTCTTTCAAATTCTAATTCTGTGGTTAGTATAAGAGAGAACTCTAAAAATTTAGAATTCTACTGAATGCCAACTAAAAACATAGGAAAATTCCTACCCCAATCTGCATCCACATAGATACATAATTGAAAATCATTGTGAGACTGAAAAAAAGTATTAGACAAGATTTCAAGTAACGTAATCTGCGGATTGTCATGGTCCCAAATATGACGATGCAGCGAGCGTCAAAAGTATTTTTTTTTTTTGGGTGCAGGCCCTAGTAAACACCTCTACCCCTTCTTCGCAAAACTTTGTAATCTGGAGTGGTAGCAATCATTGAGGTCAGATATGGGTTTAGCATGAAAAAATAATCTCTTTTAGCAAATTAAAATTTTAAAACTATAAAAATATTCAAAAAATAAATAAGCCAGTACACTAGGTAGTGTTGCGGGTAGATTGAGATTCCTACAGCTATTTATCTATTTATTTATTTTTTAGGTAAAAAAGAGATTTTATTAATTGATATTGGAAGAAAGAATTTGTGCAAGAGACATGCTCAACATACATGGGCAATATGCCAAGAACACAATAGGACAGAACCTATACAGCCAAAAATCAGATAATAGATAGCAACTAAACAAATCAAGCTTTCTCAAAACACTTGTGAGTTAAACCCCATTCCATATAGCCCTAACTAGCTCCTAGTTTGTTTTGCTTAAAAGGAATATTTCTCCCAGAGCAAGTCACTCCCTACATAGCATCCACAACATTAGCAATAATGTAGTTGGTGATGTAGGTAAATGTTGAATTGTAACATCATTTCTGGCCTTCCAGATGTGGTAAACACTAGCAGCAACCATTAGTTTCCTCAACTGATTCTGAAATGAATCAGCCTAACAATTTTTTACACATCCATATCAAATCCTCAACAAAAGAATACTTTCCTCTATTAATAAGATATATATATATATGAGATAAATTTTTTAATTTTTAGATGAATTGAATTATGTAGGGTTTGAGACACTGTTTGTCACTATTTGATAGGATAACATGATAAAAAAAACCTGAATTAAAAATTTAATTATAATTTTGTGAAAAAGATACTTTATCCACAGTATTTGTCAATGAGTTTGATTTATTTTCAGACACAAATAATTGTAAAAATTTTCCAACCTGTTCAGCTGACAATCAGAACTGTATAGGTATAAGAGGCTTGAATTTTTACAGTAAAGAAAATAGAATAGAATATAGAGCTATTTTAGTAGATCTAATACCATATGAAAATATCAATTTATTGATTTGTTATATTTACAAAGATACTGTAGGAGCCTATATATAAGTTTGAACACAAGACATTTTACTATAATTGTACTACTACCTCAATATATTTAAAAAGTCAAATTTTTGTCTGACATATATATACAATTTAGAACAATCCATATAAATAGACATGTATAACTATTTAAAATATTAACAATAACCAATATTTAATTAAAACCAAAAGCATTAAACTTTAGGAGTGTAAATCGTGTTTTTCTAAGTTGGGCTCGTGAACATGACCAAACATACAATCACGCAATCTCCAATCATTTGAGTTTAGAGCATCTTTGGAAAAAAAAAAAAAAAAAAAAAATTCTTTTCATTTAATTAAGCTTTAATTTTGACAATTTTATCATATTAAATGAATTACTATACATAGCCGTATCATCCCAAAATCCCTTATATTGTATTTGTATATATCTGATTTATAGTGAATTCTAGATGTGTATCTAAAATCATTATACGTTATTTAAGCAAGTTAATTTATTTAGTTTGAAATTTAAAATTCACTAACTAATAAGAGTGTGATTTTAATGGTTAAATAAATATATTTGAAATTTACTTAAATTTCATATCATTTCAAATCCATCTAATTAAAATCTATTGATTTCAAATCCTTCATACAATTCAAAACCACTCATCCAAATACAATATTACCTTAATTTAAGAAGCCTTTGGTTCATGGACTATTATATTATATTAAAATGAATCTTAATCAAAATTAATAATACCCATATATTATTTAGTTAATCACTATAAAAGTTATTTTATGATAATGAAATTATTAGAAAATATTTATTTTCATTCCTAACTCGTGATTTGAATTTTAAATTGATTAATTTATTAATATAATGATAGTCATTCCTTGTTCGAGCAGAACAAATAAGGAAAAATGACTCATAAATTCATACTGCTAATAGAGTTTATACACATCAATTCGATTATAATTCTCGTATGTGAACCAAACATCTCCTTAATATTATTGTTTGCTAATACCTTCAAAAATTATTGTCTTATACTCATCTAGATTGTAAAATAAATTATTTATTTCAGATAATTTATTTTATTTCATATTATCTGTCACTTTAGAAAATTAAAAAGTATTAAATGATATTTTTTTAACTTTTACCCTTAATGTCACATTAATGAAGAGAAGATTATATAATTAGAATATTAATGTAAAAGGAGAATTTAGTCATTTTAAACTTTTTTTTTTATAAAAATGATATAATTTACTAATTTTTTTAATTCGTGTGCACTAATCAAATGTGATAGTTATTTTAAAACGGAGGGAGTAATATTTAGCCTATACTCAACGTACCTAACCAAAGTTTTTTTAACTCGAGCTCATATTAAGCTTGACCGAGTTCCAAAGAACCCAGCCGGCGGACCCAGCGTTGTCCTCTTGTATAATCCAAAGCTTTAGGTGCTTTGCATCTGGAATATTTGTTTACTTGGTAATTAATCTATTACCTGCTTCTTCTTTTTTTTACTCTTCAAAGCGACTGTGATCATTAGGTGAAAAGTATTTGAAAAATATTCAATACATAGTTGCAATAGAATAGTAGTAACAAACCCTCCCAGATTTGCACATGCGCTAATTACTAGACTTATATTACTAGCAGTATTATTAATTTGATCATCATTAAGAGAATCGAAGACCGAAACTAAAAAAAAAACATAGCGTCAGACAGCCCAGAGTATTTTTCTACAGTCAAGGTTTGAAAATGTGCGTCGATTTCTTGATTCGTTCGTCGATTTGACTAAATCATGAAGTCAAATATTTAGATAGATTCGATTTTTTACTATATTTATAGATCTTATTGTATGGATTAAACTTTAGAAAATTTATGACATTAATGATTAAGTAAGATTATTTAATTTTTAATCCTAACCATAAGATCTACAGGTGGAGTCAAAGATTAGTTCTACCTAAGTATTTTTCAATTATTAATTACATTTATTTCATTATTATGCTCAATGGGCTTCCGGTTTCAGCCCTCCTGCACATGCAATATTTGAGTTTCAACTTTCAATCCGAGCTAACGGACATCCAAGTGGGCCTTTTCGGTTTCCAGTCTTTGTTTATTGTTGATCTTGTAGGAAAATTTTATAGTTGTTTTTAAGAAATCATTCTTTTGTATTTTAAATATTTATACAACACATTATCATGTGTTTTAAATATTTATATTATATAAAATTTTAAAATTAAATAAATAATTATCTAAAAAGAATTTTTATAATTTCCCCTTTCCTTTATACTAGCACAAAGTTTTGAACAGTGCAACATCGTAAATCACAAGTTTGATTCTCGATATATTTATTCCAAATTTGTGAGATAATGTATGAATACTATTTGAAGTCATAAAATATATCGATGTCTTGGTTAATCTATCTTTTTTCTTATTTTTTTTTCCTTGTAATATAACTTTGCAGCATTTGGTTACTTGGAATTAAAATCGAATTATACAGAATTGCAATTCAAAATAATAAAAAATTTCAATGATTTATTACCAATTTATTTCATAGAATTAAAAATGTCTACGTCGGTAGTAGCTAACAATAATAGTGACCTATGGCAATGGTGGAAGAAAATTTTCGGAATCTTGAAGCAGATCATGGACCAAGAATTCTTAAAAATTCCAGCTCAATAAACTTGTACTCACATGATATGTCAAACAGTAGATGTAGAATTAGAGTGCACAATTGCATTACGCAGCTCAGAAATAGATCCGAGCCAAAAAAACAAAAAAAGAGACGATCATTGTGAAGATCTTTTGTCTTGGATTCAAATCTCAGATAGAGATAATTATTCTACAAGTCGGATTGGCTGCTATTCTCTATTAATCTCTATAGGGAAAAAAAATTTAAAAAAGAAAGTTTATAGCAGTAAATGAAGTATTATATTAATGTTCGGAAATGCTCCTCTATAATACACAACAGAAAGGTATTATTTAAAGTATTTTCCCTATTTCTACTTTAATTAAAGTTAGAATTAATTAGTAAAATCCTTTTGAGTTGATGGAATTTCTATGAGTTCACAAAGAGAAGAATAAAACATATAATCATTTCTAATTTGTTTTCTCTCTCTCATATGCGTGTTTGTTTATATATGACTAGTAACTGAGGCACGTTTAATAAGGAGGAGAGAAAAAAAAAAAAAAATGGAAGATACAAAAAAGTGAGCGGTTAAAAAAAGAGGAACGAGAGAAAATGGATGAAATGATTGGTTATTTAAATGAATTTTAAAGAATATTTTAAAAATATATTAATTTTGATATTACATCAAATCTTAAGCTTTATATATAATATAATATAATATATATACACATATCCAAAAAAATCTTCCAGCTTCCACCAACTCAATATAAAGTAGTGGAAGAGAAAATTATTGATTTTAATAGGAGAAAAGATGCAAAAATTTTGCTATGACTTCCAATAGTCGACATTATTAACTTTGAAGAAGATTTTTGTTAAAATATTTGAAAGCTCAATTGCGTTACTCAACTGACTTCCCATTTTCAAATAAATACGAGGTGAGATTAGCTTTATATTCTGCTCTAAATTATTACAATGAGCAAGACTTCAGAAAGTTGATATTATTGATCATCGAAGAGGAGCCGTGAACAAATACGACAAAAAATCAATTGAATAAAATATAATTATCGACATTAATTAGTCAATTATGTTTTATTTCTTGTTTAATTAAGTCGGTCTATATTTAGGGTCAAGATTTGGTAATTATGTTTGATTTTCTACTGAAGTGCCGCATCATTGTACGACATCCATCGATGCGTGTACACACGTGAATGAATGTGCTTTTGGATTGTGTTCGGGAATATTTTGTTAATGTTGTTTTTAGCCTTACAAAATCTCCATGGATTCGTAAATATCCTGAAATTAATTTGTTTTATTTTACCAGTGCATTAAATTAGTGAGTACATCCTAATTTAAACCTCCTCGGTTAAGCTCACGTTGATAAATACAATGTTAACAAGAACTATAAAACAAACGAAATCCAATTCCGCTCTCAAGTGTGCGCGTCATACTGTATCCTCCCCTGCCGACGCGAGAAATAATTCATACAAGGATGTTACGATTTTGCAGCGATCAAGTTGGATTTTGATCCAACGAATTATGACGAAAGAAATATTTTGTGACGGTTAGATTCTCTTATATCGAATTTTTTTAATTTAACCTTTTTCACTTAAAAGAAAAAAAAACACTTAGTTTTTTCACCTAATTTAATTCGCTTCACTTTTTTTGAATTGAACTTGACAGTTTAAATTAAAATTGCTCAACCAAAAATTTTCACTGTGCTAACTAACGACAATCCTTGATGTCGGCTAAATCCCTTCCAGTGTCAAGAAGATTATACAGGCAGACCAATAATTACATTGCCAGCAGACATTCGACTTTAGATCTTTAATTACAAGTTAATGTTTGATTAGTAATTTAGATAGTCCCAACACATTTCAGCTAATTATGGCTAACTGTTAATCTGTGTGAAGATATGTACTTAATAGAATATTGAAGGGCATCTGGTTCATTCCCCACCGTAAAGTTGGCCCTTGCGCAATTTGCAGAAAAAGAGAGGACCCATAACAACTCATCAAAAAGATGCCCAAGTATATCCAACTAGATATAATTTAACTTCAATGTGACCATTGCGTATTGCTGTTTCTTTATGTAGAGTTTCAGAACTAGAGTTGCATATCAAATTGAAATTGCTAATCCTTGATTCCTTATGTGTTTTTTTTTTATTTTTTTAAAGCCTGTCTTATTTATTTTATTACAACTATTTTTTTTTTTTGTCAAACAAATTCTTGTTGTATTTTGTAGTTCATATAAATTTATTTGATTTACATAAATTTTTTTGACAAAAATAAAATTTTGTACGTATCAAGCATTACTAATAAAAAATTAGATTTAAAATTAACAAAAAGACAACTATGATAACCCTCTAATAATTATTAATGTATAGGTATAACTAAGTCGGGCCGGTACGTAACCATTTTATATTACGAGAACTTTGAATGTGACATTGATTGAGGTTCAAAAGTCAAGTTCAAAATTTCTTAGTCAGCTCACGTGCTCCCAATTATTTATTTATTTATTATTATTATTTTGACTAATTCATAATTTGACTTGGAAGTTCACCAAAGATTCAATTGGACACTACAAGAGGCAAGAGCTGTACCGATTAACTCCAGGTGAAACTTTTGCAACGCCCAAGTACAATAACAACTGTGCTTCTAAATTTTATGTTTACCCATAAAGTGATCTATCTTCCCACGTTTAACATTAACATTTCTATCCAATAGTCTCGCACATTTAATATTTCTATTTTTTTAATTTTTTATATTTTAAATGATATATTTTAATATTTCATAAATTTAAAACGTATCATTTTAGTCTCTCGAGACAATTATATGCATATTTTAATTTGAAATACTTACATACGTATTCAAATATTATATTTTTTATGAGCAAAATTGATAATACATAAGATTTACATACTAAACGATATTACTAAAATCTCTTCCATCAACATTCCAAAATTCTCACTTACCATCACCACCCCTATTTCCCTTGCTTATTGTTTTTTCTCCACCACCCATACCCTAAGAGCCCTAGTAATCTTCCTTTTTAGGACACTTTAGTATTTAAAGTTGTGGTTTGTCAATTTTACACTTAAATTATTACATTTGAAACGCATATAAATACAAAAAATTAAAAAAATATAAATATAAAATATAAAAAACTATTAAGATCATTTTTCACACACATATATATATATATATATATATATATATATAAAAATATATATACATCTAGATCTCTTATACACGACTAGATGTGTATCAAGAGACAAATTCTCTTCCACCATTGCCATCAGTCTAAATTATATTCCAGTACGACTTTAGAATATTATGCCTAAGTAGTTCTACATTTTTTGACTTTAGTCAGTCCATGTTGTCCACGTACCTTGAAGACTTGGACTGAAGGTTAAATTATATTTTATTTTTGTTATTTACTTAATAAAACAAAGTAAAATAATTACGTATTATTTCTTTCTCCACATGGGTAGTAGTAATTAATTAATTATTAGTCGCTGGGTTTCAGTTTCAGTCCAACAGCAGAGAATTTATCAAAGCACCACACAAGAAAATCATTTTATATGGCCAATGTCCAATCATAGTTGATGGACGTGTCAAACACATATTGAAGAATTGAAATTAGAATTCCATGCCAATTCCGTTTTTGAATTCAACTAGGCGTATTCCTGGTAATTAAGCGAAAGGATCCAAATTAGAAACGCACTAATAATTTCTCAAAACAACAAAGAGAAGAAAGAAAAGAAAAATAAGATCAGCACTTACCAAAATTTTGAGAATTTTATTCTTTTGGCTGCTAAAGTGAAGTGAAGTGAAGTGAATTGAGACCTGAATGAAATGGTAATTTTTATAGACTTGTGGACATTAGGCCTCTCCTACATCTTTATATTAGAAAAAGTCATTCACAATCTTGTGGCCTCTCCTAATTTAACTAAGTCTGCTATCTTATCCAAAAAGGAAAATGGATAAAGAACTTAATTGAGATACTGTAAATTTTTGGCATCAACATTTTCTCATCTATTTTATTAAGCATGCTTAGATATCGACTAACCAAATTTAAAAATCAATGGAAAAATTGTATTAATAGTCTTTATTACATCACCATCTTGTGGTATAAACTAAAACCAATTTGTCTTGCTCTCTCTTGCGTGTCTAACTAGATTTCTATTCGACTAAAAAAAAAAAAATATTCATGTTTCTCGTAAAATTTTGATAGTGGCTGCCCCCAACAATGGCAAACACAAAAACAAGAAGATATACGAGCACCGGTGAGACGTTGGAGTCGTTATCTGCTGCCATGTAAGGCAGTCCAATTTGTGACACATTTGACTAGAAACATTTTTATATCGAGGGCCCGGTTTTTGTTCATAATAAGCATATACTTACATAGGAAATATCTTATTTATAGTTTTATTTACAAATTTTGTAATATAAATTAAATTTTATAAAATAAATAATATCAATTGATATCAATAAAATTACACAATATTTAATTTTAATAATGAAGTTTTTCGACTCTAGTTAAATATTTTTTTTCTTTAAAATTGGATTTTTTATTCTAGTCTGTTTCCTATTTTCTTACTTCCTTGACTTGGAAGAATAAAATAATGATAGTTGCACGAATGTGAATCGAAGCAGCCTGGAAACGGGATAATGTGGCTGAGGACGTGAAAGACGAGAGAAAGAGGAAAGAGAGGATCAGCAATCCTCACAAAATTTCTTTTTAAAGTTTAGGTAAAAGACATTATATCAAACATCATACCTTTGGATGCATGTATCTCTTCATTGCATTTCACTTGTCCAAGTTTTGGACGTATCCCTTCCCTTTAATTGCTATTATACTAACGTGTATGTCTTATTTATTTCTTTTAGTATGACTTAAATCACAAGGATTTTTCTTTTTTTTTTTTTTTTTTTTTTGGGATTTGGTTATATTCACATTATCTCATTATAATTTTTAAATTTATAATTTATCTCTTGTGCTTTAGATTAAAGCGAAACCGTTAAATATTACATTAGGTGGCTGTTAGGAGGCTAAAATTTTTTTATTGAAATATTTATTTTGGTCATTTAAATCCTTTAACTAAGGTTAATTATGTATTTTAATATAAAATACAATCCATCTCTTCTGAAGGAAGGGTTTTTCAGACAGTATAAGGGTATTAGTGTTAGAAATATTTTGGACTTTTTGCATTTTTAATTTGGCATCCATTTTATAAAATAACTCAACCACAAGGTAGTGGACGTAACCTTTAGCAAATCACAAGAGAGTTCATTGTAATTTATCCTTTATTTTATTACAATTGACCTTTTTTTTATTCTAACATATCTATATTTTGTATTGTAATAAATTAATGGGGAATCATTTCCTTAGTTTTAAAATCTCAAATCTGTGTGGTACAAGCTTTTAAAGCATATGGTGTTGTACTGTACAAGTATTTAAAGTACAAGAAAATGATTCCTTAAAAGAGACGGTAAAATTTTCCTAAATTATTCATATGATTCATTCGAATTTTGCTTAAATTTCTTCAACAAAAGTGAAATTTATGTCAAATATTTACTCCACAAAAACTTAACATTTAAAATTATCTAAAAAATAAAACAAATTCGACTTTAAAAACTAAACACATTAACCAAAAAGATCAACTCATAAAATAATTACAACCGAAGGAATATTATTATTATTTTAAATGAGATAGACTCATTATTTAATCTCACTTATAGATCATGTAACATAAATTAAATAATATAAATTAAATAATACGTAATAAAATTATATAAAATTTAATTCTAAAAAGTATATATGTAAAAGTTCAAATCCGAATATACTTAAATATTTGGGTTGAATGCAAAAAAAATCTCCTTGAATTTATACTCTAGTTGTACATTGCCCCTCTTAACTTATTTAATGTACTTTACTCCCCTTTTATGTTAAATGAGACAAAATTAATCAATATTATTTAAATTATTATTGTTTTTCTTTTTTTCCTTTTATTTATTTTCTCTATATTGTAGATCTTTATAAGAGACAGATTTATTATTCTCTTTTGCTACCACTAAATAATTACAGTACTTTTAATAATTAATTAATTAAAGTTATAAATTTTCACATGTGTCTAAATAATTTAATTTATAGAAGATCAGATTTAATGCAATAAATATACATGTTGTAATATAAAGTTTGTGATTAACTATTAATAGTAATATTAATAAATAAAAAATAAATTTTTTGAGGTAGAGGAAATTATAAAATTATAGTATACAAATAAAATTATAGAATGAAAAAATATGTATAACATTTTATTTATGGTGTAATATCGAAAAAAATATAGTAAGAAAATATTACGGTTACCTAATATAAAAAATTTTGGAGTTACGATAAATTCAAACAAAATATGACTCGTAGTGAGAATGATATGGCACCAAAAAAAATTGTGTTTGCATATTTAGAATATATATTTTAATTTTTTTTGAAAAATTATTTTATCTTTTTATCTTTTTATCTTTTGTTTATTTGTTAATTATAGCATTTGTAAAACTTATAAAATCTATATTATACTATTTAATATATATTGCTTGTATTAAAAAAACTTATTTAATCTATAAATTATTTATAAATATGTAAAAAAAAAAAAGAGTTTTTAACTAACCAATTACTTTTAGTATAATAATCTAACAGTAGCAAGAAATAATGGATAAAAAGATAAAAGGAAAAATATGAAAGAGAAAATAAATAAATTGTTAAGAAGAGAAAAAAATGAAAAAATATTAAAATCGTATGGATAATTTTATCTCAAAATATAAAGAAGTAAGGGATAAGTGATAAAGTGTTTATTAAATAAATTGAGAAAAATAAAATATAATTGAGGTGTAAAATCAGGAATTTTTTTTTTGCATTTAACCCTAAATATTTCGTCACGAGGGAACCCACTTACAAAAAGGGAAGTATCCTGTCTCTGCCCAAGAAGCCTCGTATGAAACCTCCTCCTCCCCCCATTCTTTTTCACTTTATGGCGTAGCGCAAAATTTTCTACACCCTTTATAACCACCACCACCACCCTCACTCCCTCCCATCCACTCTAACTTCGAATCAAATTCAAAAACTCCAAACTCTCCCTTCATACGTAATTCATACTTCTCCAATCTTCTCATATTTCCTTCAAGAGATGGCCTCACCAACTGCAACTACTAATGAAAATTCAACTTTGGAGTTCATTAAACAACACCTATTCCTCGATGATTTTGCATTCATGGAAAACTATTGTTGTACTGCTGAGCCCACTAATACTTCCAGCTTTACAAGCTCGAATTCGAGTTCGAGTTCGAGCTCGAGCTCGAGTTCGCCCAATTTCAATAATTTTTCAAATAATCATACACAAACCAGCAGTTTCAGCGAGCGAAAGCCTGTTTTAAATATAGCAATTCACTTCTCCTGTTAATAAAGTGTTGGAATTCAACAAGAATATTATTAATACTGATCAGAAAGTTCAAGATTCCGGCGAGAAAAAGCATTACAGGGGAGTCAGGCAGCGGCCCTGGGGAAAGTTCGCGGCGGAGATTCGTGACCCCAATCGAAAAGGGTCTCGGGTTTGGCTGGGAACTTTTGATACGGCGGTGGAGGCTGCCAAAGCATATGATAGGGCGGCGTTCCGGCTAAGAGGGAGCAAGGCTATATTGAATTTCCCACACGAGGTGGGGACTAATAGTTTGCCGGAAAATGAGCTGGCGGTGAGTTCTGGCCGGAAAAGGACCAGAGACTCGGAGGCGGAGAGTCAGCAAATTGTGAGAAAAGAGGTTAAGAGGGAGGAGGTGTCGCCGTCATCCGTCGGCAAATCTGACGAGCGTAATTTAGCGGCTGACGGGCCGTTGACGCCGTCCAGTTGGACGGCAGTTTGGGATTGTGGAGATGTGAAGGGTATTTTTGAGATTGCCACCGTTGTCACCGTTATCCCCTTGTTCAAATTTGGGTTATTCTCAGCTTATGGTTATTTGATCTGATGAAGCAATTAAAAATAATAATCCGGAGATTTTCGAAATTAAAAAAATATATATATATATATCAACTAATATGAAAAAAAAATAGAAAAGACAATATGAGGAATCCAAGGACATTAGAAAGGGATTCGTGATGAGAGTTATGGGTAGATTGTTAATGTGCACCTGACAGTGGTTTGTCTGAGGTGAAGTAGTATTAGTTTTGATTTCGTGAATTTCTTGTCTTGCTTCTTTAACGATTAAGGGTGATCCATGTACATATAGCAAAACTAGTGTGGCCTTTGTTTAATTTGTTCATTCATTTATCTATCTATCTATCTATATATGAAATTGATCTAGAGTTGCTATTGGATATTTCCTTATATTAATGAGAAGGAAGAATTTAGACAATATATTATCATTCCTTCATTTGCAAAAATCGCTTCGAATATTTGATTAGAAAGCAAAAAATAAAAATAAATAAAGAAAAATCAAGGGCTTTGCTCTTATTTAAATTGTGGTAAAACCACAGGACTTCAATAAATTTGGCTTTACCATTGTGGTTAATTATTGCCCTACGACAGAAATGAGCAATTTGAGGGTCAAAAACAATAAAAAAAGGGTAATCAATGAAGTATTCCAATAGACATTTCAAAAAGGTCGCTGGAACTTTGTAAACCATTGACTTCCACTGCAAATTATTACCACATGGATGATCAAATAACGTAGAAGAAAACATGACAAATTTCAATGATGCAACATTTATGAGTAAATTTTGGTTTTGGTTATTCAAAGATAATTATTAAAATAATTAAAAAAATATGGAAATCTTATTATTTTTTAATTATTCAATGATCAGAAATTACTCACTCTTCATGTGTGTTCGTTTGGAAATATTTTTCAATTTTTTTTTTGGTACCAAACACCAGAAAATATTTTTCGGTGTAAAATATTTTCTAATTTTTCTTCACCATTTGACTGAAAATAACTTACTTAATTTTTAAGTGTAAGTTATTTTTTGGATAATTCAAGAGTGACATTAAACTTCAAATACTTACTTTTATAATTTCATTTGCTAAACTTATTTTCGTTTTCAATTCATTTCCATTTGTTTTTCTCTTAATCATGGGTCCCGCACTAATATAATTATCATTATGCATATTTTACTACTACATTGTACTATCATTTAATTTTGAATAAAATCAATTTTTTATTAACTACAATTACTTGTAAGGTATTTTTTACCATTGTTATAAGTTTTTTTAACTTGTATTCATAAAATTAAAAATGAAACGGTTAAATTTTTTTTATTTTGTTAACCGAACACCGAAAATTTGTATGAAAAATAAACTTTTTAATATCCCAAGAAAATATTTTCAATCCAAACGAATATACCCTTCAATAAAAAATAAATTTTCTCAATTTTTTTGTAATAAAGAGATCCCAATTGTAGAAGATCGGCAGTAATTGATTACAAAATTTTCTTGAAAAAGCTCTCGCAGATGAGGTGGTTGAGACTTGAGATTCATCAATTATTCATCTCCAAGTTGCACAAGTTCATTGAGCCAAACTGCTTTTGTAATATCCGTGACATTTGCAAGTTGAACTTGGAGGACAGTCCACTACTAATTTTGGAAAACGACATTCTCTGTTGAGTACTTTTCCAACTAGTACAACTTCAACAGTTTCTTGGATCAGCAATCTAACCGAGAACTGGTTCAAGTACAAACACTAATTCAAAGAAGAATTGGTCCAGTTCATTTAGTTAGAACCCATCAGAATCAAATAAACTGATGGTTGAACCACGATGTAATTTTGTTCCTTTTTCAGCTTTTCTTGCTAGTAGTGATTATGTTTTCATTGGGATCAAAGCAAACATGTCAGGGGGCAAAACAAAAAGAAGCCGACTGATCGGACCGAGAACTGATCAATTCACTGCCTGATTTGGATGACTAAATTTTTATTATTTTTAAACAATATTTTATAATCATTACTGATAGATAGATCTACTTTTTAATAATTTTCTAACCATATATATTACATCTTAAACAATAATAGTTACAATAATATAATTCAAAATAATAGTTGTCTAAAAGAAACCATCTCCAAAATTTAACTCCTAATAATTGTCAAAGAAAATAAAAATAACAAGAATGACATACCGATGATAAATTGACTTGTGACTACTATACGTGACGACATGTAATAAATACATTGAGAACAATTATGCAGATTAAATTTTAAATTTCATCTAATCAGAGGTCATATCGATCCTGAGGTTTAAGAGGTTGATCCAGTACTTCGATACCAAGAAATCAACCACCTAGGTTAGTTAATCAAGAGCCCAAGTATCTAGTTGCACACCTAATCAGATTCGGAGGTTAAGACACTAGTGAATATCTATAAATAAGAGTTCGCGTTCATTATATAAGATCAAATAATATATAATAACAATAATAATAAAATCTTTCACTCATCTCCTCTGGCAAAGATCAACAACTACTTATTAATCAGACAACAATTGTCAAAGAATTTTAGGACATAACATTGGAACAGGTTGTTTTCTTATGTAACTCTACTATGAATTGTATTTTTCTTTTTCAAAGTGGTGGGTCATGTAAACAATAAACATGATAATGTTGGGTCTCGTAATTAATTCGAAATTCAGTGTACCGAGCTATCATTCCAAATTTCTATGTACAAACATTTAGCAACTTGGAAGGCTTATTACGTAGTTGGTTCCTCGAGTCCCTACATCATCAATTTGCCTTGGAAGAGAGAGAAGTGGACGGAAGTCTACTTTTCCCTCCGTACATTTGTGCAGCTAATTTGAATAAGGACTTCACTCGTCTATGTATTAAGAATTGCTAAGATCCCAGCCATTTCCGGGTCCCAGAATAATATTTTTGAATGACAAAAATTTAGGTAGATTCGATTTTTAATTTTATTTGTAAATCTTGTAATGTGAATTAAATTTTAAAAAATTTATAATATCAATTAATGTTCATAAATAAAATTTTTTAAAATTTAATTCTGACCATAAGGTATATAAATGAGATCAAAAACTAAATATACCTAAATTTTTTCCTTCTTGAATAACTACCCAAACACCAAAATCTAGATCCGTTGGATTCAGAATTAAATTTTTTTTTTTTTTTTGGTACTCATCTCATTAACGATCGTTTGTTACGTGTGTTTTGACTTATATAGAATTAGACTATATCCGTGAACATAATGATAACTATTTAAAGAGACCAACAATCAGTAGATTTGAAGTTCCATAAGAGATGAATTGTCTTTTACTCAAATTTCTAGTATACAAAACCACATACATTATTGACGTCAGAAATTACTGGCTAGCCAGCTTGCTAAATATATTGCTGCAATGTACACGAGCAAACTAATCTTGATATTCTAATGCCAGTTTGTTTCCATTCAGATGTTTCAAAATGCACGGTTGATGGTGGGATATCATTCTTTCTAGTTTACTAATGACCTCATAAAGTAACTATTTACCTTTACTAATATTTTAAATGGTTGAAGTATGCTAAATATCAATAATTCACGCTACAAGAAAAATTTATATTTTATGGTTTACATTTTTTTGAAAGTCAAAAATACAATTAATTTCTGAT
This sequence comes from Cinchona pubescens, assembly GCA_025175665.1. NCBI lineage: Eukaryota > Viridiplantae > Streptophyta > Magnoliopsida > Gentianales > Rubiaceae > Cinchona > Cinchona pubescens. The sequence continues at coordinate 2,441,485 of JANKKI010000118.1, forward strand.
ATTATATTTAAATATAAGTTATAAAAATTAATAATTTTAATTCACAAATGATAGTATAATTCCATTTTTTAATCTCAAATAGTATCGTGATCATGTAAATGATAAATCAGTCCTCATTTGAAATTCATGAAACTAAAATATGAGTTAGATCAAATGAATTCAAAGAAACACAAGTCACTTGCATAGTACAAAGAGCTTGAGAAAGAATTAAAACGCCATAACAAATTATTATGTCATAGTCGGACTTGCTACAAGGGAGGATAGATGCAGAGTATCAGGAAAGCAAAATTAGCTTACGATATACCGCTAATTCTTTTGTATGGTATTATTTCGTTAAAAGTATTAAAAGTATAAATCTCACATTAACTAGTTAAGAAATTATGAATTAATTAATAAGTTTTTGTTCCACTTCAATTTTCACTAATTGATTTTAAAATGAAAACCAATATTCTTTAACACGGTATCAGAGCTAGCCCTCAAATATTTTTCATCCATCCATGCGTGTATTGGATTCTATCCAACCCCGTCTAACAGACTCTCTTATGTCTGATCTACGTGTGAGAGGGGGTGTTAAAATATAAATTCCACATCGACTAGTCAAAAGATTTTGAACTAATTAATAAATTCCTAAACTACTTCATTTATCACCCATTAGTTAAATTCCTGAATCATTCTACTTATCACTAATTAATTTTAAAATAAAATCTCCACGTATCACTAATTGATTTTAAAATGAAATTCTATATATTCTTTAACAAGTATCACGAAATTGAATTATAAATAGACAGGCTGAGCAAGTAAAGTCAAAAGTTTTCTTTCTAAACCTTTATCAATACTGATATTAATTTTATAAATTTCTAATTAACGGCAAAAGCACGGAGCTTCGGTATCCATGCATATCTTTGTATTTAATTACTATCTCGTTGCTTTTAAAGTGCTATTTTTTTCTTTAGTACAAAGATTAAAATTATTATTAAATAGTCTAAATTTTAAGTAAAATTGATCCTATATAATTAAATTGCTCTTTTTGACTATTAATAAATTAAACGAATCCTAACGTTAATTACAAGTTGAGTAATTAATAGAGTTGAAAAGAGATAAGGGTAATATTGGTAAAAAATAATTAATACTTCATTGGACTTTTAAAGTGACACTTAAAATCGAATAATTTTTTTTTTTGTTAAAATGACATTTAAAAGCGAACGGAGATAGTATAAAGTTTTATTTATTTCTCCCTTTGTTTTTGTGGAATGTCAAATTAATGACTCTAAATTTGTCGTATTTTTGTTTCTTTTCCTCATACATCATGAAGTTAATGATAAGTTTATGAGAAGTCTAAAACTCTAATATAGATGTAATGAACTCTGTTGATGAGTCATACAGTAGTATATATCTCAATTTTTTAATTTTTCGGTCGGTCAAGCAAATTTATTGGCAACTTAAAAGATGCTTTTTGACAAACGAGAATTTTCTTAATTAAGTACTCCTTAAATAAATGAATAAATTTGCTTGAAAACTAAAGCATTAATTGGAAAGACAAGAAAATTATAAAGTGAATAGAGGTCAAGTTTGGGAATCACAGAACCACAATAGAATTCGTAAATTATCAGAAATAAGTTGATTTCAATAGTATTAAAAACTTATACCTGTCAATTTATTTGTTATACTAAGTCTTTGCCTACAGGCCCTACACAATCAATTAAGCTTGGCATTCATTTTCGACAAACGTAATTCCACTACATTCCTTGCTTAGAAAAATTAATACTACTAAAACAATTTAAAGGAAACAATACTGATTCTAATGAAGTAGTTAGATACTTAGATCCTGATAATTAACTATGAAAACTTCACTGGTATTATTTTAATTTTTCGATAGAATATTTTTGTTCAACTTTGGCTTTTTCTTGATGAATGCATCTATACAAAGCAATAAATATAAAATAATAAGTAAAAATCATTGATGTATCACTAAATTCAAAAAAGAAGAAAAAAATTCGATTAAAGATGTAAAATCAAAAAGTCAGACATTCAATAAGATTTTGACACGTAAATTAATTTAAAAAATAATTTTAAAACATGACTTTGTGAAGTATTTTATTTTTCCTATCTTTTATGACAAAAAGTTAAAGTCTGATTGCAAATGGTGATGTGGGAAATGAGAATTCATTATGTTCCCATCTCTTGAATTCTTTTCTCCAACTAAACGAGGGGAAGTCTTTTTCTATTCCAATTTCCACGCCAAAACTTTCCAATATATTCCATCTTTGATAATTCTGACATCACAATATATTTCTTAACCCTTGAAGTCATGGGCTTTTCCATCCCCTCCCAATCCCCCCTTCACTGGCTAATTAACTACCAAAAAAACCCAAATTAAAATATAGTACCACTGGCTAGTCTTACTTTGGTAAAGCTTTATAAATACATATAACAGTAGTTGGACTAAATTAAACCAAATATAAGAATTCCGAAGTTGTTAATTACAAAAAAAAAAAGGTAGTTTTTTGTTTTTTTACGCGAGAATTCTAATATGTAAAGAAAATTGGTAGAATATTAAAATATGAGATATATTTTTATTCTCCATAAATGAATTATTGAGTTCTCAAATCCATACAACGAATACTTGGCAAGTAACAATATCTCGTTTTCAAAGGTATACTAGTAACTAATATTGTAAAAGAAGAGTCGTCGTGAACGCAGGTAGAAGAAATTGAGACATTATTATTTAAATTTTGTAGAGTAAAACAAAATAGTAATACAAGTAATTGTATAGCCAAACAGAGGATTGTAGAGCTGGGTTGAGGCGAGGCGTCGGGCCCGCATGAAATCAAATGCCTCCCACTTGACGAGAGGAGACCCCCCCTCCCTCGAGCCTTGAAGTGGCCGTTTGGTCGACGTAGCTGTAACTTGTAAGTTGCATGTACATCCTCATCTCATCTACAATTAAAGATCCTTTTGGGCCCTATCCCATCGCGCACCTCACACCTGTTGCTTGTGCATATCAACATGGATCACACCTTCAATACGCATTTACTAACATCCTCTATCGTCTCATCTTATTTAAAATAAGATTTTGATGTTAAAATTGAGAGGATTAATAGTATTTTGAGGTTAAAATTACGGATCAATATCATATATTTGACTATGTAAAATTGTGTATTGTTTATTGTGGCAATTGATCATTGAACTTGGTCATCGAATAACAATCAGCACATTGAAATTCAAGCGTATTTTCTATATATATAGGATATAGTATTACAGATGAGAGAAAGGAACGTAACCCAAATAAATAGTGTAATTAGACTGTCCGATTAAGATCACTCTAATCGAATAAAACACCTAGTATGACATTAAACAAACAATTAAGACAGACTTAAATCCAAATAAGTGAATCACAAGAATATAGATTTTATCGATTTTCATTGGCAACTCATTTTTTTATAAAACATAAATTAATTAATGATAGTCCAAATAAAAAATAATTTTTACATTTGAAACCAAATCAATTATATATTATTTAGTGTAGATATTATAAAATCAAATTCTTTCATCATACAAATGTTACGTGTTATTGACAGGCCGCCTTCACATTCAACAAAGTTTAGTTATTATTATTTTAAATAATATTATATAATTATTTATTAAATATATTTTTTAATCACTTTTTATTTTACAATTATCATATCATAAAACAGTTATTATAATAATTATTTTAAATAATATCTATCCAAAGTCAATATGCTGTTCTTAATTTAATCCACCAATAATTGCCCTACAAAACTTTCACAAAATCTTGTTAATTTGTATCTATACTCTTCAATATCCAATCGCAATCACAATCCCACCAATTGACCCACAACTACAAATCCAGCGTCAAAACCGTTTTCCCAAACACACACACAACACACACTCAGATGCATATATATGAACTTGACTTTCCTTTACAATTCTCATCCCGCAACTCTTCTTGCTGCCAACACATACCACTTGCAACCTTCAAAGAAAAAAGAATTTCTGAAAAAAGTGAGAGAGATGATGGCGTCAGCAGAAGAGTCCACAAGGTTGGAGCTCATAAGACAGCATCTTCTCGGAGACTTTAGTTATACTGATACTGAATCCTTCCTTAACACTTTCTGTTTTGCTGACGATGTTTTTCATAAACCCGAATTCATCAGCCCGGGAAAGTCCGACCACCCCACAACTTCCGAATCGGATTCCAACTCCGTCGTTTCTGACCCAAAAGAATCCGACACCCCTTTTACTCGTTTCCTCAAAATTGAGCCCCATTTTTTAGAATTCGAATCCAAGCCCAATATCACCATGGGCTCAATTTCCCACAAAAGCCCATTACCGTCCCCTCCAACTTCCTCCAGGGAGGGAAGATCCGACCCGTTTTTAAATGGGTCGGTTGGAATTAGAGAGAGCAGGCATTACAGAGGGGTGAGGAGGAGACCCCTGGGGAAAGTATGCGGCAGAGATCCGAGACCCGACCCGAAAAGGGTCTCGGGTCTGGTTGGGAACTTTTGATACTGCTGTTGATGCTGCCAGAGCTTATGACTGTGCAGCTTTCAGGATGAGGGGAAGGAAAGCCATCCTGAATTTCCCTTCGGACGCCGGAAGGTTTTTCCCGCCGGTGAACTCTAATCGGAAAAGTAGAAGAGAGTTTTAATATGGATGATGGAGTTTCTGGAATTTGGTCATGGGCTAAAGACGAATCAAAGATGTACTTTAATTCGAACACGGATTAAGAAAAGCTTGTTCGAACTTTGATTCGTTTACACCCTCTGTTTTATGAACTCAAGTTTTTTAGCTGTCAAAGTGAAATTGTGTGTAGTGCAATCTAAGCTTATGTTGTACATCGTGCATTAAGGGATTATATTGACATAGATAAATTACTAAAATTGAAATCATAAAAAGGCAAATACTTGGTGGTGATAAATTACAATAGATTAAGGTGGTAAAATTCGATGCAGTGTATAATGTACAATGGATACAGTAATTTTCTTATGCAGCATCGATGTTTGACTTTTGTGTTATTTTTGAGTTTTTATATACTATATTTGATATTTGTATCTTACGTCTATATATGAGAATAAGTTTTGATTATGTATTTCGCAATACGAAATGCATATGACGATCATTAAAATGATTGAAAAATAAGTAGATTTCATAAAGTTTTAATTATTTACCAGTTTGTAATACCCACGCTACACTACGAAGTGAGTAGACTCAAAAACATTTATTTAAATATGGTTTTTTTTTTTTCAATAGAAACGCCAATATCCATCATTATTGTAACCTCAAACTAATTGTCTCAAAAAATCAGAAAAGTGGAGCATTGCTTAAGACAAAAAGATTGACATCCAAAACTTCAAATGACAAAATCGTGATAGATGCCCAAAATCAGTCTGTGTAATGGAGTTATGGAACTTGAACCCCCTTCATTATTAGTTGATGTATACATTGGCTTTGTTGACCACAGATTTGAGAAGCAGTGTAATGGAAAGTTTATCGAGCAGGCTGTATGTAGGCAAAGTTGTACAAATTGTTGTTTTGCTAAACAACCTGTTGATCTTATTTGCAGAAAGGGATCCATGAGACCCGCAAAATAGCTCGTTTATCCTTGACAACAACGAAGTTGAAAGGCATCATCCTAGGACTATGCTGTCTATCATCATCAAATTATGAAAAATAATTCCCCAAAACAATAAAAAAAATTCATTGTCATGGGAGGACATTTCTCGGATAAACTAGGAGCTGCAAACATTGTACAGTACGATTGACTCCTTGTCTTCACACTAACGAGTCTAAGAATCTATCCAGAAGTCAAGAAAAAAATATTGCTAAAAACAAGCAAAAACAGAGTTGTGTATGAACATTTTAACATGAATAGAGATTTATTCAATGAATTAGTAAAAATGCTCTAGTACATACAAAAGATAAAAACCTTTAAAGAGCCAGTCAATTCGACGACGATATAAAACTATAATTGTATAGCTAAATCCTCTTGGATATATTTATTTGATGGACACCAGTACAAGTTGTTGCCCCCTATGTATCATCTTTGAATTGCAAGAACAGAGCTGTTGCCAAATTTGCAAGGTTATCAGACCTTGGAAACTCTCTGTTTAACATTTCTACGTAAGGGAGGCCTGATAATAGAATCTAATAGAAGTAACCCACATGTCATCCACCACATCCATAGCTTCTCTTTGCTAAATCTTTGCTGCAAAATCTCACACTTCCGTGGAATGCTAGGCTGATTAGTGAATGCAAGAATCGAGCCCATATCCAGTTAGTCAACTCGACAGTACTTGTTTTCTATGTGACACTGCATTCCCAAGCCATCATAGTAAGTAAATTAGATCTCATACAGTTACTGATTGGCTCCTGGACCATAGAGTGAAGATCCAACAGAAATGAAAAGCAGCTTAACTACAAATACCTCCTTTGATTCCTGCAATACAAAGGCTATCAAAACAGCCAACATACAAGAAAAGAACGAAACAAACAGTTTTCCAGCCGAGTATGCCTTGGATAGATGCCGCGGCGGAGGAATTCACAACAGAAGGAGTAAGTTATAGCTCCTTCAACTATCGCAAACTGATTTGCAGTGACAGCTTACGGAGCTTGTAATGACAAAGAACATGGCTAAATCAAAATGTAGAATTACTTAACAGGATATGGTGAGAGTATATCAACACAGTTCCACTTTCTTTAAGATGTTATCTGCCAAGTTTAACCCATCGGCATAATGATTAATGAGCATGATTACCAAAACTTAGGCAGTTATTAGCATGTTGTAAACAAAGTGGAGTAGCCAGCAAAGAAAAAATAACCCAACAGATAATTTGCATTCTTTTTAACAGTGAAAAATTGTGCTTAAAATTGTGTTAGATTAGTACTGCACAAGAACATATACTTCAGTCAAACAAAATTGAATTTCATTTCTGAAATTTCCAGAGAAAAATGACCGGCTTAATTGGCCAAGATAAACCCGTTGAACAGCTAAATAAGCAAAATAAATAAACCTCGAGCTTTTGTCTTCTAGTTCTATTACTAGATTAGAGTCATTAGACCATAAAACAAATATAGCTCGTGACTGCTAATCTCTATTATTCACTAATCAACCATTTAAATTTAAAAAATATGGTAATCTAGAGCATAATTCCAGTAATTAAATCAAATAAAGAAATACCGGTAGATTAGGAGAAAGCATGTGTACTCTGAGTGTAGGTGCACCCTCTGTGCGCCTAAACACCTCCACTATCGTCGGGAGCACCTCTGTGTCTCGACCATGTCAAATGTCAATCAGCTCGCCGAGAATGAGGTCTAGGATCTCACCCTCCCCTCTCAATCTCCTCTAAATCTAGGTGCCACAACAATTCACTCGTGATAAACACCCACATATTCGTTCGAGCATTGTGATGTGAGGGTGAGATCCCAGAGTCTCATACTCGTATTTCTGAGCTGATTGACTAGATATATCACTCCACTTGCTCCAGACAACGGGTAGCTCCTGACAGTGCAGGTGCTTAGGCACACAAAGGGTACAACTACATCTCTATCAATTAGTAAATCAAAGTCGTGGAAAATGAGCTGAGATTTTTTGCATGAAAACAAGGGGTAGAATTTTAAGGGAGAGAACGACATGAAGAAGTGGTCGTATGGAAAGATGAAAACAGAAAAAGAGAGTTGAGTCAACAGAGCTGGGGATGACGAAATGAGCAGCTCTTTGACGGACAATCGGAGGAGAGAAGAGTGAGATTATTACACTTCAGTGACCGTTTTGAAATCTCACAGAACTGCGCATGCGGGATTTATTGAAGTGATACGGTTAGTACATCGACACGTGTGCGGTTTCTATTGGGGGACTTGATTCTGTCGATCTTGGAATTGTCAGATCACATGATAACTTACATTCCTGTCAGTTCCGTAACGCATTGGATTCTAAGACAAGTGAATCAGTTCAAAAAAACTTTACCAAGAAAACGTACCATCCTTCCATCCCTACTCAGAATGCTCTTCAGACACTTTCTCCGCACTTATACAAACAGTTCTTCAAAATTCAAACTTTAGCATGTGATCCCAAAGTTGGAATTTTTCCAATTGCAATATACAGGCCATGCTAGAGTCACTCCAAGACAAGTAAAGATGCAGCACTTAAACGGGAAGCTGATGGAATGGAAGCATAGCACGCGATGGAAATTTTGAAAATGGACCAGTCTACCAACCCCAACAACCAGAATGAAATTGGCAAATTTTTAAGATATTTTCTCTTCACCATATGGCGTGACCCCTCAGGCACAGCCAGCATGTGGGTTTTCAAAGGCAAAGAGTTAAGTAGATTCAGTTTTTGATCCACTATAGTGTGGATTAAATATTAAAGAATCTATGACATCAGTTGATGTAAACAAAATTCTTTAAAGTTTAATCCTGATCATGTCAAAAACGATATCTGCCTAAGTATTTTTCTTTGCAAAAGCCCATGTAGTAGTACCAGCCAATTTCTCATATTAGGATATTTTTAAAATTTATCAAGCAACTATGATAGTTTCACAATAGTTTTCTAGAATTGTGACTCGCACTTTGAAAGTGTGTAATTCAATTGATTATGCACTTTTAAAGTGTGTAATCAAATAGAATCCATTTTTTTTTATTTAAAAACAATGAAAGTGAATAAATCCCATTGTTTAATTTTTTATTTTAAAACAATAATATTTTGTCTCCATGCTCTAATGGGTAATTACACTTTATCTCCCTAAATTATAGAAATATAAAGTTTGACCCCCCCAAATAACACTATTCCTCTATTATCAATATTAAAATTATTAAAATAATCTAGTTAAACAAATAAAATATCTTGAAACTATATTTTGATTTTTTGCATTTAAATTTTGATAGTGATGTGATAATTATTTAAAAAATTCCGAAAATAAACTATATAATATTGCTATGTAACCTACGTTAATTCATTTTATGATGTTAGATATAATATAATTAAATTACAATTTTTCACATTTTCACTCCTCAAAATCCAAGATATCAATGTCTTATTATATTTTATATTTTTCCTAATTTTTTTAAACTATCGAAATCAATAAAATACATAAAAAATAAAAATATGACTAAGGGTATTTTAGTCAATTAACTAATTTTCTTCATTTTTTAAAAATTTTAAATGATGAATAATGGGAATCGGGGGTAAAGTGTATATTTCTATAGTTTAGGGGGCAAAATATAATTACACTTATTATAAGGTGTAGAAGGACCATTTTGTAATTTTAAAAAAAAAATTAAAGCAAAGTGCGAAATCAATTTAGATTTCTTACTTTGCAAAGTGTAATTACCCTTTGCCCCTGAACAATAAGTGTAATTACATTTTGCCTCTCTAAATTATAGAAATATATACTTTACTCTCGATTCACATTATTCATCTTTTAAAAATTTTAAAATATTAACAAATTTTTAGTTAAATGACTAAAATAACCTTAGTATCATATTATTATTTCTCATGTCTTGTATAGAATTAGGAAAAAAAATAAAATATAATAACATATTGATATCTTGAACTTTAAGGAGTAAAAATATAAGAAATTGTTGAATTATATTATATCCAACATCGCAATATGCACAGAATAGGCAAAATATTAAAAGTATAAACTAATAAGAAATATCGAAAAAATCTCAAACTTTAATAGAAATTGTTCTACCACTCAATTAAACATTCAAATTTGAAATAATATAAAATGAAATCCAAACATTTCAAAATTTTGACCAAGAAATACATTGATATAGATTATATTGAAATAGGGAAAGACTTAGGTAAACCCGGTCTTTGGCCCCACTTGTAGAACCTGTGATGTGGATTAAACTTTAGAGATTCAATGACATCAGCTGATGTAAGCAAGATTTTTTAAAGTTTAATCACGACTACAGGGTCTATAGGTCGAGCCAAAAATCAGATCTAGCTAAATATTTTCCATTGAAATATTATATAGTTTATTTTTGCTTATTTTTAAATAGTTGTCACTCATCACTATCAAAATTTAAATATATAAAAAATCAATTTACAATACCCAAGATACTTTAGTTATTTAACTAGATTATATTATTAATTTTAATATTGATAATAGATGAATAGTGTCATTTGAGGGCAAACTGTATATATTTATAATTTAGAGGACAAAATATAATTACTAATATAGTACAGGAAGGCAAAGTTTTATTTTTCCCAATTTTTTTTTTTAATTTTTAATTTGGTGACCTGGATGATCCTGCAAAAAAACCAATTCGATTCCTGGAGCTGTGGAAGGTCGAAAATTCTGCATTCTCTTTTGTATTCCCAAGCGAATGTGACTATTTAACCAATCAGCATCCGCAAAAACAAAATCTTCCCTTTCTGATCCCGCTGGAGGAAGAGACCCATATTATACCAGCATCTTTTTTCAGTTCTTTGGTCATCCAGAGATTCTTTCGTTTCCTTCCTTATCAGAGAAGGGCCCCTTAGGAAGGGGAGCGAGACTTATTTCGCACTTTAAAAATGCAAGATCACCATATTAAAAATAAATATAAAAAAATTAAGACCAAAATTAATTACGCACATCAATTTGATTACGCACTGCAATTTGATTACGCACTGCAAGGAACTATTGATTACGCACTGCAAGAATCATAGTTCCAGAATACTCTCAATAAACAGTTACATTTGCTCGATAAATTTTAAAAATCGTCTTATTTTAAGAAATTGGCCGTAGTAGTAGAAGGAAATATTTTCACTTATTCACTAATTTTCTCAACGTCATTGATAATTTCATATACATCATAACGCACCATGGGCCAGTAAAAAAATTTGTAAAGGAGAGTTCTTGTGCTGTAACACCTAGTAAGGATTTACCACGAGACCCACGAGAACCTTTTGAGCAGCAACCAAGGAAATAATAATGCACTGCTCAACTGATGTCCAGCGACTTAGGATCCCACTGCCTGCCACACAGTAGGCTCTTTTGAGTAGAAGAATAATATCTCAGGCACTTATTGTTTAATCATAGTGCATTCTCGGCTCTGATCCAACATAAAAAATTGAACAGGCTTCTATAGAAGAAAATGATCAATCATGTGCTGTATAACATCTGCACCTTCGGTATGCATGTAATGGTATTTCACCTGTAAGACATTCAGTTGCAAGCATTATGTGAGCATATATTGTATTGTACAAGTTACAACAGTATTATAAAGGGCCATGTCATTTAAAAAAAAAAAAAATGAATCAATTGAACAAAAGAAACACAAGAAATATCGGATAAATACCGCAGCAATAGAAAGGCTCTAATTCTAATGCAGAAAATTTTAATTTTTCTTTTTGTTGGATGAAAAAAGGCAATATCTTTCATTAGTTCTACCATTATGGTAAGATGATGGTTCTTTCTTTTATTCTGGTACAGCAAAAGTGATGGTTCTTTCTTTTATTCTGGTACAACAAAAGTGATTAAGAACACAAACTAAAGACGGTCATGGTGAACTCTCTGAGAAATTCTCTCAGGTAAAGAGTAACAATAACAACAATAGTGCATTAGCAATACCATAATGACAACAATAATACAACTACAAAACAAAGCTCCCTTTGACTACTGGGAAATTTTTGAGTATACAGTAAAACTTTTAAAAATCACAATAATCTTCCCTTTCAGCTAAATATTAAAGGTTACGCAGCAGTAATAGATAAAAAATGTACACACATCAATCGGGAAGAGAGAGCAGCTTCCTTTCTTGGTCACCCTCCTGTATGCATTAGAATATATTTAGATTTTTGAGAGCTGACAACATTGCCCATGCCAGATCCATAACCACAGTAATCCGGGTAGGGGTGGGGGGGTGAAAATTGAAATAAGAAAGAATCTTGAAGAAGAGGAAGGAAGAAGAAATGATGATCATCAAAGACAGAGAGAGAGATGAAGATGATGAAGGGGAAAAACTCAGAGCAACATCAAGGAAGACGAGAACAGGAAGACAAGGGGAAAAACTCAGAGCAACATCAAGGAAGACGAGAACAGGTTCTTATAAGACAAGGGGAAAAACTCAGAGCAACAGCAAGCTGGAGACAAGAGGAACTTCTTCTCTGCTCTGCATAACTTGCATACAAGAACAGGCCCAACAGAATGGACTAAATATTTCATATACAAAAAGCAAAATCAAATTAAGCCTAAAAACCAACAGTTTGTATTCTTTTTTACCCTTTTGTGTGTGTTAGAGAGAGAGAGAGAGAGAGAGAGAGAGAGACCTGAATAACACTATGAGCAGCAAATCTCATCCTGCTGCTATGGAAGCTGACATCCACTTTCTCCCATGACACACGAGATAGTCTAGTCACCAGTTCCTCTGCATTAAACAGACCAAATATGAATATTCCAATACAAGCCCAAACAGATAATAACTAGAACCCTGCAACAACATACTGCAAGAGCTAAAGAGTTTCTAAGAAATGCCTTCAAGGTATCTATCCCTAGGAAAGTAAAAAATGCAGAGACGTTACTTGAATTTGGTATCCCTAAATACACGGGATTCAACATTTACAGCTTTTATCACATGCCATAATGAAGTCATTTTTGTTCTGAATACTTTTTTTTTTTTTTGGTCAGTGAATACAATCTCTATTAGTCACTAAATAAAGGACAAAAACTGAACATGCATAGCTCACAGAAATGCTTTTCCAGATGGTTGTGAATAATTTTATCCATCATGAAGTTATGTATGCAAAGTTATTTGCTACAAATAGAGAGGCCCAAGGATACGAATATATGGCAGAGACCAAAAACCCCAAAACAGACTCGGTCCATTTCTTCCCTCTCCCTGTTTAGGTACATTCGTCCATTCACTCATTAGGAAAACCCCTTATGGGGTTTATTTGTTTCCCTAGGCTATCAATATCCAAAAAAACATAGCATTAATAAAAAAAGTCGACTGTATAAAGCACGATGGAACCTGCCAAATCAACACAGAAACACAAGTATTAAGGCCCTTAGTTTTGGGGTACTTGGTGCTAACATATGTATCTGGTATAAATATGACATCCTAAAAACAACTAATCCTCTATGATTATGTCGCGCAGCATATGAAATATGCAATTAGTTTGATACGGGCAGATCAACAGAGAAGCATAAAACAGTTTAAAGATCAAGCATACAGAAAATGCTACAAAGATCTGTTCTAGGTTACAAACCTTCTATCTCATCCAAAACATCATCTTCCACTAAAACTGAGTCACACTGCTCACCATCACATGCCTTGCAGTGTTCTTCATACACGACGTGAGGATATTTTTCATTTAAGGAGTCCTCCCACTAATGCCACAAGATACCAAGAACGTCATATTTATGGAAAAAAAAATCATCATAATGCCATTACACAAGCTAAAAAAATACCTTTGGTAGTTCATTATTACGCCTAATTGACGATGTCCTCCAGCCCACAATATCTAAGCAACAGTTTGTGAAGGAAAACAAGATGTAATCAAAGTAAGCAAGAATTAGAAGGGAAAATCAACAGCATAATAGGGATACGATCATAGCCCACATATAGAATATGCCACCCGGCGCTTAAATGCTCGTAAAGCAGACCTGCAGATATTAACATGCAGCTCATTATTTCATTGCACATACAGAAGACACACATGTATATGTAAGCAATCGGGTAAATGATTGATGTTATATTGTAATATTACTGGAATAGCATACATGAAAAGGCAGTCACCGTCATCTTCCACTAGGCGTTTAAGTAATGGAGGCTTTCCCTCGACATTATCAGTGAGGAAAAGGTGACGGCCCGTTCTCCTAAAAATCCAATGAATAAACAGACCAGCAACTTTCTCAAAGGCAGGTACACCAAAGAGAAATGGAACCTGAAACCAGTGAAACAACCAAGGAGATCAATAAGATAACTGATCAAGCAAGTAGGAGAATTTTTTGTTTCAACCAAAAGGGTTTATATACCGGAAAGTCACTGAATTACCCACTAAAAACAAAGTAGTCAATGTGACCATCAGAAGATAGATATACTTTATCAAGAAACACAAATCAATATGCATCTCAAGTCAACTGAATCCACTTATTGTGCATATTTATGTAGTATATCATCTTATCCATTTTGCTCTATGTTAGACTGAATAAGTGTTTGAGCCAACTTTGTCGAAAAGGATTCTAAGACCAAATAAGAAACTCCAAAGTGGCAGAAAGACTGAACTATAGAAAGTTCTACAAAAAATTAAAAAGATAAAATGGATATCTATCTGAATAGAAAACCTGTCATCAGGCTAGACACGCCATAGTAGAAAGAAAGTTATTAGGTTATCCCAATTGTCAAATCAAGGAAATTTCTGCAGCGTAGAATAGAATATTAATTTGGATATATGATGCTCATCTTCCAAGACACAGTTATTCCCCTATAAGTAGAATCTATAAACAGAATGTATGAGGAAAACTGCAGTACAAACATTCAAATGCCTTCTCCACAATCAACAGTAACATAAGTTTAAGAAGCTCAACCAGCCAAAGGTTGCGGGTAGGAATATATACCTGTTTATTACCCAGAACTTGAACCAAGATGAGGAGTGGCAACCGTGATAAAATTTATCGGTTCCAGACCAGCTATTGTAGGCATGGACTCTTCTTCACAAGAATTAGTTGACAAGTCCTCTGGATTTCCCTTGCTTGGAGGTCTATACAATCGTCCAATGGCATATCTTGCCACTAAACCTCCCACAGAATGTGCAACAAAAGAAATTTTTCGCATATGTGGCTTTCGCTTAATCACCTCCAGGACCTATATTTTTATGTATGTTACTCACAAAAGTTGTACTGTGCATAAAAGCTTATACAGTAAGAAATTAAAATTAAAAAAAAGAAAAAAGAAGAGAGAACTGGACATGATTTGCACACTGCACAGAGAGTCTAACCTCTTCAGTTAATCTCTCACCCATCACATCCACACCATCCAGTGTCAGCTTAGCCATATTCTTTTCACTACCTACTTTGCATATTAGGTTCAGTAATAAAATGGTGATATTTAAAAGGAGAGTCTGTCTAAAAAATGCACGAGACAAATAACAGATGTAAACAGTGCATACAAGAGATGAGAGCAAAACATATAATGCATTTCTCAGACTGATAAGTTATATGCATCATAGCCTAGAAATTATTATAACAATTGACATAGGAACACAGTACCCTAGTTGAAGTGTTTATCACCGACTTCTCTACGGCAAGATGAGCACTAAACGGCTAACTGAGACAGTCTAATGATTCAAAACCTTCCCAAATCACCCATGATAAGCCAATCTGTCACCTCCTCTTGGGGTCCTTAATGAAATCTAAAGTTTTATGGAATGCCTTTCTCTGAAGAGTAAGTTTGTGCAACTCATTCTGCAATGCGGAGTTGATATCATAGTCGTTGAGATGACTGGAAAGTAGGGGGTTCCATTACTTTTCAATCATTCAATGATCTAGGATGCCCACTCCACATTGCAGAATGCGTAACAAAGAATTTTTCTTCTCTGATTTGCACACACCACTCAATTTCAATGGAAATGATCAAGACATTCAAAATAAGAAAAGAACATATCCCTACTTCCAAAATTTAGCTTCATATCTCCATAACATTTCAAGATAAAGTAGCCACAGTGTAATGTAAGGAAGTAAATTTGATTTGTTCAAACACAGGAGGATTACAGTTAAAAAATGTGATGCAAAAATTAATTGGGCCTATGAGGATATAGGATATGTGCAGGAAGGGACGCACAAGGGAATATAAGTATAAATAAAATCATGCGCTAAAAAAGTATGCCATCAAATTATCAGACGAACTAAATGATAGCAAGACAAAACAAACTGAAAATCATTGATAAGTTGAAATTTTAAAGAAAGGAAATACGTGAACAAATTTCTCTTTCCTTGTGGGAAATATGCGCTGTATAGATTTTATCAATGTAGTTAAATAAAGGAAACTCGCATCACAAGCAACATACAGAGGTGAAAATGAGATTATTACTAAAATTTTACTCACAGTGTACAAAAACCTTATCAGGAAGTATCCTAACAAACTGCGGTTGTCAGCAGCAAACTTCCAATCAGAAGCACTGCAATGAAAGATTTTGCCAAATAGAAACTATCATTCAGGGATAGGATTTTTTAACTAGAGTAGCCTACATAAGATGTGTATTCATTGCTAGACAAACTGTTTTCACCAGGAATTTCAAGTGAAAATTGTATTCAATGCAACTCTATTGCTCTTAGAAAATCAAAAGTTTCACTATCCATATTACTCTCTTCTTTGTAACTTCATTCAACATCATACCAATTAACGGATAAAAAAAAAAAAACACGACGAAAATTCAAAACCTTGATGAAACACACATAATCTCATATACCTACTTTTTCCATAAACAGTAACGAGAGTAGAAAACCTAGATTCTCTTATTACAATATCCAATTCACTGACATTAACGATTACAAATTCAGAAGATTATTTTAAGCCCTAAAAACAGATACAAAAATATGATATCAATTGTAAAAGTAATACGAGTTACTACCTTCCGAGGATTCCGTGAACCATAATAACGAGATGATCAGCGGAAGAAGCATCGGATTCTTTACAGCAATAAACATCTTCGCCTCCGTTGGCCGTCTCCGACGAGCAAACGCCGCCGCCGACGTTCTCAACTCTTCCGTTATCGATTTTCTCCATTTCTTTGATCCAATTTAACAAATTCACTCTGACTAACTCAACATTTGACGAGTATTAAACCTAATTTTACAAAATTTTCAGAAAAACTGCTATCCTGAAATTATCCTTTTGTTTATTCTTCTCGGAAAAATTAAAAAAAAAAAAAAGGAAGATCGAGGAAGAGAGGGACAGTAGTTCCTTGAGGGCTTTCTTTGCAGTCTTTTCCGGAATGGAGAAAGAGACCTTTTCTTATGACATGGCGAGAGGTGCACGACTACGACAACCGCAGAGCTCTACTGTAATTAATCCTCCCAAACCTCTCTTTAAAATGCTTTTGTGGTTAACACAGTGACGAATGCTGTTTGTTTGTTCAATACGAGAAAGTTCTTTGTGGGGCCTACATAGTTGAAAATTCATTATTCTCAAACCGACTTTTTTTTTTTTTTCTTCTTAACGAATAAAATATTGTACTATTTAAATAAATTAAAGTGATTTATGGAATCAAAAAATTCGAATTATTTACTGAAGTCAAAAATTTTTAGCCTACGTGGCTAAAAATTCATTATTCCCAAACCGACTTTTTTTTTTTTTTTTTGTATAACGAATGAAATATTGTGCTATTTAAATAATTAAAGTGATTTATAGGGTCAAAAACTTCAGATTACTTTACCTTACATAATCATAATAATTAACGACCAATAATTAAATGTGAATTTCTAGACAATAATTGCAATAGACTGAAATGAACATATTGATGATGAAATAAATTCTATGTTTGAATCAGTTGGAGATGTTGATCCAATCAAATTGGCATTCTCTGCCCAATTTTGAAGTGGTAGCCCCATCGACAACATATAAAAAAATAAATTAAAAAAAAAAAAAGGGAAATGGTTGGTCGAATTTGTTTGATTGAAAATGGGTCGATCATGAATTTCAATTCATGACCTTTTGCCTATATTTTTCACCCAAGAAATTAACTGCTTAAATTAATTCCAAGTGATTAAATTACAACTTTTCTTCCAAGGTTCAAAAGTTTAGACTTTCTTTTAGTTACTCCTTCAAAAGGTTTTTTTGACTCCTTTTTCAATCACATTAGTATTACAAATACATTCATCTAAAAAGTGTTACAGTAATACTACATTTTTTTCTAAAAATTCCTCCAACAAAAGCATACGAAAACTTAGTTTAAATCTGATTCATTCGTACGAAAGTTTAGTTTAAATCTGATTCTCACCTTTACCAAAATACACTAACCTTTCTTCCTCTGTTTTGTTTTATTGGATTTTATTATTACATCCTGTGGACTGGTAAACTAAAAAGTTGCTTAGTTAAAGAAAGGAGTACGAACTTATCCGTTGCACTTCATTATTGGAAAGGAATTTGAAGTTTTGTGTTTTGTATATTCATAAATGTGTATGATATTATAGCAAACAGTCGAGGTGTACGAGTCCTACCACATGGACTGAAAAAAATTATGGAAGTCGACATAAATTGTAGTATATGGATAGGTTCTTTCCTCTTTAACAATAGATGGAGATGAGGAGAATGGTTGTCTAGAATGCAATCCACCACATGAGAGTTGTTGCGTTGCTGGTGTTGGTTACCAAGTTGGCCCTTTGAAAATCATCTTAGAGCAAATTTGGTGCAGCAGTCAATTGTAATTTGTAAAATGTTGGAGAATCATAACTTACTGGCTCAGTTTGGCCTCTTATGTTTTTTATTTTTTAAGTAATAATTTATTACAATTATTCCTTATGTTTTTCATTTTTTAAGTAAATTTATTACAATTATTCTTTAAATATATTTCAATAGACTTGTATTTCGTATATATCACATCTTAAAAGGGTATCCATACACAACCAAATGGGTAAGGGTATTAATTTTGCTTTGTCTATAACATCTTATTTTAATTTAGATTGCCTCCATATGTAGTGTTGTAATTCTGTGCGTCCAACACAAAGGTAAGACGCACCCCTATTTTTAGTTCATCAGACGGTGTCTGGCAGGGACTCAGCCCACCGACAACTTCAACGCTCGACAATACGAATTTTTTTTTCCAACTATTTTTGGTATAAACTACTTGATGAGACAATTTTGAAAGCAATTACACATTAGTTTATGAAAAATAATATACAAAACTATAAATTTAAGATTATTTGTCAAGATAAACTCACGTGACAAAATTCTATCAAATCATAACATTTGATTTTAAATTTGTGATCGGATTTCGTTCATTTTCCTCCAGATATAGTAATAATTAAGTGATTTTATCAATTTGTATAGACGTACTGTTATTATATATATTAGATTTAGAACTTCAAAATCAATTTACATAGTAAAATCATTAAATCACAAATCCCTTATTTTATATAATCAGTTGACTTTCGTTATCTTATTTTTCAAATCGAGTGATACCTTAATGATTTTATCATTTTATTATTTTGTATAAATGCACTCAAATTACAAACCTGTTTTAACTTTCAGTATCCAAGTGTCAAAGGCTAACAGGGAGATTTTTGTAACTTGAGGTGGGTAAATGTAAATTACAGAAAACAAGATAGAGGTACAGGTAATTTGTGAAGAAAAAGGATACCAAATCCAAGCAAGTCAACCATCTTCCATTAGCAGCGGGAACGTACCCAGCAATTTTCAGAGCAACTGTTGTGTGTTAAGGAATCCACTGAGACATCAGAGTATATAGCCAGCTTGATCAGCTTTAAATACCATAGCAACTTCCGGTTGATGATGCTGTGCATAAATCTATGATAAACTAGGAGATCTAACCGCGCTTAGCACAGTGAAAAAATAAGTATACATAAATGCTCAAAAAAATTGAACTACATATTGTGTATCACGGCCTTCTAACATTTAAGAAAAGAAAGTTTGAGATGCCTAAAGTATTACTGGTGATTGAGTAAAGATGAAGAATGGAATGTTTTTCTTTATATTCCTTTCAAATTGATGATATATTATTATTATTCAAGTTTGTTATTACATACAACATTATCTCAAAAATTACTTTAATAGTATTTTCAAATTGTCTATTATCATTAGACCATGAATAGTACCGTGTATTAAATTAAAAAAACTGACATCTATGTAATATAAAAGTACAGCGTATCAAAGCACCAACTATCTTCATCAAGCCAAATCAAAACACTTTTCTTCACTGATAATACATGTCAAATGAAATATGGAGGGAAGGTTGAGAAATGGTACAAAATGAAGGGATATGAATCAGAAAAAAAAAAAAAGAAGAGAACTTTCTAAGACAAATTAGCAATACAATATATCCATATCAAAAAACTAAAAGCATAGTACCCGAAATAGCCATTTAAACCTCGCTCAGTATATGATAGTTCATATTGAATAAAAATATTTAGAAATCAGCCAAAAGACATAAAAAAATATCAATATTCCTAACATTGTGGTCAACAAAGTAAATACCCTAAACCCTATTCATCAATATTTTGCAAAGTAAAGTACTCTCATCCAAATATCTCCCAATTTCCCAAGCCCAATGCCTTCAAAGCCTCAGTTTGATAGATATAATTTTGACTAAATCCAATATATGTATATATAACTCTTCATTTGAGACCAAATTGAAAGCATGCTTCAACAAAAAGTTATGGAGTAATGGAACATAGTATGATCACATTGTATAGAATAATTTAAAAAAAAAAAAACCAACAAAACGAAAAAAGAAAACGCAACAAAAAGAAATAAATAAAGAACCAATATATCATTGATAATAAGGCAGGAAAATTGAAGAGAAAATTCCAATTGATGTTTCTGGAGGTTTTGACTCCTTTCTAAACAACATATAGCAAGTATCTACACCAAGACAACAAAGAATTTTCTTTTTTTTTTTAAGCAATAACAGTTAATAAGGTCGAGAGAGTAAAAAATCTAAATAAAAAAAGAAAGATTGACAAAGAGAGGTAAGCAAGATTCACCTACAGACTTTCTCCTTGGTCATCACTTCCCAATATGACCATTTTGTCTCAATTGTATCTGTCCTTCGAAATTTTGTCTCTTACAAAGATATACATATAATTTTCAGGATATTTTCCAAGACATTTCTCAACATTTAGAAGTACATTTACCAAAATAAGACAATTCCATAAACAAAATTATAATTCCTTCTCACTATTTAATCTTTTTATACTGATTTACACAACTAACTTTTGAAGTCTTAAACACTTTTAGGTTCAAATGTGCTATATCAATGCTACACCAACACTAACCAATAACTTTGGTCCACTAAAATTTTTTTCACAAAAATAGTGAATTCAAAAAATTAAAATACCAAAAGAAAAAGAATGAGAAGAAATAGACTACTACTCATAACAGACACTGGAATCCTACTATAACCTTTTTTTATTCCCAAATATATATTCAGTAATTATTAAATTTGGCTACTAATAAGGATATAATAACACAAACAGATTCTCAAATGTCATACCATTACCAAAAATGTTTGCTAGGCTCTTAAATACTTCCATATAGTTAGTCTGAAAGGAAAGTCTAAGCAAAATGGATGTTACACATTGTCTATACTTATAGAGATATGCATGTCTAAGAAATCATAGAACAGCAAAACAAACTTTTTTCAACTAAGAAAAAGAAGGATTTTTCACAATAGAAAAACAAAACGTAGTAAGAAAGTAAAAGAGGGCTTAAGATTATACAGTCAAAGAGGACACAAGTACTCATCTTCTTGTTTTTCTGAATCTCTGTTATTTTGACTGTGTATTCAACGAAGTTAATAGACATGGAGATTTGTTGTGTATTTTAAAAAAAAAAAAAAAAATAGGAAACATGTAATGTAAAGGATATTACATGGACATAATTCCCATACATACTAGGTGCATGTGGACACTCGATATTAGAATTGACATTTGATTTAGGGCAAGGAGTGCATATTTCTAAATGAGATGAAGGAGATTATCACAGAGGAGATGAGGCATCTATAATATGTGAGAATAGGGTAAACAAAGTTGAACTGGCAATCATTTTCAACTTGAATATATGACATTGTCTAGTAGAACAGTCCAAGACTATATTTAGAAGCTTATTTTGACATGCTTGCCTTTCTTGTGCAAATAATTCTAACGCTAATTAGTCAGACAAAGAGTAAGATGATTAAAGCTCATAAGTTTCAATTTGAAATTATCTTACAAGACTAACATACAAGAATCTAATTTTAGTGTCCTTTCACATACCAAGAAGAGCACCAATGACTCCCATAACTGCCATTGGAAGCAACATATAAATGAAGAGCTTTTTGAACATTTAGAAGATACAAGTAAATACATATACTTAATTTATTCGAAACAGGCATAACCCAAGTATTTCCTAATCTTAAGATATTAAGAATAATCAACTAAAAGACTTTCTATTCTGCCTCCATATTCACATAACTTTGAAATCCAAAATAGGACAACCCATAAGGCTCATTTAGCTATCCAATATAAGCACTCTATCTCAATATAAGATACTAAGATATTTGACATCCTTACCTCCCTAGCCAAACAACAATAACAAAGGGAAGAAAATCATGAAAAATCTATTATATCAGTTAACATAGAAAACCAATTTGTTCAAGAACAATACAAGCAACATCTCTATTAGTAAGACTCCAATTATTTCACTTAGTTTCTATTCCTATGATTTAGTCCAACAGAAAAAATTCACACAAAATACACAAAAATTAAAAAATACATAAATAGTTTAGAAAAATTATAAAAAAAGAAAAAAAGGTAAATACCTTTTTGAATCCAACAAGACCAAGAGAAGAATTTACAATATCAGACACGGTTTGATAGGCTATTACTGACTATTTCCTCCCACAAAAACATCATAACGGTAGAGAAAAAAAAAATTTATATTCATAATATTCAAATATATATATATATATATTTTAAAACAAAGAGAATAAAAGTATAATATACGAAGTTACCTTTTTCAGTATGGACTGGTGGTTGTCAATGATATCAGGAGTCTAACCCGGAAGCGTCATAATTTCTAAACATAAATCTAAAAAGATGTGAAAGAAAAAATCAGAAATCTTACATCAAGACTGAGTTGACACAGGAGATAAACTCGGTAAGCGAGAGAAATTTGTAAGGTTCACATTCAGAATATCAAAAAAAATTATTAAAAAAAAAAGGAAAAACAAAGAAAGGCATTAGATCAGATCGAGGCAAATCATACTTTGAGAAAAAAAAAAAAAAAAAAGAGGAAAAATATAGAGAAGAGAAGGTTGGCATTTACTTTTCCAAATTCAAAAAAAAAAAAAAAAGACAAATCTTTTTAGATAAACAAACATGGAAAGTAAAAAAATTACAAATATATATATAGATAGATAGATAGATATAAAGTCATAGTAACTATTACTAAACCTTGTCGGATGGGAGATGGCTTCAATGGAGATCGAAGATGCAGATATAAGACGCGGTGGTTGCAATCAGAGGAGGGATAGAAATTGAGGGATGGAGAAGAAAGATGAGATTACAAATAAGGAGATTTGGTAGAAGAAAGAGAGATAATGATAGGTTATCTGCAGTTTTGGAAAAAGTGATCTAGGTATGCTTTTTCAGACCTCAAAGCCCAACGTCAGAATTGCGATTGAGAGAACGGACAAACTAAAACGACATCGTATCCAGCCTTAATTCACGTGATTGGTTTTTGGCTAGAAAAGCTGGACGAAAGTTTTGGGCAACATGCATTCGCTCTTTATCTATTTTGTTGAAAAGAAAAAAAAAAATACTGTCCAAAATCAAGAAAAGAAAAAGCCTAAGAAGGCAAAATCTTCCGCCCATATCATTGCTACCAATGACGATATCCTTATTGAAGTCCTCATCCACTTACCCGTAAAATCCCTGCTCTGCTTCAAATCCGTTTCAAAACGCTGGCATTCTCTCATCAATAACCTATAATTTTGTCGCCGTAAAAGCAGTCAGTGGTTCTACAGCAAAGCAATCTCCGGCCTATTTTTGCACCATTCATCTCTTTTATCAATCAAAAATATGATTTTGTTACCCTTGATAAATCAGTTTGGAACTCTTCCAATGCCTCCATTGCC
This sequence comes from Cinchona pubescens, assembly GCA_025175665.1. Taxonomy (NCBI): domain Eukaryota; kingdom Viridiplantae; phylum Streptophyta; class Magnoliopsida; order Gentianales; family Rubiaceae; genus Cinchona; species Cinchona pubescens. The sequence continues at coordinate 2,465,288 of JANKKI010000118.1, forward strand.
TCACAATGGATGGGAAGAAGAGGGGAGAAGGATAAGGTACTTCGGAGAGTCCAACGACCACTTACATTTGATTCAAATCTACGCACGGTCCTCGTTGTAACACAATCGGTTGAGTTAGCTCAATAACTTTTGAGCAAAATTCAACGTGGAATAAGAACTAATAGTATTATAAAGAATATAATATTTATTTCTATGGCCAATATTACTGGCTCAATTTTATCCCATGCAAAAATCACATAAGGTTCGTGCGATACCAACTATAACACTAATGATTTAATAATTTTTGAACAAAAATAACAGAGTCAAAATATTAAATTAAATTATTAGTAATTTATAAACTTTGATATTATAAATAATATAATATCCTTCACTTCATCTACTTTTAATATAAAATGAGAATGACTAATGTTACAAACAATACAATATTTCTCCTACTTTTGATGTGGGACAGAACGTCACACTCGTACTACCCAGTTTAATGTTTACGAGATGGACAAGGATTAATCGGGTTAGTTTGTCAAGTTTCGGGTTAATCTTGAACCATTGGTGAGTTCATTTCCCGAGTTGATATGTAGGGAATTGGACCCCTCGAGTTTGCATTACTACAGAATCCTTATACTAGATTTTGTTCGGCAGAATGACGACGATGAAGAGTCATTCATCGTGTTAAGCATTCCTCGCAAAGCAGTTCGTTTTGGGTTTCGGGTTTTGGGGACAAGAGTTTTGAGAAGATGTGTGATTTTGTTCCGGACCGCGAGTTTGGTGGCTCCCCGATGTATGGCTGGTTAGATTCTTTTCAGTTCATCAAATCTCTCTGCCATCTCTGACTCTATGTAATTGGTGAATCAGTTGAAATAATCTTGCACCAGGCATCTACGGCTGAGTTCTTTGTCAATGTAGGAGTTGTTTGATTAAATATTTGTATAATGTCATATTGGAGATTTGACTTGAATAATTTCGTTTAACTGGGGATGGTGTATTATGCAGTGGAGTTGTACTTAATGTAATGTTGAATGGCTTCGACAATCGAATTGATTGATGACCAAAATTTATTATTATTATTATTTATAAATTAGATTGGTTGTGTTTAATTTAATTGAATTTGCATTACACTTGTCTTTTATTATAAACTAAACATATACAAACTGGCCTGTGCCAATTCTCAAGAAAAAAATCTTATCCGTATAGATTTATTACGATAATTCTAATTTCTTCGCTTATGTAGTTGTCTAATTATCGAGAGTGATCTTAAAAGGATATTGATTTTGCTTTCAAATCTAACAAGATTATCATTTTTTTTATATTTAGATTGAACATATTCTATGACGTAGAATTAGCTAGTGGAGTTTGACATTATCAGAACACTAAAGCTACTTTCCAAACTTAGTTCAAATTACACGTTTGACTAGAAATTTTTAATAAATTAAATTGATTCATGTTTTCAGCCATGGAATTTTCTCTTCACAAGTGGGCTTCAAATAAAAGAACGTGACACAAAAGTTTCAGTATAAATCCAACAATCAACAGGCCTGAACAGCCCATTAACAATTTTGTTTAGTACTTAAAGCTAAACTGACCCAGTATTCAACACGAAAAACCCAATATTCGACCCAACATTTTTTTAAATAAATTAAATTTAAAATATAATATTATAAATTTTTTAATTTATAATTTTTTTACCATGTAATCTAACATATGACTCCATTGTTTAAGCATGTGCATCGTACTCGCCGTTTTATTTATTGGTTTGGTTGGCAACGGTCGGTCCTGTCTTGTCTTAAACTGGAAGATACAATCTGATTGGCTATTACACGCCACAAATTCCAAACTTTGCAACAAGTCAACAATTGATTGGACAAAACGCTTGTATTATACTTGTTGGACCCCACCTTTGTCTACACATACAAGTATTCGTATCGTATTCGTCTCTATACCTTCATCACCGTCCATCTTGACTCCTATTCCCGCTTCCTCCCCTCGACCCTCGTACGCTATCAACACCCATTACAGATTAAAGTTCTGCTTCTCACCCCCACCTTTCTTTTTCTTTGAAAAAAGTTGGTACTTGTTAAGAAACTTTCCTCGTCTAAATCAAGAAAAGCATAAGCCCCCTTTTGGAATCTTCCCAAGAACTTTTGTAAAACTCCCCATAATATTCCTCATCTCTGCTTCGATCCCCCCTTTTTTTTTTGGGGGGGTTTATAAAACGAAATAAGCAAATTTAGAGTGATAATTAATCTGTTCCGTTGGGTTCTTGGAGGAGTTTTCTTTGACTTATAAAAAGATGAGTTTTTTCTTCAAAAATTGCATCTTTCTGATGCTTGTTTCCTATAGTTTAGCACACGAGGACTTGAATTCTCACATCTTTCCTAGGCCTTTGATAATCAGTGACTATCCCGAAGGGAATGAATTTCGATTGAGAGAATCATTAGAAGAACTTAGATTACAGTGTACAAGTTGGAGGTTTGCTGCGGAGACTAATAATTTGAGCCCGTGGAAGACAATCCCACAAGAATGTGCTGGTTATGTTGAGGAATATATGACAGGGAGGGCTTATGGAATTGATCTTGAAAGGGTTTCCAAAGAAGCTGGAAATTTTGCCAAACGTGTGGAATTGAAGGATGATGGAAAAGATGTTTGGGTTTTTGATGTGTATGAGACCTTGCTTTCCAATCTTCCTTATTATTCTCAGCATGGTTATGGGTATGATTCTTTCGAATTTGAGTCTTTTATTTGATTAATTGGATAAAATTGTATTTGGATTGTTTGATTGATGTTTGTTTGTTTGTTGATGACTATATCTGATATTGGTCCCTTTTTTTGTGTAAGATGTTTTCAGGTTGGAGATTTTTGATCATGCAAAGTTTGATCAATGGGTAGAGGAGGGAGTCGCTTAGGCACCAGCCATAAATTCCAGTTTGGAGCTTTATCAGGATGTTTTAAGCTTGGGATTCAAGGTTTTCTTGCTGACAGGACGCAGCGAAAGGCATAGGAATATTACTGTTGACAATTTGGTTAAAGCTGGATTTCAGCATTGGGACAAGCTCATATTGAGGTGAGTTTCAGTTCTGCATAGATATTACTGGTATATGATGCATTTTCTTTAAATTTCTATGACTATTAACTTGCAAAATATGAAGGCTCAAGATATTCCTTTCATAGAAAAAAGTGTGGAGATGTATAAAGAGGCTGCTGAAATTCAGAACCCACTTTGGACGGATTTAGATAAACAGTTAAACATTTTTTTTTGTGTGTGCTTAATTCCTATAGTATAATCTTCTTCCTGTCACCAAATTTGAGATAGAGATGGCTTCTATATCAAAGTTTTGCCCTGATTTCATGTGATCCTTTGGAGGTTCTTTTCCTGGTGTCATAGTGTAATACAAACTTAAAGAGTATATTAAGAATTGGAGAATTGCAATGAATAAATAAGCTTGCTTTCTTTTTCTTGGTTAACACGAGTGCTGAGTAGGATCATAACCAATCTGAGTAGGCTTACACATGCTATGGAGTAGGCTGCTGAAGGGTGCATAGATGGGTTCTACATTGACAGTAAAACATTGTTGAGTTTCCATTCAACAGCAGATTTTGGCCTTTTAGATCTTAAATCAATAGGGATATGTGCAGTTGAAGTTAGTCAGGAAATCGCATGCATACCATATAAGCATAAATTGTATAATAAAACACAGCTTGAAAAGTTCATGATCAATTGCTCCCAACAGAAAAAGACTTCACCCAGGACAGTTTGAGACTTTCAAATCTATCCAACACAGAAACAAGTTTTCTGTGACCTGTATATTATCCAGTATCATGAGAGTCTTGGAAAATCATCTTACACAGTTACACTGGGCTGTATTCTTGAATCCATTAATCTCTAATGGAAATTTCCGAACAATAATGGGAAATCTAGCAAGAATACACAAATTTGGAAGGTTGCATCTGCTATAATATGTACACCTACACATATTTGTTGGAGTACTTTGTTATTGCTGATTCCTGCACACTTGGTATGATTACTTTATTACGACCTGGAATTAGGTTTAAAACATGAACTGAAGTTTGTTACAAGAAACAGCAAGATTTTTTATATTATGATCTTAATTCATGGATTCAGAGCCCAAAATGACCTCTCAGTTTGTTGAATCGGAATTGGATACCAACCCTTTTAAGAGCCACACTTGATGATTGTTCTGTGCACCAGGTTTCCCCTCTTAGTGCTGTTGTATTTAAGGGTGTATTTTCCTAAAGTTCCTCATTCTTTACAAGAATAATGATCAAAAACAGTTTTTAAAAAATTATGCCACTTGGCTTTGAGTATAATGGTTCTGCAAATGCAGGATCTACTATTGGGACCAGGCTTCTTCTAATGATATTTTTAATGAATAGAATGCATATACAGTATGGTAATAACTATACTCAATATCATTAACGCCATTCTCTGTTAATGATTCACTGAAGTAAATCTTAATTAGATGTTGATAAATTGTAATTTGGAAGCAAAATTGATTTTTTTTTTTTTTAATTTGGAAGTGCAAGTGTTCTTCTATATGGGCCTACATTCATCTTTAAATTTACACATGATTTGGTTATTGTTTAAGTGCCAAAATCCTGATCAACATTTGACTTATATGGAAGATTGAATTTGTGCTCAAACTTAAACAGACTTCATGACTGGATTAAACAGAATTCATAGTTTGCATGATGCTTTTACAATTAAATCAAGATCATACAGTACTTTTGGAATGAATAGTCTTTTGTCAGTTACCTGGTGTATATTTTGTTCGATAAGAAGGTTCGTTCGTTCTATTTCAACATTCAAGATCCCATATATATTATATATTTTTGAATGTTTCAAATAAAAAACCGGAACAGATATTAAGTCTGCAATTCTGCATTAAGCAAATTCATGGCAGAATTGGATTTAGATTCTATCCATTGCTTCTTCAGCTAAGATGTTGTATTTAATTTCCATGTGCATGTCTCATGCTTTAATGCTTATGAACCCTTGTATAATGATAATGTCTGCAATTTAATGGTTGGAGGTTGACAGTGTCCTTTTTTTTTTTTTTTATAAAAATGTTAGTTTGACAGTTAACTGTGAGATATTTCTTTCATCCCATTAAATTTAGGGTTAATTACACTTTATCCTCTTGAACCTACAGTATAGTTGCACTTTGCCACCTAAATTCAAATAATGTACACTTTGCTCCCTATTAAAAATTCCATTATATATATAATTATAAAAAAATGGTGTGGATATTTATTTTGACAAAAATGTCTTCCAACAATTTGTGTTCAAAGTTATTCTACTGTTAATTAATTTTTAATGATTGCACACATTCTTTTTATTTATTTATTTATTTAATTTTTATTTCGGGACTATCAGAGAATTTTATGAATTGTCAAATTTATTTAATCAACTTATACTGGATTATTTTGTTTATTTATAAAACTAAATACAAATAGGAGATTTTTACAACTATTTTTTGTTTATTTTCATTTTGAATGAATTAAACGTGTTAAATATAAATTACTGAATAATTTTTTTAAATTATAAGATATCTTATATAAGAATATAATTTCCATTTCATAATTAATAATAAGGTGCAAGAAGAATACCTTTTAACTAAATAAGTACATGTTTCTTTTTCTTTTCTTTTTTTTGTATGACATCAAAACACATCCAATTTTTTTTATTTTAATTTTTTACAAATTTTTAAGTTATAAATGGTGTAAAAGTACAATCATTTATATAAATAAAATAAATCTACTTATTTATTTTATTTTCAATATTTTTAGATCCTGCAAAAAAAATTGAAGAAAAATATTGTAAAAGTTCGCTCTATTAGTATTTAGTTTTAGAAATGAAGAAAAATAATATATAATTTTATTAAGGGAAATGTGATAAAAAAATCTATTATTCTTACGAAATAAAAATATATATTATGTGGAATGATTAAAAATGAAATAAAAAGGAATATAATTTGTCTACAAATGTTTGAAGGATAATAATGTCAAAGTAATTGTCCACATCATTCTTTTGTAATTATGTATACGATGGAATCTTTTAGAGGGGGTAAAGTGTACATTTTTAGGGTTTGAGGGGCAAAGTGTAATTGGGATGTAGGTTCAAGGGAGTAAAGTGTAATTAACACTTAAATTTATTAGGTAGGTCATACAGATACAGTTGTAAATTGGTGGTTAAGCAACTGGTTGTTCATGCAATGATGCAAAAGATGATTGTCTGGAGTAGCAATCTTATTTATTTCTTCATTTTCTTTGCATTTTTTCTTGGGCAATAGATTGGTTCAGGGCAGCTTTGGAATTCAGACAATGAAGAAAAGCTACAAATATATACTGAAGAAGAAAATAAAAAGAATTAAATATTTGAAGTATTCCAAATTTTCAATTCTCTGTGTTATACCTTTTCATATATATCTTTATCAAGAATACAGCCCTGTCCAAAACTGAGAAATCATGTTTTCCTTTGTGAAAAAAAATGAAAATTTCTAATCTTGCTTTCCTGCCCCCCTTCGAAAGTGAAGCAAAAGGAAAAGAAATTCAAGGAAAGCAAATCATATCAGGCCCTCGGTTTTTACTAATCTCAATATATGCTATGCTGAATTGCTTTATGTTAACACTGCTGCACCTGCACCTTTACTGGTATTAGAGAGTTTAACTGATCTTTTGTTCCTCCAAACTGTACAGATCCTCAGAGGACCATCAGAAGCAGGCAGTCATATACAAGTCAGATAAGAGGGATGAGATGGTAAAAGAAGGTTATCGAATTGTGGGCAACTCTGGAGACCAATGGAGTGATTTACTAGGATCCTCTATAGCTAATCGATCATTCAAACTCCCAAATCCCATGTACTATATTCCCTGATTCTTGCGTATTTTATTGACTATTGTTTTCATCAAATATTAACTGTAAATAATAAATATGACTGGGAGTTGCCATTTAAAAGAATTGTGATTTTCCTTTGTAAGCAATTGAAACTTTAATAACTCAAAAGTATGATGATATTTGCGCTCCTATTCTGAAAATAATCTCTTAGCCTTCCACATGATTGCATCATACACATTTATTATGTCTTGCTAGTTTATCAAAAAATTTCCCTTTTCTTCTCTGTTATTTGATTTTGAATACATATATTGAGCAAACAGAAATGAGTAGGAGTTGGAACATTCCCGCTTAATTGGTGAGGGACCCTTATTCATTTGGTCCATAATTCTTCTATCTGGCCAGATGCAGCACAGGCATCTCTTTCATGTATCTACCATAACTAATGAACGATCCATTTCAGCTAAGCTCATATATTGACCAAGTTTGTGGGCACATTTTTCTTCATTGTACAAATAATTAGGCAGTTTTTATTATTGTGATTACATAATTTGTGTGTTTGATTGAATGGTTTGTTAAAAGCTTATGCAACGTATCATAAGAAGAATTTCTTCTGTTTCTTTCAAATGAAACAAAACTTTAAGGTTACGAGGTATATATTTGACTTAGTATTGCAGAATCAAATATTATGTAGCAAATTGTCTGGACTTTTTGGCATAAAATCATCCTCACGAGGTATGAGAGGGCCCTCTTCCATTTGATTATGCTTCAAAAATCATGAACACATCAACACTAAAGGTTTAATTAGGTGCTGGCTCACCAACTACTAATCAAAACTTATTAAGGCACGAACCCACCACCTAAATAGCCGAAGGATCATCATTACATGACAAAAAGTGAATTTTCCAACACAGCAAGCATTTGAAACATAAGGTCAAAAGGGTAAAAACACAATCCGAGATAAAGTAACTGAACCATGCAATATGGAATTTGGTTTATTTGATGAGATGGGGTCTCTTAATATTCATGGTTTCGTGTCCCTTTCTTCTTTTGAAGAGATTAGGCACGAGAGACAAGACATTATAGTTACTTTTGATCCGATTCCAATGTGGAATAAAGCAAAGGGGAATTGGTTCTAGCCTGAGGACCATATTATACCTGGACCATTTCGTTTACGCTGCAAAAGACATAAATACAACATTGTCGGTAAAAGGGAAAAAAGAAAAATGAGGGCTAAAGCTTAAATTGTTCCTACGTAAAATGTTTTGGAACGGTTAATTATAGGAGTAAGTCTTTGGTTATTTATATTATAATGTAAAATAAATATGTCAATAGTTGAAATAATTAAAAAAATAAGTAGATTACATAATTTTTTAATTATTTAATAATTTATAATATTTATTTTACAATAAATGGAGGGAGTAACAAAAATTTTTCATAATTATACATCTTGAGAATGAGGTCCAGACACTTTAAAAATGGACCATTTTCTAAAGAAATTTTCTGCTGTAGTCTCTTTCGAGATAGGCCATAGCCTTTGTAGAAGAACGTTTTACTGTATGCTTTTCTTTGCCATAGCCAATAGGATCATGTACATTTTTCTTTTGCGTCCTTAATCCGCAATGCGGCTGCAAGAATAACCCCACCCAACCCCCAATCCCCACCAAAAAAAAAATACTAATAATAGGACCCAGAAAAAAAAAAAGAATAAATGGTCTAATAAATTGTTCGTAATTTGACACTCATTTGGTAGAAAGAGGGACTTATCAGTTTAAATACTTCAAGGTCACAAAAAATTATAATTTTAAAATTATAATTTTTTGTAAAAATCAATTCATAAGAATGTTAAATTATAATTTTTTGTAAAAATCAATTCATAAGAATGTTAGATTAAAACACTCAGATCGACTTTCATTTAATGTATAATGAATTTGGTGACAAATGAATAATATTGTTAATTTGCATAAATGTACTGTTATAACTAGCTATGTTCTCCTTTTTCATACTTACTAGCTGCTACATAGAACAAAATACTAGCACCAATTAATTTTGGAAATCCATGCAAAATCTAGATGATTATAACAGCGGGATTTTGGTGTTAACTGTATATAACCACCACTCTGTTTTTTTTTATTCCAAAAATGCCAGGATCAAGACTGCTATTGTTTTTTTCAAGACTGTACTTTTAATAGTTTTGGTGATGATTGATGGCCGGGCAGTAAAGTTCTTTAATAATGTACAGCCTAAACGTCACCACCAACCATAATTCCAATCAAGACAGGACTAATAAAACCAGCACAACCTTTTCTCTCTGACTTCTAGCCTTCCTCAACCTCATTTGTTGCAGACTTGAGATTATCAGTTAATCAGATGTTCTTCTTTTCCTTCATGGGATTTCTCAAAACTAAACAAATTTTCCATTGTTGTTTCAATTTTCTTGTTAATAATGATGAACCCATGTGATCATTACATTTCGCTTTCACTTCAACTACCACTTTCTAAATCTTGTTGAATCTTTCTTCTTGTCCAGAAGATCCAATAAAGTTACAATCTTATTATTTTTTCCCATATCAGAACAAATTAACATCCCTTCCAAGAATTATACACTTTTTCTCATCAAAATGGAACAAAAGTATAAGCTGACATTAATTATAGGACTGGCATTTCATTAGGAGCTGCCACAATTCTTCTCCTGATGATCTACTGTTTTTTTAGAAAGAAGACGCAAGAAGTTGTCACAAAAGATATAGAAGCTAACAACTTTGAGCTTAAAGAAAGAGAGGCGGCAACAGATAAAGAGGACTTGATGATCAGGTTTCAGGGTGCTGAAGAACTTACTGTATATGACATTCTTGAAGCTCCAGGTGAAGTGATAGGAAAATCAAGTTATGGGACTCTGTACAGGGCTAATTTGCTGAGGAATAATTCACTTGCTCTGCTGAGATTTCTGAGGCCTGCTTGTACATTGAGGTTGAAGGAAGTTGTGCCTATTGTGGAACTTTTGGGGGCTTTGAGGCATCCCAATTTGGTGCCTCTTTGTGCATTTTATGCAGGGTCAAGAGGAGAGAAACTGCTGGTTCATCCATTTTATAGGTGTGGCACCTTGGCTCAGCTCATTAGAGGTATTCAGTCTTCCTATTCTTTCATTTACTTGCATAAATTGATGTTTCCCCATGAAACAATTTATGATAGAGTATGAAATCTTTTTTTTTTTTTTTTAAATCAAAATTTGCAAGGAAACTCTTTTTTTTTTTTTTTTTTTTGGTGGATCCTAGCTATGTAAGCAAAATATTTTCTTGGTCAGAATTATTATCTGCCTCTTGCTTTTTGTCTTTTTGTTCTTTATTTTGTGATCTGAGAAGAACATTTTTGTGTCCAATGGATCTGTTTTCTTGCTTACTAGAATAAAACTTTCAGATTTTCCAAGTTCTAACAGGAAGAATTACAAAATTTGACTTGTTTTAAGTTTCAATTTAATTCCTAATATAGTCTTGGTGGTTGGCAACACAATGGGGAAGTTTATTGTTGAGTTGTTATTAACTGGTGGTTGGCAAAACAACGGGGAAGCTCATTGTTGAGTTGTTGTTAGCTGGATTGTTGCCTAACCATTGCCCCTTGTGAAAATTTTGGATTTTTTTTATTTTTTTCGGTATGCATAGATTGCTAGTCTGAGAACTTTTTGACTCTTGTGGGAACATGGTTGATTAAAAGAGTATCAAATCTATGGCTAGTTTTATACCAAATTATCTTATGCGGCATCCCATACGTACTAAATGGGACAATCATGTTTCTTGTGGGCAGATGGAAACGGGGAAGCTCACCGATGGCCAATCATATATAGGGTGTCCCTTGGTATTGCTAATGGTTTAAATTATCTTCACAATGATTTGGAGATGCCTATAATTCATGGAAATATCAAGTCAAAGAATATACTACTTGATCAGCATTATCAACCGTATCTCTCAGATTTCGGTCTGCATCTTCTTCTGAACCCAACTGCTGGGCAACAAATGCTTGAAGCTTCTGCCGCTGAGGGATATAAAGCCCCCGAGTTAATAAAAATGAAGGATGTTAATGAAGAAAGTGATATTTTCAGCTTTGGAGTAATCTTACTAGAACTACTAACCGGGAAGGAACCAATTGATGAATACCCTACCCCTGATCAAGATTTTCACTTGCCATGGAATGCTGTTAGGACTGCAATTCTTGATGATCAGATTACTGAATTGTATCATCCTGATATTATTCTCAGCGAAAGTAGTGATCAAAAGGCGGTTACCGAAGATCGCATTCTCAGATTGTTTCAACTAGCCATGGCTTGTTGTTCGCCTTCGCCTTCTCTTCGGCCTGATTTGAAGCAGATACTTAGCAAGCTCGAAGAAATTGGAAAATGAGAGAACCTCTGTTAATTTTCTGCCCAAATATATACGGACTCTGACTGTTCGCGAAAGTCGGTAAGTTAGATTGGATGAGGTTTCACTCCTCTAGTAGTCATTACATTGGGATTAGAATGAAGTAGGAGAAGGTATATACAGAGTCCATAGCAAAACCGTTGAATGCCTTGTTAAAAGTACGACATCTCATTTTGCAAGGTATCCTTGGCTAGAGCTCAGTAGCTCTTGTTTTGTTGATGAATCTTGAAATCCAGTTGCTCTATCAATCCAGGAGAGAATCTTTCACGAGTGACCCATTCTTATTGATATGATAATGTTGAGAGGATTGGGTGATACCACTCCTTGGAACAGAAAGAGTTAACAAACTAATGTAGATTGTTGACTTGAGAATTGGAATTTACTAATTTTTCTTTTTTTTAGGAATAAATATTTAAAGAAATCTTGGATATTGTTTGGTACAGCTAAACATTTAAAAAAGCTCTGTATATTCTAATGGATTAGACTCTTCTTCGTTAATTAGTGAGAACTCTCTAATACACTTCACAAAAATATAATTTTAAATTATTTTTTTAAAAATCACAACCGTTGATAATATAATTTATTATATATGTTTGCTATATATAAAATTTAAAAATAAATAGATTAATGACCAAAACTCAATTGAAACCCTTTTCTGTTCAGCAATCTTTGCAAACAACTTTTCATTTTTTCTTCCTTCTTCTTCTTTTGTCCCTTTAACTTCGTGTCTATGTATTCTCTTCTAGTATCATGATGCATTGATGCTTGTGTGGTTTAATTTGAAGCACATATAGCCTTGAGACGGTTTGAGATTTCGTGAATGTGCCTAATTCGAATTGACAATAAAATTAAACCAAATGACATAAATTGTCGATGTGTGATAAGTAATTGGGGTATAATATACACCAAATTAGATGCAATCAAGACAATTTACTGTATATATATTTTTTTAAATAAAACAATTCGACTTAGATTCTTGAACAATCCACATTATTTCTACTTCTACTGTAAAACAAGCATTATAAGACTAGGAACGAATACTTTTATTGATTAGTGTATAGGATCCGCTCAAAAAAAAAAAAAATGTTTCTAGGACTCATGAAATTTTGGAACTCAATTCCAATTTTTCAATGAAAGATGCAATACTCTAATAACAAAACCCAACGACACAAAATGTGATGGGATATTATTCGTAGAATAATAAGTCCTTTTTGCTTTGTTTTGAAGTATTTATTTCGGCAATAATAAGTATTTATTTCGGCAATAATGTTTATTCTTTAAATTTCCAATTCAGACGTTGATATTCCTAAGTTTTGACTTTGGAAACATTCCAAATTTTCAATAACATCTTCCTTTGTTATAAACGTTTCTTATTGTTTTTTATGTCCTTTATTAATCTTTCCTTTTATTCCTTAGTCTTATGTGTTATGTGTATATAATCTCTTCTAAACTCTAAACCCTTCTCTTTCTACTTCCATCCACTCTCATACAATCAAAGGTGCGTTAATATATGCTTAATTATCTCTGCTTTTATTTAATTCCAACATATTGTTTTTTTGTATAATTATTAGAAGTTTGAGCATTTTTTTTCTTTTTTGGTTTCTTGTTTAATTTGTATTAATATTATAATGTTTTGTATGATCTATGAATTAATACATAAGCATGTATGCTTTGCAATTTTGAAAACCAATTTGTGTTGATAATATTAATTCCTGCACGAATTACGTTGATTTTTGTATTTCTAAATTCTTGCATCTTTTAATAGAAAGCACGACATGGAAGTCTTTGCTCCATTGCACATAAATGATTTATAACAACTCTATATATGATTTAGAGTATCACTTTACCTTGTATTTGGATTGATGGATTTAAAAAAAAATTTGAAATTTATATTTGAAAAATTTGTAGAGTTAAATTAGATGAATTTTAAATCTATTCAAATTAAAAAATATAAAATAAAAGATTTAAAAAAAAACAAATTTTTATTTAAGTAGATCTAATAAAATTCATCTGTTTTGACCTTTCAAATTTCTCCGTAATTATGCTTGCAAAAGATTTTGTTCTCTCCAATAAAATTCATTCTGATTTGTATGTTATATGGTCTGAAATTTCTAATCTTTCTTATTCTACAGATCTTCACACTAGCTGGACATACATATACATGGCCGATTGGGGTAATCTTCCACCAGACTTGATGGCTCAGATAGCCAAACGACTCCCTGCCCATGACTTCATTGTCTTCGGCGCAGTTTGCAAGCAGTGGCAATCTGCTTCACACACTTTAAAAGAGAAACCACCATTATCTCCATTTGGTTAGTGCTTGCTGAGATGGAAAAGATAGATGCTGATGACCTTTTCTTCTGTCCTGATTGCAGGAAGTGGGATTCCGCATACTATATTCGAAAGGAGAAACCTCTTGTGCCTTCTTGGCTCATGATTGCTGAGGAGGAGAGGGAAAAGGTAGAATTTAATGATGACATTTTCTTTTGCTTTCTTTGCGGATTATGGCAATTCCCGAAAACATATAGTAGTAATTCTAAAGAGGAAAAATCACCTCCTTTACCACCGTGGTTCGTGCCAGCTGAGGATGATAAGGTGGTAAAAGACGCTGCACCTAAAATTCGCAGTTTCTTTAACTTATCAACCCTGAAAACATACGATTTTGAGTTGCCTGAAGCTTCGGGGAGGAACTGCTTAGGGGCGTCTTATGGATGTATTTTTACTTTAGGCTATGATTTGCAAATCAATCTTTTGCATCCCTTCACTCGTGAACAAATTCCCCTTCCTTCCATGCTTGCCTTCACTAATCAGTTATATATATAACTACAGTCAGGACTTTTGGCCTCAAGAAGTTTTTGACACGTTTGTAAGAAAAGTCGTATTGTCTTCGAATCCTTGGACTGAGAAGGACTGCATTGTAGCTGCAATATATGGTGAATTTCGTCTATTAGCATTTGCGCGAATTGGAGATACAGTGTGGACTAATATTCAGGTTCCTTCCCGACGTTACAAGGATATTATTTTCTACGAAGGTAAGCTTTATGCAGTGGATGGCCGTGGAAATGTAGTTGTTTGTAACAATATTGTTGATCACAACGGTGATGATGGACCAAGGGCAACAGCTATAGCAACACCACTCCCCATTGGAACAAAAGAAAATTTTTACCTTGTTGAATCATCAGGCGATCTCTTACTTGTTTCGCGTGTTCGTGAAGTCATATTCTCTGGAGATGAGGAAGATGGAGAAGTGCCGGATGAATACACTGTTGGCTTTTCTGTTGTGAAGCTGGATGAGTACTCCAGTTGTGATATTCATTCTAGGAAGATGGTCAGCAAGGAAGTTGTAGTACTGCATATCCCTATAAATGGACTGAAGTGAACGGTTTGGGAGACGAGGCATTATTCTTGGGTAGAAATGCATCTTTGTCTTTGCCTGCATCAAAATTCAATGGATCTTTGAAAGCCAATTGCATCTACTTCACAGATGACTGTTGCGATTGTTTGCTTGATGACGAAAGTGGCCCTGACATGGGAATTTTCAACATGAAAAACGGAACAATTGAACCCCTTTATTCAGCTGATAATTCTCGCCATCCTTTGTTCCCTCCTTTCTGGTTAATTATGTGATGTTTTTGATTTAGAATGGTTCCTTTGTCCTCTCGTTGAAGCGAAATAAACTCTCTTTCAATTGTATGACATTTCCACATTATTTCCAGTATTTATGTTCCTTCCGGTGATAATATAAACTAAGTGACATTTCCACATTGCTTCTGTTAGTGTATATCTTGTTAATGTATATATTGTACAACATAGTTATCTAGATCTCTTTGTAATTATCGTCCTTATATATTTAGCCTATATATTGTACTCATAAAGGCACTGAATATAATTCAGTCATTCATTCATTTTATCTATTAGAGACTTACCTTAGGCTTGAAACTAACACCAGTATCCAAAAGAAGAAGATCACCAGCATACTTTACTTTAGGGCCTGAAAGTAACACCACCAAAAGAAGAAGATCACCAGCATCCAAAAGAAGAATATCAGACGATCACCATGGTGTAAAAATCAATTGGAACGGAGTCAACACGTGCTCTCACGCCACCAGAAGATTTTGTTCATTCTCACGCATCGCGCATGCAACCCACGCACTGGATAAGAGTGGGCATGCGCTTTCACGTGCCAACAGAAGATTCGTTCTCACACATCTCACGTGTATCCCACGCGGCTGAGACACACCTCAGAGGTCCTATCTGCCACGTCACTAGCCTATCTAATTGTTACTAGACCCAACATCACATTATGTTGTCCATTGAGTAAGCCAATTTATGTCTGATCCACACTCAACACATTTACTGTTATTATACTAATCTTAAGGTCTGTGAAAGGGACAATTTTTCATGTGTTACACTTTCTTTTTTTCTCTTCCTAGGAATTACTGACCTATTCTGAGACTAATTGGGTTGGAGATCCGACTGCTCGGCGACTGATCATTGGTCTACTTGTGGATATTGTTTCTTTCTTGGTGATTCAGTCATTTTTTGGCCTAGTAAAAAGCAATATCTCTAATTCAAAGTCTGAATATTGTGTTCTTGCTGATACTGGTCATGATATGGGTGTTTCTTTTTCCAAATAGTACAACTATTTATTGTGAGATAGTTAAAGTACTATCCAAATCACTCATAATAATGTATTCCATGAGCACACAAATACCTATTTATTGTGATAGTTAAAGTATGTATTCCACGAGCACACAAAACATATTAAGATTGATTGCCATTTTACGCAACATCATTTCCTTCACGACACACCCTATCTTGTCTCTATTTCTTTAGAGAACCAAATTGCTGATATATTCACTAAAACCCATTCCTCAAGGCATTTTCATGCACTTATGTCCAAACTCAAATTCCTGTCACCTTGAATTTGAGGGGGTGTTAATGTATACTTGTTCTACATAGATATTGCATTTATAATTATCTAGATCTCTTATAGTTATCCTCCTTGTATATTTAAGCAATATATAGGTTTGCCTTTTGCACTCATAAAGACAATGAATACAATTCAGTCATTTATTTCTTTTATCAGTTTCAAAGTTTTGTTTTTTTTTTTTTTTCCTCTCCTTGTTCCTGTGTGTTTTGATGTACGGGTCCTCGATGATAGTATGCCTAACTTACCGGGAGATTCTTATATGGATCGAATCCAATACATAGTGCCATGGACCCTTTGGTCCATGTTGCTCCATATCGCCTCACATCACTTAAATGGATTATGTGGAGCAGCATGGACGAAGGGGTCCATGGCATACGGTGAGATGCCATGCAAGCATTTTTTCTAACTTACCGACTATATGTGCAATATATGTCAATGTTTAATTTTTCTCTATTGGTTCTTAAATGCCGTTGCTCTCTTGTATAAATTATTATATTACACTAAAAGATACTCCACATAAGTTTTGTTCATGAAATTGAGATATGCAATAATAATTAAAATAAAATCCTTCTCCACTTATATTGTTAGATTAAGTTAGTGTTGACACATACTTATATTAAAGCAAAACTTCCCATGAAATTATGAAATTCTTAATTTTATACGTACCTTAGTTAATATAACATCAATAATCATTAAAGTTGGGAGATAAACATAATAAACTACAATTATTGTAGAGATCGAGGGAAGGGAGAGAAGGGGAAAAAGGTGGTAGCATAGTTATTAAACCCGGTTCGACGGTCAGATCGGTCAACCAGGTGAATCGACTACTGGATCGGGTTAGGTTTTACTTCTGACCGAACAGGGAACAAATTCGTTGAAAAGAAAGAACCAAGACCTGTCGGTTTCAACTGAAAGAACCAGGAATCCAGTTGAGATGGTTGAGATGAAAGAAATTTTTTGGTTGGAATTCAAGGTGCAAGGCTCAAACCTAAAACCTCTTGGAAAGGAAAGAACAACTACACCACTAGGCCCCTTTTCATGTTGTTTAATTTTTGAGCCATTAATTATTTTATTCTATTAAAATTTGTCATATAAATCAATTAAACTCTTCTTCCACTTTAGTAAAATGGTAATATGATATTCTTAAGAACAATTCATTTGTTATTTTGTTTTTATAAAAGAATTTCCAAAATCATTCACTAACATTATATTTCCTTAAGACAAGAAATGTACCAATAACATTTACTAGTATTTGTTTCTCAACATTTTACTATTGTTAAATGAACTATTATTACAAACTAACTTTGTAAGAAATAATAGAGTTTAATTTTTTGTGGGTTATTTTAAACTATTATTTATCTTATAATAACTAATTCTATAACTAAATATGTATAAAAAGTTTCATAATTAAGTATCTTATTCATAGTTTTAAAGATCTAAATTCATTTACAATGAATAAAAATTTGATAGAATATTTTTATCAATGTTTTTACTATATTTTTTGTATTTAATACTTTAAAATTATATTATATATTTATAAAAAATATATTTTAGCGATCCACCGATTGAATCAGTAATCCATTGATCCACCTTACTCTCCGGTTTAATAACTATGGGTGGTAGTATTTTAAAATTCGAGTCGGTAACTCTTCTGATTTGGGAACCGAATGGTCAATCATTTACATAATTAAAAAATTACTATCACCAAAGCTATTAAAGTGCAGCAGCCAACTTTGCTGTTACATTTTATCCAAAGTTAACGTCCCAGGTTCGAAACCTGTTTCCTAACTTTTTTTTTTTTTTCAAAACTTATACACATCTAGATGTGTATAATTATTTTTTTGGGAAAATGTTTAAAATAGTCCCTCAACTTTTGCACTTTAGTCAGAATAGTCCCTCAACTTTGACCTTTTTAGCCAGAATAATCCTTCAACTTTTTTGGCAGAATAGACCTTCAACTTTTTTTTAGCCAGAATAGTGTGTTGAGAACCTTTTTTTAGCCAGAATAGGACTTTAACTTAAAATTTTTTAGCCAAAAAAGTCCTTTTATGGTGTAGTCACCATAAATTTTTTTTTTTTTAAAATTTCACATGAAAGGACTATCTTGGCTAAAAAATAAAAGTTGGAGGACCATTTTGGCTACAAAAAAAGTTGAGGGACTATTTTGGCTAAAGTGTAAAAGTTGAGGGACTATTTTGGCGATTTTCCCTTATTAATAACTAATTGATAATATTCTTAATTCTTAATATTTAAATATCTTCCTCTTTTTTTTGTTCAATTGTAATACTTTTACAAATTACGGGCTCATACATTAATATAAACATAAACTTATTAATAACTTATTAAAATATCTATTTTATAATTTTTCTCATATTATCACATTCCTTCCTATTTTAATATATTAGTTACTTGGGTCAAGCTTTGCATGAAATGCTAAAGCAAGTCCGAATTTTGCTTGGTATTATAAAGAAAAGAAAGAGCAACAATTATTTTATATATTGTTATACATATTTTCAGTGAAATTTAAAAAGCAAGAGCATCGCAAAAAGGTATTGCAATGCTCAAATTTAGGGCCTAAGACTTCTGCACCTGAAGCCATTCTGCAACGGAAATAAGCCTGTAATTCTGTACACAGCCATTGTAGACCAATACAAAAAACTAAGTCCAAAACTATGCCGTTCTGATCCATAATCTTAGAGAGCGGGTCAAGCCCGATAACAACTCTTTTACCGTACCTGAAGTGGGCTTAAACATTCTGTGACCCAACAACAACTTGGTTGGGCTGATTTTTACACTGGAGAAGTGGAGACATCATGAAATGGACAAGGGCAGAACCCGCTTTACATTGCCCAAACTGTAACTGGAAACGTGGTGAATTTTACCATGTTCTGAAACAAGGATCAAATGGGCTGATATTTTTGTATTGGGCCCAAATGTTAAGCATAGTAGATGTCTCTTAAAGGTCAGCCCTGCTATGACCATATGTGAGACGACATTGAGAAAGAGAGATTCCAGAATCTGCTTATGATTGGAAAAGGCTGAGATAGGATTGAAAATTCTTAAATGCACGTCCAAAATATAATGTCTTGAATTTTACAGTAAGTGATGTGTAATAATTTGGATCATAAAATCCAAAACACTATGCCACCGAGTGATTTGGAATTTTGGATATGATTATGATAACTTTTTACGTATCTAAATCATTTTATGCTGTATGATGTAGCAAGAAACAAAGGATATGAATTTTATTGTAAAACTTATTGTAGGGCTCATTATTTATGTTTTGATATACACAAAAATTTGTCTTGACTTTTTTATTCTATTAAATTAATAATGGAAAATTCAACGAAATTAATACGACCATCTGCATCTGTGCGTGAGAATCAAAAATTTAGGAAGAGTAGAAAAAATGAGTGAAGAACTTTAAACACAATGACAAAAGTTGTCAGAGTAGAATTACGCAGTAATCCGGAAAGGTCCTAGCTTATTTCTATTTAATTCGATTTGAGATGGCATCCCAAGAAATGAGGACATTGAGGAAAAGGGTTAATTGTAATATACCCCTTGAAAATGTAGTTACTTTAGTAGGATTTTATCAACACACATAGATGGGAAAATCGCTAATTTAGTCCTTTAATTTTTTTTTATTTTAATCAATATAGTCTCTCATCTTTTATTTAGCTATATTAGTCCTTCAATTTTTATTTTTTAGCCAATTTCATCCTTTTATGGTGGAGCCGCCCAAGAAAGTTTTTTTTCGTTCAAACATTTAGCCATTACAGGGACATTTTAGGAATTAAAATGCAAAGGGACTGAAATGTTCAATGAAAATTAGAAAACATTTCAGTGTTCCATTAAAGTGCTTCAATCATGTGAGAATCCAAAATCCTCAAAAGATGCTTTGACAGTATAATTATGCAGAGTTGAGTTCGTCAATTGGTTTGAGAGGTGGCCTTAAAGATTTGAACTTTTTGCAGAAAGTCATATGTAATTCAGATTTCTCTCTATTGTCAATCGTGCCTCCAAGCACGACCCAAATCATACACCTCTAAACATATCCTTTAATATGTATGCTTCAAATAAAAAAAGCTCATTTGAATTTCAAAGGTTTCTAATGGATAAAAGCTTTGAATTAATGCAAAATAATGAGTAAAAAACCTTACCGTAAGCCTTGGTTTTTGAATCCCACTTATAATTAATTAAATGGTGATATTTTTTATTACTCCATGATATTTTGACAAATTTTCTATTCATATTTCAATCCCAACCCAATCATCCTGAACTGTTCTAACTTGTTTGAGCGATATGGTAGTTGTGTGGAAGCTTCAAATAATTTCACTTGAGGTGAATTGATAATTTGCAGTAGTAGGTTAGCTGGTGAATAAGTGGCAATTTATGGTGATGGATAATGAGTGTGAGAATAGCTAGTCTGGATGAGACAATCCGATCGGCGAAAATGGCCGGCAGATTGAGCTAAGAGTAACACGTGGCATCTCATATAATGGGCGGAAACGGCGTCGTCGCCCGCTCCTTCGGTTCCTTTCTTTACTTCCGTGCCAGTATGCGCCTCTCCGTTGACAAACACATCATCCCTAATAAAACCGTTTTCGGTGAATGATGAGCTGGTATGGAACAACGGGACTCTATTTTCAGAACCTTATATTGATTGAATTGCTGAAACGGTTGGAGAATAACCCGTCCGGATACCACAGTCAGGGACTTTAATGTCCCCTCCCCCCATAACAAAATTCCAATCAGGCATCGAAGATCCGAAATTAAGTGTCGATGCATAATTCTTCTTTTTGTTGCAGATTCCCATCCCTTCTCACCATTTTCTCAAATCAAATTTGAAGATTTTAGCTGATATTTTGAGCCATCCAATTTCCTCCAATTTCATCCCTGATTGGAGCACAATCATTGCTCTAATGCAGATCCGAAATCCTTCCTATGCTTTTTAATATAGATTTGGCAAATTTTAGATAATTTTAGAGCCCTAATTTAACCCACCCCTTTGCAAATTAATAGAACCTGACTTGAAGCAAAATATGCGGTATAGTTGGTTTCAATGAAGGATCTTGATGTAGTTTACTATAATGCCCTAAAATAACCAGCTGTTTAAACAAAAATGTTGTGTGCGGCGCCTCCACCATGAAAGGATGAAGTTGGCTAAAAATAAAAGTTAAAGGATTAATATGACTAAAATAAAAGATGAGGGACTAGATTAACTAAAATAAAAAAGTTAGAGGACTAAATTGGCAATTTTCCCTAAATAGATAACACGACTAAGAGCTTCGTCTAGCCACAATTTTTTTGCCAAAATTGGGTGTAAAATGGAGAAAACACTGACTTTGTGTGAGAATAGATCCGGTATTTTCACTATTAGCGTTCTTGAGTTTAAGGGGTTTTTTTCACGTGGGAAAGATTTCATTCTTTTAGTCTTTGTTTAAAACTTTGTTGGAATCCTCGATTGAGCAACAAGAGTAATTATTCTAATCAATTTATAAATTTCTGGATTTTTGCCCGACAATGGATCAATTCTCGCTTTAAATCTTGGTTCTCTCAACCTTTCTTGCACCGCTACTTCATTCTCCTTCCTTCCTTCCTTCTCTCTTCATCATTAGATGATTTGCGCCTCTTTCTCCCTTTTCTCTCTTCTCCTCCTTATC
The DNA here is from genome assembly GCA_025175665.1 of Cinchona pubescens. Classification (NCBI taxonomy): domain Eukaryota; kingdom Viridiplantae; phylum Streptophyta; class Magnoliopsida; order Gentianales; family Rubiaceae; genus Cinchona; species Cinchona pubescens. Next base: position 2,487,143 of record JANKKI010000118.1, read on the forward strand.
AAATACTAAAAATCTTCTATCTATTAGTCTATCATGAACTTCGCCTCGTATCACCACTGAAACAACCTGATCATGCTCCTTTCGGGTTCCGATGGAGGTTTGAATCTATAAGTTTTTCCAGCCTCTCATTTTTCTTTTAATTGTCTCTTTGTTTTCCATTTTCTTTGGTCTGATGGTAGATTGGTTATTTTATTTTGATTTCATCTCTTAGTTTATATTTGAGTTGCCACAGAGGAGATCTTGACAGAAAATATATTCAGGTTTGTAAAAATAAAAAAAAATAAAAAAAAATCTTTTTTTCATCGTCAATCTCGCTGAGTATTTTTTTTAATGTTTTTTTATTTAATACTTAAAAAAAATTATTTGAGTTATTATGATCTTTTTATTTATTTTTCCTTGTCGAAAGCTACGCACAACGTGACTGAAAGTGTATGGTTTGTTTCTTTTCTTCTTCTTTTAGACAGGAACTATGAGCATAATATGGAAGGTGATAATGACTTGAGTGTAAGTTTCATGCCCCTCCAATTTCACTTTAGAAATACTAAATTTTTCATTTTTTTTTTATCTTTTATTTTACTTCCTTTTATTTTCTATTTTCTTGTCAATGTAGAAATAAGCGTCTTATTAGAAAAAGTTTGTGAAAGAGTTTTGATTTGGAGAAACAGTAAGTGTATTTAAGTTTTATTTAACAACTGCTACACAAATAATACAATTTGCATATTAAAGATTTTAAAGTTTGTAAATACGGATAGATTGTTAAGTTCATATTTGAAATCCTTTGCTGTTCTTGCAGATTTAAGAGATAAATTAGTCAATTTAAATACAGTAGTTGTTTGCTTATCTTGTATATTTCTATAATTTTTTTGCATCTTCTCAAGGATAATTATATGCTTTATTGCTTTTCTTGGTTATGATTAATTAAACGTATCATAGGCTTGGCTTAAGCTTAGTGCCCATATTTTCATTTAAGCAACATACAAGTTGCTTTCAAAATGGAATTTTAACTCTCTGAACTTTTGCAGTATATATACTCATATCTGATGTATGTGCGTGAGGGCGTATGTTTTTAACATGTTTATGTATCTACTTTTGAGTGATAAATTATTTGTATTTGCATTTGATTAATTTAGATTACAACTGTAAGAATCAAATGAGATGAATGAGCGATTGAAGGAAACTGAAAAAGAACGTAAAGGTCTATATGAGATGGAAACTGAAGTTCAGAAGGAGATGGGTGGCGTTAAAGGTCAATAATTCCTTCTCTTTATTTTTTTGATTTCTTTTTTCCTTTAAGTATTCTAAATTTCTGGATTGTTATCCTTTAATAATATTTGTATTTGAACTAAAATTTTAGGATAACCACTGTTGTTTGGAATGAATTAGAAATTGATGGTTTTGATCATATCAAAATTTTTTTGGTCATGAGAAGTATAAACTAATCAGTTCAATTGACTGAATTGAGGGGTAAAAAATTGACCCTTTCTTGATAAAAAAGTAGAAAACAGTGGAACAATATTTGGAAGAGGATATTAGTTATTTGCTTAGTTCTTAGGATAATTATATGATTTATTATTGTCGTATGGTTGGTAAAGTTAACATTTAGGGAGATAAAGTTTATATTTTATTGAAAAGAAATATAAATTTGAAGAGTTATAGCATTGGGAAATGATTTTTTTTTATAAAAAAAAGAAAAAGGGACAAGAAAAGGCCTAACTGAAGGCAGTGGATCACTCTTAATGCGTTCAATTACTTGATGGGGGATTGTTCTTATTATTCTTTTTCTCTTCTTTTCTTCTCTGTAGTAGCCAAAAAATGTAACTCTTATGCACTTTCATCTGAATTTTCATCAAGGTAAGTGTTGCTTTCTTTATTTCCCCCATTTTCACTTTAACATTTGTTATAAAGCAATTAAATGATGGGTTTCTTCTTTTATATTGAAATCTCTTCAATGTTTGTTTAATTTTTGTATTTTTGTGAAATTTCAAAATTGTTATTTTTATTTTAAAAATGCCAGCCAGGATGCAATTGGGTCAAGGATTTTTTTCAGGCGATGGCTCGATAGTAAATCAAACTAATAAAAAAAATATATACTTCAGTTGATTGTTTAATTAGCTAACATTTCTTGAAACTATAGTATTATTTGGTTTGACATTTGGAGTTCTAATTGAAATTCTTTAGTTTTGGTTGGAAATGGTGTCAATGAAACTTAAATTTGCCTTTATGATGCAAATGTAAGTATAGTAAGTGCAAAATAAATTCCTAATGAAGTTTGTCAGTTTTGAAATTAGTGTTTTTTCTCCTCCTCCTTCATGATGCAGATGTAACCATAATTGAAATTAGTTTTTTTCCTTTTCCTCCATAAAATTGTCAATTTTGAACAAAAGTTCTTACTCAAACATTGAAAGAATCCATAAAAATGTTTAAACTTCACATATTTCCCTTAGAAATCTTTTCCTTGTAGTGCAACACTTTCTCTATTTTTTTCAATATTCTTTCATCATAATTAAGGTCTTGGGAGTATTGGTATTTATCTATGCCTAACCATGATTTTGATGTTATGTCTTTGCACTTTGAAAAAGTTTATGTTCCTTGAGTTGCCTTATGTTATGACTTCTAATTTGCAGCATACAATTACTATTGTGTAAAAATTTACTAAGTTTCTGTGGAAGCATATAATAAGAGGACAGAAAAATCTTTTTTTGAATTTATTTAGATGCCTACATCCTTATTTGCCATGTAGAAGTAGAAATTCAACAAAAGCTATTTTGTCTTCTGTCTAATTGTCTTATTAAGTCTGAATTATATTTTTCCTCCTTGATCATAGGAAAATATATATATGTATGTGTCATGTATGATCTGAATCAACAAATATATATCTGCCAGATTTAAGATAATTGAGTGGACTGCTGTTGTAATTTTTCAGGTTTTATAAATGTAGTGTTGATTCTTTTGATCCTGTTAAGAAAAAGCACAAGGTTGGTTAGGTTTCAGCGCTTAAGAATTCTGCTGACTTGGGCAAATTCACTTCTGTTTCCTAATCGGTTTTGCATACGGTTGCTGTATGTGGTTTTGGAACAGGACTACGAACTTTGTCACAAATATGTTGTTTTGTCCCGCGAGGAATTTATGGGAAAATTCTTGTATGAATCGGGTCTATATTGTTCCACATCATCCATTTAAGTGATGTGGGATGATGTGGAGGAACATGCACCAAGGAGTCCATGACACAATGTCATGGTCCCGATCCATGTAAGAATCTCCCGAATTTATGTATGATACCAAACATCCAGTTCCTCCACGTTATAACCATTGTTATGTTCAAAGAACAATTTTTGTTGTAGCAAATGTCCAGTTCCTTTACGGATAACACATTGTTTAAATAACAATTTGTTTGCTGATTTTCTCATATTTTCCTTGGTGTATTTTAGTTTTCCCGTCTTTTATGTTTCTTAAAAAATAGATTAATATAAAATGGGCATTTATATTAATCTCTTTTTTTACCTCCCAACGCGTGGTTTTTTCACTAGTACCAAATAAATTCGCTTGGTGAAATACCCTTACCCGATTATAGTCTATCCATTCAAAAAGTAAATAGCAAAATTCAATTAAAACTTGCTTCGGTAGATACACGCTTTAATGACTTGTACGTACAATTTATCTGATCAAATTGTAGTACTACTATTAAACTAATGAATGGAAATATTTTCGTTACATTTTCACTTTGTGCAAAAATACAAGAGCTATATTGTATTGCAGGCGATCTAACTTTAGTTTTATGCTGTATCGTATTGTAGGCTAGATAGTAGAATTAAACCTCAAAAAAAAAAAAAAATAATAATAATAATAATGAAAGAGGAGGGTTGCATGATATGAATTGACATTAATCTCAATGGCCTACAATTGTCATTTGAGGAGATAAGTAATTATAAAATACGCGAAATTCATGGAGGATTTTTGTTGTTGAATAAGATAGATACCAAATTAAATATATAATTGACTCACATATATATATATATCCTAAAAACAGTTAGAAAACATATCATGGATATCTATATTTCAATAATGTTCATCAATCAAGAGTATTAATTGACTGAATATTATGAAACCATTTCATCCGAATTCTATATAGACATCTACTTTTATAAACAAAGAAATAACGTAGTCAAAGGAAATGGCATCATGGATCCCCTATATATTTTCCAAATATATTACTAGTAATTCGCAAGTAATACGTATTAGTAATTATAGAATCACCAGTGCTGACTAATGCCTGTATATCATCCATCATTCTTTTAGTGTACTATTTTGCGGTGTTTCTCTTCTTTGTGCTCCTCACAGGCTTCATCGGTCTCGAACAACGTTCCGCAGTAGCCACATTCAACTCCTTTCTTCGTGAGTGTTTTGTGATCTGTACTTGTTGTGGAGATTCATCTTGTGAAGGTTATCAAAGTTCAAATGGCAAGTATAACAGTAGTACTCAATTCTCCTCTCAGGCATTTTGATTCTGCAAAGTGCAAGAAAAAAAAAAAAAAAAATGCAAACCGTATTAGCAGTGTAGATTGTAGAAGGAAGAAGCAAGAGTAAGTACTAAATAACGAAAGATGTACATTGACAGGAAACAAATTTTCATGAGACAATGCCTATAGTTAGAGTAGTATTGTGAGTCACTTATGGAAATCCTATTTCTGAAGTCCAACCCTGTCTGATACAGCTAATTTTTCTTATTCTAGCAAAATTAAGAATTGACAATTAGCTTCTTGATTATCAAGGATTTGGGAAAAGGAGCAAATTGTTGCATGTGAACGAGTCCTAATGACTAGAATCGCAAATGTTTATTGGAGCGTAACACTCACAAAATGTCACAAGTAGTTAAAATTGTAGAGTAAATTATATACAAAGCCACTAAATTATTTTCATTGCTGCTAAACTTTTGGGCATTATACTTTCTTTTTTCTTTCTTTTTTTTTGTTTAATCACCCACTCAAATAATAAAAACGTAAAATTTTGATGTTTCCGTCCATTCCAGTAGTTAGATTAGAAGGAGTGGAGGGCATTTATGTCCAAACACAACTAATAAGTTAAAAGGAGATAAATTGATGCTCAGTAACCATTATCTTGCTCTAACTAAAAACTTAATAATAATAAAAATAGTAGGTGAATTATGCTTAATTAATTTCCTCATTTGCAAATTATGTCTAGTCCATATGTGAATTTCTTGTTTGAATTTTGCTCCATAGCCTTGCCAAGTAGTTGCGTACATGTTCTATCAATGTATAATAATAGTAATACGTAATTAGTGCTATTCTAGAGAATTTGAGTAGTCTTAAGATTTTTTTCCACTAAAATGTCTACGTCAATACGTCATCCTGTGATGGTACAGAACAGTACTAGTTCTAATAAGGGTTAATAATACTTGGGAAATAACATCCGATTTTTTATTCTTCTTATAAATTTTGTAGTGTAAATTAAATATTATAAAATTTATGACATAAGTTGATGTAAGTAAACTTTTATAAAATTTAATTTTAACTACAAGAACTATAGATGATGTCAAAAACTGAATTTATGATAATATTTTCCATAATACTTTGCTTTCTACAGTGCGTAATTACATTTTGTTTCATGAAAAAACAAAATGTACGCTTCACCCTATTGATAATATCATCCATCAACAACTTTAAGACTATCAAGATAATCTAATTAAAAAATACTTTTGGTAATATATTTTAATTTTTTTAAATATTTAAATTTTAATAGCGATGTGATACTATTTAAAAATAAGAAAAAATGAACTTGGAAATATTTTAATATATTTCTTGGTCTTTTTTTTATTTTAATTTTTGGATTTCATTTGATATTGTTTCGAATTTAAATGTTTAACTATATTGGTAGAACAAAATTAATCAAAAAAATATTAGTAGAACAATTTTTAAATGTTAGACTTATTTTCTGTTGAAATTTTTTCTTCAAAAATATTGTGTGATGATAGATTTTTATAAAGTTTTGGTAATTTTCTGACTTCTTTTAGTATTTTACACGTTTAATATTTTGTTTAACCTCTGCAAAAAAATTCTTCCCCTATCATCTGTTGACTCAAAAATATGATCAATAAATTATAGAAAATTATCTCACTAACTAACCTGTACTTTGTTGTTAATTTTTTTCTAATTATTTTATAACTATTTAACATCAAAATATATAGACCACGGATCCATGACATAATTTATGTAAAAAAATTTCAAAATTACATATGAGGGATACTCTCAAAATATTATTTTATTTAATTTTCTTTTTCAACACTGTATATTTTAAAATTATATGCCTTTGACAAAAATAACTAGGAAGTCACAAAAAGTGCCATTCGTGCAATCCAGATGGCGGGTCGAGGTCCCGAGTCGGATTCAATTAGAAATTTGTAAAATCAAATGCTGCTGAACTCGAGATTTCTGTCACACGGTGTGTTGGCCCAGCATGTATTTTTGTCCATGGAAAAAAGAAATACTTTTTGAGCAATTAATTATTAAAAAAATTTATAATTTTTTTTAAGAAATTATTTTTTAATACTTTTTTATATGTTTATATAATATCATGTGATTTAATAATTTATATTGTATAATTTTTTAAAAGTAAAAAAATAACTTTTTAAAAATGACTGTAAGGTTGAATTGTATTTTGAGCATCGGGACTTAAAAAAGAAATGGAATTCAAAGATTGGTGGCTTGAGTTGGGCCTTGAGAACTGGGCTATTTCCCAGTTCCTAAAGTGGTGGGTTTTGTGTGAGGTTGGCTTCACAGTGCAGAGAAAACACCCGAACTCTGTAGTAGATGGATACAGGCCAGTGTACTGTCGGCCCATTAAAACTGAATAGGTGGCCCTAATTGCACCATCACCCTTTTTTCTATAAAAAAAAAAAAAAAAAAAAAAAGAAAAAAGAATTGGTTGCTTCCTTGGTGGTTTGCATCTTGATTGTTTTTATTTGATTGAATAAATGATTTAATCTAAATTTGGAATTTCTTTTATGGTTTTGATATATATATTCATGTCGTAATAATGTTAACTAGTGCAAATAGCACATTTAGATCTCTTAAAATTTAAAAGAAAATGATAAAAAATTAAAATTTAAAATATATAAAAAATGAGAAGTTAATATCTTAGGTAGTTATGAGAAGTTCCAAGGATAATTAAAGAAAAATATTAATTTTGACATAAAAAATGGTTAGCTTAGATTCTATATATAGTTATATTATATTAGGTCTGTTTGTGTCCCTTCTCATCTTTTAGTTATTCAAATTCATGACTAATAAATTATAGAAAAGTATTTAACTACTTAATCTGTAGTTGATTATCGAATGATGATGAATTTATATTTTCCCGTTCAACAGATATTTCTTGCTTCAAAAAATGTTGGACTTTTCTTTGGTTCTGTTCTAATCCAAACTTGGTACTTATTCTGACTTTCGGTTGAAAACTGGTTTTCACCAGCCTAATTTTTTGTCACACTGGTTTTCACTTTTCTAGCTCACAGTTCGAATCGAGATAAGTTTTAAAAACGGAATGAAAAGGGGAAAAAAAAAAAAAAAAAGAACGATTAAGGCCTATTCAATTCTTTGATGACTAAGGCCAAATATTTAGATAACTACACTTTTAAGAGTATAAATATTAGAAAATTTTATAATTTCTTTTAAGGAATTATTTTCTTGTGTTTTAAATATTTATACAGTACAATATCATGTGTTTTAAAAACTTATATTGTATATTGTACAGGTTTTTAAAATCAAGGAATTAAAGTAGAAAGTTGTAAGTTTTGACTTTGGAAATGTTTCCAAATTTCCAATAACATCTTCCTTTCTTAAAAATGTTTCCTTCTGTTTTTTTAATGTCCTTTAATAATCTTTCCTTTTATTCATTCGTCATTATGTGTACATAATCTCTACCTTAATTTTGTATAAACCTTATAAGCCTTTCCATTCTAAAAAATAAACATTAGCAATTAAAGTGATAGCGACTCAACATTAAAATATAAAATAAAATTAATCGTATAATTAATCTTTTCTACTGAAATGATACAGGGATCTTCCTTTTTGCTTTGTTATGAAATATTTATTTCCGCACTAATGTTTTATTCTTTAAATTTCTCGCTGACATTGATGCTTGATACTCCCATATTACCAATGACATCTTCCTTTCTTATAAAAGTTTCCTTTTGTTTTTTTATGTCCTTTAGGGTGTGTTCGTTTGGATTGAAAATATTTTTCAAAATTTTTTTTGGTGTCAAACACCGAAAAATATCGTTTGGATTGAAAATATTTTTCGGTGTAAAATATTTTCACAAAGTTCCTCTGGCTGAAAATAATTTACGAAATTTTTTAGCGTAAGTTATTTTCTGGATAATTCAAGAGTGACATTAAACCTCAAATACTTACTTTTAAAATTTCGTTTGCTAAACTTATTTTCGTTTTCAATTCTTTTTCCTTCGTTTTTCTCCAATTCAATCATGGGTCCCACACTATAACTATCATTATGCATATTTTACTACTATATTGTACTATAATTTAATTTTGAACAAAATCAATATTTTATTAATCACAATTACTTGTAAAGTATTTATTACCATTAATATAAATTTTTTTAATTTGTATTCATAAAATTAAAGATAAAACCTTTAAATTTTTTGTTTCAAAATATTTTTATTTTGTTAACGGAACACCGAAAAATTGTATGAAAAATTGACTTTTTCATGTAAAATATTTTCAAGGTCAATCCAAATGAACACACCCGGAGTTGAGGGCATTTGTGTCCAAACACAAATGACAAGTTAAAAGGAGATAAATTGATACTCAATAACCATTACCTTGCTCTAATTAAAAATTTAATAATAATCAAAATAGTAGGCGAATTATGCTTAATTAATTTCCTGATTTGGAAATTATGGCTAGTCCATATGTGAATTTTCTGCTTACAAAATGAAATATGAAACTTCATACACCTTGTATAAGAAAGTTCATAGAACGAAAAGAGATTTTTTTGAGGTCCTTATACTCATTATGCCTAGCATTGAATAAACTGGATATTCACCTTATCAATACCTCAAATCCATGTAGGGTCTATTTTGAACCTAAATGAGCACCCCAATCGAACCGAACCCTTTGTCATGTCAGGCTATTGTTCCCCCAAAGTTATGGGGTAAGACATCGATTTCTCAATTAAGATCACAATTTTTTTGAGATGTACATACAATATGCATGGGGTTAGCCGCTTCAATGGGATCTTTTATCCTGGTCGGGGGAGAAATTACCAAACGTCTAGCATTCCCTCACGCTTGGCGCCAATGAGGTTTTTATTTGAGAGAAAAAAGAAGACTATGCCTTCGCCCTATGAAATATGAATATTAAGTAATAATAGCATGGCACTATTATTAGATAAAATAGATCTAGGGTGTGTTCGTTTGGATTGAAAATATTTTTCAGAAATTTTTTTGGTGCCAAACACCGGGTGTAAAATATTTTCACAATTTTCCTTCCTCTGACTGAAAATAACTAACTTACGAATTTTTTGAGTATAAGTTATTTTTCGGATAATTCAAGAGTGACATTAAAATTCAAATACTTACTTTTAGAATTTCGTTTGTTAAATTTATTTTCGTTTTCAATTCTTTTTCATTCGTTTTTATCTCAAACATAGGTCCCACACTAATATAACTATAATTATGCATATTTTACTACTATATTGTACTATCATTAATTTTAAACAAAATCAATTTTTTATTATTCACAATTACTTGTAAGGTATTTATTACCATTGTTATAAGTTTTTTTAACTTGTATTCATAAAATTAAAGATAAAACCGTTAAAAAAATTTATTTCAAAATATTTTCATTTTGTCAACTGAACACCGAAAAATTTTATGAAAAATTGACTGTTTCATGTAAAATATTTTTCAAGGAAAATATTATTTTCAGTTAGTGTTTGAATTTTGCTCCATAGTCTTGCCAAGTAGTTGCGTACACGTTCTATCAATGCTTTATAATAATAGTAATACGTAATTAGTGCTATTGTAGAGAATCAAAAATGTAGTAATTTCATCAAAAATTCTACGTCTATACGCCATTTTGTGATGGTACAGTACAGTAGTAGTTTTAATAAGGGTTAATAACATTTTGTCCCCTGTATTATGTAGATAATTACACTTTGCCCCCCTGAAATAACAAAACATACACTTCTCCTCCATTGATACTATCATCCATTAATAACTTTAAGACCATCAAGGTAATCTAATTAAATAACTAAAATACCCTTGGTAATATATTTTAATTTTTTTTATGTATTTAAATTTTGATATTGATGTGATAACTATTTAAAAATAAGAAAAAAAAAATGAATTTTACAATATTTCAATATATTTCTTGGTCAATTTTTTTTTTTAATTTTTGGATTTTATTTGATATTATTTCAAGTTTGAATGTTTAACTATATTAGTAGAACAAAATTAATCAAAAAAAAAAAAAATTTGTAGAACAATTTTGAGATGGACTTATTTTCTGTTGAAATTTTTTCTTCAATGATATTATGTGACAATATATTTTCTATAAAAATTTTGTGATTTTTTGACTTCTCTTAGTATTTTATACTTTTAATATTTCGTTTAACCTCTACAAATTGCAATGCCCGATATAATTTAATTCAATATTTCTCATATTTTCACTCTTAAAGTCAAAGATATCAAATTAATATTTTACTTTATTTTTTCTAGTTGTATTTTTTTAAATAAAAAACCTCTTCCCCTATCCTATGGTGATTCAAATCCATGATCAATAGATCATAAGAGAAGTATCTTACCACTTAAATTGTATTTCGTTGTTAATTTTTTTCTAATTATTTTATAACTATTAAACATTAAAGTACATAGACCGAGGGATTCATAGCATAGTACATATAAGAATTTTTCAAAGTTACCTATAAGGTGTACTTTCAAAAAATTATTTTATTTAATTTTCTTTTTCAACACTCCACATTTAAAATTATATGCCTTTGACAAAAATAAGTGATTTACATGTATAGTGTGAGGCCCCGTCCCACATCAAAAGTGGGAAGAGATATTGTATTGTTTATAACACTTTGGGTTATGGGCTACTAACAAACTTGGGTTAAGCATTTTGAGCCCAATGTTTCTGCTCAAAAGTTGTTGGGCCAACCCAAAGACCGGGATATTACAGTTGGTATCAGAGCGAATCTCGTGTGGTCTCTACACGGGGTGAGATTGGGCTAGTGGTATTAGGCCGCGACTGTGCAAGGGAGTCCAGGAACTAAGTGTTGTGCGGGACTAAGTGCTACGTTGACCTAAGTACGGGAGCCACCTCTAGAACCCGTACGAATTACTTCTAGAATCCTGCATAACCAAGTATGGTTCGGTATGAGCCTTGCGAGGACGCAAGGCCTTAAGGAGGAGTGATTGTAACGCCCCGTCCCACATCGGAAGTAGGAGGGATATTGTATTATTTATAATACCTTGGGTTGTGGGCTACTAACAAATTTGGTTTAAACATTTTGAGCCTGTTGTTTCTACTATTCGCTCATCTTGCCGAAAGGCCATTGCTACTGCTGCTGTTATCGCCCTATAATCAACGGGTAGCATATGAACATTGAATCTAGGTTGTGTCTGGTGATGCCTAGCACCATCCTGTAACTCTCCAATAGGCTGATTCATGTCATCATCACCATCATCACTTAAAAACTCCTTTTTCACGTATGCATCTTCCTCCTCCTCTTGAACCTGATTAACCAGAGTTCTCTGTCTTTTAGGAGCCATCCTAAAACACAAACCGTGGTCAATCATTTATCCAATCAACTTCAGTCGTACAATTGTAAGTGCATAAATCAAACTTAGACAAGTTAAAAGATTACAAAACTTAAACTCTGATACCACTAAATGTCACGCCCCCAATACCGAGGATGCAACACGCCGCACTCCCAGGGTAAAACCCCGAAAATGCAAGGCACAATATCACAAGCAAACTAAACATCCATAAAAACAAAACAAAGTAAAATATCCAAATCACATTTGCACTATAATGTAATTATGCCCGTCAACGTTCATAGCACTAAAATAAAATATCCAGCAAATTTGGAACTAACAATGTCCATGCGAAACTAAAAGATTAACTAAATAGATCCTAACATCTAACTCCAAGCTACCCTTTTTGAACTTCACTACCTTTAATAATCCACTTGATTATCGGACCCAAACTCAAAACTATTTATTTCACCTGTAAAAGTAAGTGTGTATAATGGGTTAGCATACACATTGTTCAGTAAGAGATCGAATTCCCTTCCATTGGAATGAATATGTTATATTATATATATTTTCAAACTTGTTACAAACATCATAATCATGCATACATATGTATAAATACACAATTGATTCACCGCACAAGAGGTTTACGTACTAATATAGGTAAGTGGCATTATCAAGTGTGCAAATATTTGCAATACAATAACAAAAAGAAGGTCAATAACAAAAGTATCATCACAATACAATAGTCAATAAGTGGCTCAAGATTCGGACACTGAATTAGTGAGACTCACGAATAGGGTCAAAAGTGGTGAACAAGGTGACTTTCAAGTCAATGATGATGGTAGTCTTTGGATGCAAGGCCGCTTATGTGTGCCGAATGATCCAAATCGAAGGATTGAAATTTTAAAAGAAGCACGCCAGTCTCAATTCTCTATCCATCTGAGGAGCACCGAGATGTATCTGGATTTGAAAGAAAAATTTTGGTGAAGTGGCATGAAGCGAAGTGTGACAAACTTTGTATCAAAATATCCAGTATGTCAACAGGTGAAAGCTGAGCATCAGAGGCCTAGTGGTTTGCTCAGGTCACTGGAAATACCTGAGTGGAAATGGGAGCACATTACTATGGACTTTATTTACGGGTTACCCCAAACAAGGTATAGAAATGATAGTATATGGGTAATTGTAGATCGACTCACAAAATCGGCAAATTTTCTCCTTATAAAAACTACCACAAGTATGAAAGAGTTGGCAAAGATGTATGCAAGAGAGATAGTACGATAACATGGAGTACCGATATCTAAACCAAGCATTGTCTCGAATCGGGATCCAAGATTTGTGTCAAGATTTTGGGAGACTTATCAACAAGCTATGGGAACCAACGTGAGATTGAGCACAACGTATCACTCTCAAACTGATGGGCAATCAGAATGTACCATACAAGCTTTGGAGGATATGCTTAGAGCATGTGCCATTGATTTCAAGGGAAGTTCGATTACTTATTGAGTTCTCTTATAATAATAGCTATTATAGTAGTATTGGGATGGCACCTTATGAGGCATTATATAGAAGGAAGTGTCAATCTCCGTTATATTGGGATGAAGTAGGTGAAAAAAGAATCACTGGACCAGAAGTGATTCAAGCAACGGTGGATAAGATCGTCATTGTTAGGGAAAGATTGAAGACAGCTCAGGACAGGCAGAAAATATGTTCCAGATTTCAGTCACGTGCTTAGCTATGAACCCTTGGTGGGTTGTGAAGGTTTTTCCTATAAAGAGTTCCCTTTACGTATTGTGGATCAGAAGGATCAAGTTTGACCTGCGTCGTAGGACTATTCTTTATGTGAAAGTACAATGGTCTAATCATACAGTACGTGAGCAACATGGGAGCTTGAGGAAGATATGTGCAAAAGATATCCATGTTTATTCAAGGAACAAGGTACGTGAAGTTTCGAGAACGAAACTTTTTTTTAAGGGGGTTCGAATGTAAAACCCAAGTTTTGTGGGCCATGATCCATTAATTATATTTAAGGCCCATAATAAGATATTTGGGATTAAAAATTTAATTTAGACAAAAAGGGAAGACTTAAGAATAATTATAAGATTTTATTTATTTATTTATTTATTTTTATAAGTAACGATCCCTCCTATCTGATAAAAAGCTAATCGTTCCTTGGAATCTAGGGCTGTCGAGAGAACAAGAGGGTTAACAAGAGCCGACAAGTGGTGAAGAATTTTTCGATAATTCGTAAGAATTCGGAGGTAATTATGTTAAACCTTGTTATTGGATGATTTCCTATATGTTTATGGATGAAATTATGAAATTCAATTTAATGGTGTTCATAGGATTAAGATTTAATTCAATGGTGTTCATGAAGTTAGGGTTCGTATTCGAAACTCTTGACATGAGAATTATACTTACTCTTTTATTTAAAGATTGGTGGAATTATATTGATTTTAAAAAATAGAAATTTCAACCCGACGCGTTATGGCCGAAGCCATATTCCTATGAAAATTTGATACACCGATTTGGCAATGAACTTACTGCCAAATCAAGTTCGTGATTTGAATTTAAAATAAATAAATAAAGAAAGAAAGAGAATGGAATCTTGGCTGCATGTTGGCAGCTATTCATCTTAGAATTGGGTTTGCTTCCTGTTGAGATACATTGGGTTGAAATAAAAAAAAAAAAAAAACACATCTTGAAATCATGGCAGCATGTTGGCAGCCATTATTTGGATTTGGATTTGGTAGGTAGCATGCTTCCTGCCGAGATATAATTAAAAAAAAAAATTGAATGATATCTAGGCTGCTTGTAGCAGCCATTTTGTTCCAGAAATGTTGAGATTATGCAGCAAGCTATTAGTGTTATATATATATATATATATTATATATATATATATATATATATATATATATATATATATATATTTCATTGGGTTAAAAAAAAAAGGGATTGAAATCATGGCTGCATGTTGGCAGCCATTATTTGGATTTGGATTTGGATTTAGATTTGGTAGGAAGCATGCTTCTTGCCAGATATAATTAAAAAAAAAAAAATTGAATGAGATTTGGCAGCAAGCTATTAGTGTTATATATATATATATTGAGAACCATAGGATTTTAATGTTTGTTTCAATATGATTTTAGGTAGTAGTTGATCGTGGAATAATTTCATCGTAATTGTGTTATAGGTGGCAAGGATTCTTTGGAACCCGAATATTTGAGTTAAGCATAGCATTTCGTTTAGTCGCTGAGGTTCTCTTTCATATTTTCGAAAATTATTTGTAAAACTCTTGTTTGAAAATTATATTTACGTATTAAATCGGGTCGAGTATGGTTTACTTTTCTTGTAATTGATTGTATAAAACTATTATAAGTGGCAATTTAACATGATCAATTACTTGAGTAATGCATGCTTGATATTTTGACTATCGTATTGTTTGGCTCTTGGCTATCTTTGGTAGAATTGGTGGGAGCTAGTTCCCAATATTCTATATGAGTTTTTGTATGGCCCTTTTTTCCAACGGGTTATAGTAGTTGAATTTTGTTATGGCCCTGTTCCTAGCGGGTCATAGTAGTCAGGATTGGATATCCAGTTTGCCAATAAAGCTATAGAGAACCCACGAACCTAATATTGATTATTGTATCGTGTTTGTACTTTTGTCATGGATATTTAGTATTCAATTGTAATTATTTGAATTATTGATAATGCCACTTATTTATATATGTGCTCGTACCTTACAACCTCAAAATATTTGCTTATATATATATGTATACATGTTACGATGTATTTGAAATAAGTTTTCAAATTGTAGATATCATATAACCTACTCATTCTAGTTGAAGAGAATTTGTATACAAATTCTTACTAAGTAATGTGTATGCTCACCCCATTATAAAATATTTTTGCAGGTGGTTGTAATTTTCCTTAAGGCAAATGATTGGATATTAGATATTTTAACCCTTGTGTCCTCGTGAAAATGTGAGGGCACGGCGTATTACGTCCTCGATTTTGGGGCATAACATTTAATGGTATTAGAGCGAAACTCATGTGGTATCTGTACAATGTGAGATTGGGCTAGTGGTATTAGGCGGCGACTATGTAAGGGAGTCCAGGAACTAAGTGTTGTGCGGGACTAAATGCTACGTCGACCTAAGGACGGGCGCCACCTCTAGAATCCTGCATAACTAAGTATGGTCCGGTATGAGCCTTGCGAGGAGCAAAGCCTTAAGGAGGGATGATTGTGATGCCTTGTCCCACATCGGAAGTAGGAAGGGATATTGTATTGTTTATAACACCTTGGGTTGTGGGCTACTAACAAACTTGGCTTAACCATTTTGAATCTGTTGTTTCTGTTCAAAAGTTGTAGTAGATCAACCGGGGTGTTACAAGTAGAGTGTCAAAAAAGTGCCATGCGTGCAACCCAGTGGGTGGGGTAGGACCTCGGGTCGGATTCAATTAGCAATTTGTAAAATCAAATGCGGGTGAACTCGAGATTTGTCATACGGACGGTGTTTTGGCCCAACATGCTCTTTTTTCCAGGAATGATTCAGCGTGAGGCTAGTTTCGTAATGCAGCGAAAACACCTGTTCACTGTAGTGGATGGATGCAGGCCATCGTAACCTCGGCCCACTAATGCTTTTTTCACCTACTCATTGCACCATCACCCTTTAAAAAAAGGGTTCTTTTTATGGGGTGTGGTGTTTGGACGAAGAATAATGTATGAAAATGAGAAGGCTCGTACGTTATCCAATCTAGAAACAAAACAACAACAGTATAGAAGGGAGCTGGTTTTTTTAGAGAAAATGAGACTAAAAAAGGGATGAGTCTCCATCCTTAAAACCTTTTTGTCCCATCACTTTTAGCATTACTTCAACCAAGTCTGTCTATATATCAATTTGCATTTTGTATTATACGTACTGCAGTAGTAGCAAGCCTTCTGAAAATTTTCCCTTTGTAACTATAAGTACTCATTTAATAAATTGGCAAAATATATACTCTTCTTAAAAAGAGAATTCGTAATTTTTTTTTCCCCATGTAGTGCGTGTTGTGTAGTGTCTTCACATTTTAGGGTACCGTTGCCATCTAAACTATTCCCTCCTTAGACAAGAAATGTTATAGATGTATAGCGCCTGCGTCTTGACTTTTTGACCCTTTTACTTCAATAAATCAATTTGTAATTTGTAGTATACGTACTTTAGTAGTAATGTCGGTTGATTTCTGAAAAAGTTATTAATCGTTAAATGGGCTGCTACGGCTGTTCATCCCTGCTGACTGTTGTTGGGCTTCTATTGTAACTTTTGTCTTTGGTTGCTGATTTGAACCCCACTTTTTAAGTGTAATTTTCATGGCTGAAAAACGAATTAATTTATTCAAATTTCTAGTCAAACGTGTCATGTCAATTTAAACTAACTTTAAAGTAGCTTCTACTGTTCTGATCATATCAAACTCCTCTACTAAAAGTTAACTTAATAGGAGAGCTTGTTCAATTTAAATTATAAAAATATAAGTCTCATTAAAGTAGCAGAAAATTCTAAAACTTGTTAAAGAACTCAGTGCCAAGTTTAAATAAAATCATGCTAAACTTTGACAGACTTTTAATTAGCTGATTTCTAAACTTGCTTATAATCCGATTGTTGCATCTTTTATTCCTATTCGTATGTCTGTTAGATATATCTAGATTAGAAAAAAATACGTTTCGCAAATGTAACAATTTTAATTTATTGAAAATTTTCATTTTTAAAAAAATAAATGAGTAATCAGTGGATCTCTAACTAACATCTAAATGTGTATAAGAGTTGAATTTTTTAATACAAAATTTATATATTTTAATATCTTTACTCTTTTTCATTGTAATTATTTTCTTTTATTTTTTTTATTTTCAATGTTGTTTGTTATTTGTGACAAAATTATCATATAAATTTCATTTTTTTTCTTAAAAATTAAACAAATTTTCTCTTTTATGAGAACAACGTATGATAATTACATTTTTTTATATTTTTCTTCTAGGTGCCTAGATTATAATTTTCATATAGCGTCACCACCAGTTAATTAAATAATTAAAAATTAAGATATTTTTCATAGTATTGAACTTTTTAAATACATGTGCATATTCTTTGTCATTATAAGAAAAGATAATATCATTATCAATTATCAAACATTATATAGATGAAGTATTTTGAAATTCTATTAGTAACGAAAATATTAATAGGTAATCAAATTATATATAGATAATAATTACAAAAAATTGATTAATATAAATTTAAAAAAATAAGAAAGAAAATGAATCTAATTAAAATGTAAAGAATATATAAATCAAACAAAAATTATGTCTTATGTATAGGATAACTAAACAAATCAACTACTATCTTCTCTATACTATAAATAGGCACTATAGTACATTAAATTATTATTAAATTGAATTAAAATAATAAATTATTCTTTTATCTCGTTATAAAATGCAATGAATGTTAAATAAAACAATCCTTTATCTTACACCACAATACGCGAAATGCTAATAAAATTGTAGTTCTAAATATAACTAAAATTACAGGTTATTACTTTAAGTGAGATTTAAATATATTTTGCGTCACAATTAATTTTTTGTTAATATATTATGTAAAATATATATACATACCGAGAATATATTGTTATGTTATCTCTTAAAATTATGATAATATTCGCTTCAATACTTAATTGAAGTTCTAATTTCTTTATTCATCTTTAATAGTATAAAATGTAGTTAACTCCGATCTAAAATAGTTCTTATTTTTCTTTTGGGTTCATAGGTTATAATTGCTAATAGTGATACCACCAATAACTTAATCAATTATATATAGACCAAAACTTTGTCCATGATATTGATTTTTTTTTTGAGATATATCTATATATTCTTTATCATTTGTAAAGGATAAAATCACAATCAACCTTAGATGAGATATCAAATATCATACAATAGATTAAGCGTGTCAAAATTCTTTTATTAATGAAAATATTTATACAGATTAAATAATATATAGTAATAATTACAAAAATGATTAAATAAAATTTCAAAAATAAGAAAAAATAAACCTAATATAAAGAATAAAGATATCAAACAAAAATTATATTCCCGATATAAGAAACTAACAAATTAAACTAATATATTCTATATAATATAGATAGGTATCAGGTAATGTAATAAGAACATATTCAAAAGGTGAAAATAAAATTTTATTCTTTTATTTTACTCTGAAATGTACAAAAAATTAATGAAAAATCCTCTATATTACTCTAAATGAACGCAACTCGAATAAAAAATATTTAGTTCTAAAAACATCCAAAATAACATAACATGTAATTTCCATAATTTCTAATATAATTAATTTTTTAAATATATTTTGTAAATTAATTATGTATCCAAATAGAGAATATATTGGTATTTTTCATGTTTTTTAACCGTCTTATGATAATATTGACATTTTAAACTCTTCCATTCATCATGAATGGTATTAGATGTGGTTTAACTCCAAAATTATATTTTGATATAATATTTTAGTATGAAATTAAATTTATATTTATTAAATATATAAACAAAATAAAGGTTAATAAAAGTGTATGGATTTATTTTTTTAATTTTTTTTTTACTTTTTCAATTAATTTCTTTTATTATATACTAAGATATTTAATCTTTTGTTAAATAGTGAAAAATTACATCATAATTTCTAAAATAGACATGTAAAATCAATCTATATCTACAATTATTTTAGAGTATTTAATAGTATGACAATTTTTGAATAATATATATTGTCTTTTAGAGTACTTACCTGCTTATTTTTTTTTCTATATTGTCATTCCTACAATTTATACGTAGTATTCTTATAGGTTTTGCAATAATTATTCTAGACTATTTTGAGCATGAATCATATAATTGGTCTAACATTTTTACCTTATCAATAGTTAGTCCAATCACATACTAATATTTCTTTGTTGTTTTAGCATATACTATAACAACCGGCATTGTAATTTATGAATTTGACATTTAAACTCATTATATACCTGCAATTATTTAGAGTATTGTTACAATCATTATTTCAGAATATTTTAGGTATATACATTGTATCATGGGTTGAACTTATTTTCTAACTCATCAATAGTTCATCTAAACTAATATTCTATAAAATGATGTTATTAAAGTTAAAGATTTAGTAATAGAAATACTATTAAAGAGATATAAAATTAACAAATACTTTTATCTCAATGAAATATTGTGAGTGTTTTAATTGGTTATTGAGCTTTACTTTCGTTACTTGGTTAATTTTCTTTTCTTTTCTTTATGTAGGACAGAAAAAACAATATATAAATTAATCATAATACAGACTTAAAAAAAATAAGAAAATAGTGTTATATATTTCACTATTTTTCACTTTATATAAATTTTAATTATTTATTTGTATGATTATAAATTTTGTGATACAGTTTTAAGTTGGAACATACTCAAGAATTCTATACTCATGGATATATTTCTTTTGTTAATCAAAATTTCATGTATAAAAAAGTCACTATAATCAAGTCTCATAAAACTATTATAGTTGACCATCAGTTAAAGAAAGTTGTGTTTGAAAAATGATATTAGCTATATTTGTCACATTTTTCAATTAATCCCAGCCAAAGGCTAGCAAAAATGCCGAATTCAACTTCAATGCATTTATCAAATTCTACATGAATCAAATATTTTCTTTATGAAAAGCTTATTCATCAGACAAAATTAAATTAAAAATTTTTAGAATATAATAGGGGTAAAATGATCAACATGTTTAGTTGATATAATAGAAAAACTTTACTATCAATGACAATGTTAGATATTTTCTATCAATGACACTAATATAGGAGTGACGTGTAATTAACCTTATATATAAAACACGCAAGGGAAAGGATCAAATTAAGTTTTTCCAAACTGAGCATATTTGAATCAAAATTTAATAGAAAATAAAATAATTATAGTGAATTTGGAATATTTATAATTGTTATAAAGATTGGTATATTATGAATAAAATAGAAACAATTTAAACATATATAACAGTTACAAAATGTAATATTGTTAAAATATTATTTGTTTAAATATAAATAATTTATTCCACTCTTTACGAATTATATACATTCTTATTATGTATTTAAACCAAAATTTCATAATAATTTAAGGAAAAAACAATTTATTTTATTAGCATTTCATGCATTTTAGAATAAAATAGTGACGTTTCATGAATATTTGATGCATCTTAAAGCAAGACAAAAGAACAAATTATTATTTCAATTTTTTATAGTGAATTTAATATAATATATTATACCTATCCGTAATATGGAGAATATATTAGTTTATCTGTTTATTTCTTATGCATAAGACATAATTTTTGTTCGATTAATTATGTCTTTACGTTTTAATTAGATTTATTTTTTATTTTTTGAAAATTTTAATTATAATAAATATTTATTTATACAAATAAAAGTCTTCCATGTTATTGTGTATTTATGTCGAAATAGATAGTTGTATCCTAAACAATAGATAGAACATATTATGAGTAATTTAACTAATTACATTTTCTTATTAGGAATTAGAAATTATATGATTCAATTTTTTTTTTTTATTTTAATTATAATAAATATTTTTATACAAATAAAATTCTTCCATCTTATTATGTATTTATGCCAAAATAGGTGGTTGCATCCTAAAAAATAGGTAGAATAAATAATGAGTAATTTAATTATATTTTTCTTTTGGGAATTGGAAATTATCTATATCTATACTATTATATATATGTGAGTTGTTTCTCCAATTTTTTGTTTCTCCCCTCAAAGTGTTTCTCTTTCCTTTTTTGTGATGACTAAAATATCCGCTCTTAATGAAATATAATTTCTAATTCTCAATACAAAACATATATAAGTGTTTCTTCCCTTTTTTGTAATGTCTAAAATACTCGCCCTTAATGAAATATTATTTTAAAGGGCTCCCATATTAGGAAAACATAGTTGATACATTTCGAATGAAATTTTTTGTAATGCATAAAATATCCACCCTTAATGAAATATAATTTCCAATTCCCAATAGGAAAACATAATTAAATTACTTATCATCTATCCTACCTTTTTTTTAGGATATAACTACCTATTTTGGCAAAATACATAATAAGATGAAAAAATTTTATTCGTATAAAAATATTTATTTAATTAAAATTTCAAAAAATAGAATAAGTAAATCATATTTATTATAAAAATTATAATTAAAATCACATTTATTATAAAAATATTTATTATAATTTCCAATTCCCAGTAGGAAAATATAATTAAATTACTCATCATCTATTATACCATTTTTTATCATTATAAAAACCTATTTAATATAAATACATAATAAGACGGAAGTTTTAATTTGTCTAAAAATATTTATTACAATTAAAATTTCAAAAAATAAAAATAAATCTAATTAAAATGTAAAAAGATTAAATTAATCAAACAAAAATTATATCTTATGTATGAAAAATTAAACATATTAAACTAATATATTCTTCATATTACAGATAGATAACTAATATATTCTTCATATTACAGATAGATATCACATAGTATATTAAATTCATTATAAAGAATCAAAATAATAATTTGTTCTTTTGTCTTAATTAAAAATATATCGAGTGCTCATGAGAATATCCTTTATCTTACTCTAAAATGTACGAAATGCTAATGAAATAAATTGTTTCTTGCTTATATTATTATGAAATTTTTGCATAAATACATAATAAGAATGCATTTAATTTTAAGAGTATCTAGATTTATATTTAAGACAAAGAATAAAATGAAAAATAAAAATATTTAATTTGTAAATTATGATAGTTATATATTTTAAAATTTTATTTATTTTTTATTCATAATAGAAACAATCTTTTATAACTATTATAAATATTAGAAACTACAATTATTTTCTTTTCTCTAATTCTTCATTCAAGTATGCCCAACCTAGAAAACTTAATTAGATTATTCCCCTTACATGCTTTATATATCAGGTTAATTACACTTAACCCTTTTTTAGTGTCATTGCCAGTTTAACACTTAATATTATCATTTGACCAATAAAGTCATGTTATATCAACTAAACATGTTGACCATTTTACCCCATATTATTAATTTTTTTGGATCAATTTTGATTGATAAATAAACTTTTCATAAAGAGAATATTTAATTCATATAGAATTTGATGAAAAGATACATTGAAATTGAATTTGGCATTTTTTGCTAACCTTTTTGGCTGGGATTAACGTAAGAAAAGACAATATGGCCGACATCATTTTTTAAGCAAAACTTTTCTCAACTGAAGGTTAACTATAATCATTTCACGACTCTTGATTAGAATGACTTCTTTAACTTTAAATTTTAATTGACGGGATAGATACACCCATGTCTCTTATACAATTTTTAGATATGTATCCAAGACATAATTTACAAAATTAATGTCATTAATAAAAAATTAAAATTTTATAAAGAAGTTAAAAATAGTAGAATATATAACACTATTTTCTTATTTCTTTTAAATCTGTATTACGATTAAATTTAAATTTGTTTTTCTCTATTATATGAAGAATATAAATTAACCAAGTAATGACTGTGATAAAGTTTAGGAACAAAATAGAAACTTCACAGTCTTAAAGTATTTGTTGATTTATATCTCTTTAATAGTATTTTGATTACTAAATCTTTATCTTTAATAACATTATTTTTTAAAATATTAGTTTAGAGGAATTATTGATGAGTTAGAAAATAAGATCACTCCATGATACACTCTATATGCCCAAAATATTCTAAAATAATACTTCTATTTAAATGTCAAATATAGAAATTACAACACCAGTTGTTACAGTATATAATAAAACAATAAAGAAATATTGTGTAGAGTAACTATTGATAAGGTAAAAACAGTTCAACCAATTGTATGATTTATGTTCAAAACAATCTAGAATAATTATTGTAAAACTAACAAGAATACTGCATATAAATTCTAGGAATGATAATATATAAAAAAAATAAGCAGGTAAGTATTGTAAAAGACAACATAAATTATTCAAATATAATCATACTATTAAATACTCTAAAATAATTGCAGATATAGATTGATTTTACATCGATTTTGGAAATTACAATGCAATTCTTTACTATTTAGCAAAACAATTAACATATAGATTAAATGTTTTAGTAAATAATAAAATGAATTAATAAAAAAGTACGAAAAATGAAAAAATAAATCCATACACTGTTATTAGCCTTCATTTTTTTTATGTTTTTAATAAATGCAAATTTAATTTCATACTAAAATATTATATCAAAATAAAATTTTGGAGTTAGTCATATTCAATACCATTCAAAATGAATGTAAGAGTTTAGAATATCAATATTATCATAAAATTAAGAAACAAGAAAAATTCCAGTATATTCTCTATATGGATACATAATTAATTTACACAATATGTTAAAAAAATTAATTAGAGTGGAAATATAGAAATTACCATGTTATTTTGGATGTCTTTAGAATTAAATATTTTTCATTCGAGGTGCGTGCATTTGGAGTAATATAGAGGATTTTAAATTAATTTTTGTACATTTCAAAGTAATATAAATGAACAAATTTTTATTTTCACTTTTTATTTATGATCTTAATATACTACGTGATACCTATCTATATTATATAGAACATATTAATTTAATTTGTTGGTTTTCTTATATAGGAAACATAATTTATGTTTGATATCTTTGTTCTTTATATTTAGATTTATTTTTTCTTATTTTTTGAAATTTTATTTAATCATTTTTGTAATTATTATTATATATTATTTAATCTTCTGTAAATATTTTCATTAATAAAAGAATTTTGACACGCTTCATTTATTAAATGATGTTTGATATTTGATGGTGATTTTATCATTTACAAATGATAAAGAATATATAGATATATATAAAAAAAGTTCAATATTATGGAAAAAGTCTTTGTCTATAATTGATTAAGTTATTGTTCTGTGGTGTCGTTATTAAAAATTATAACCTATGAACCTAAAAGAAAAATAAAAACTATTTTAGATCGAAATTAACTACATTTTATGCCATCAAAGATGAATAAAGAGTTTAGAGCGTTAATTAAGTATTGAAGTGAATATTATCATAACTTTAAGAGATAACATAATAATATATTCTCTATATGTATATATATTTTACATAATATGTTCGCAAAAAATTAATTGTGATACAAAAAATATATATAATCTCACTTAAAGTAATAACGTGTGATTTTAGTTATATTTAGAATTACAATTTTATTAGCATTTCGTTTATTGTAGAGTAAGATAAATGATTGTTTTACCTAACATTCGTTGTATTTTATAGCAAGACAAAAGAACAATTTATTATTTCACTTTTTAATAATGATTTAATATACTATATAATACCTATTTATAATATAGAGAATATATAGTTGATTTGTTTAGTTATCCTATACATAAAACATAATTTTTGTTCGATTTAGTGTATATTCATTATATTTTAATTATATTCAATTTATTTCTTATTTTTTAAATTTTTATTAATCATTTTTTGTAATTATTATCCATATATCATCCAATTACCTATTAATATTTTCGCTACTAATATAATTTTAAAATGCTTCATCTATATAATGTTTGATACTTGATAATGATATTATCTCTTTTTTTGTAATGACAAAGAATATATACATATATTTAAAAAGTTCAATGTTATATCTTAATCTTTAATTGTTTAATTAATTGGTGGTGACACTATATAAAAATTATAATTTAGGCACCTAGAAGAGAAATATATAAAAAAAAACAATTATCATACGTTGTTCTCATAAAAGAGAAAATTTGTTTAATTTTTAAGAAAAAATGAAATTTATATATAATTTTGTAACAAATAACAAACAATATTGAAAAAAAAAAAAGATAGGTGAAAATAATTACAATGAAAAGAGCAAAGATATTAAAAATATATTTAAAATATATAAATCTTGTATAAAATCATATTCAACAGTTAAAATTTTCATACTTGATTATCATTCACTAATTACTTGTTCATTTATTAGTAAAATAAAAATTTTGAATAAATTAGAAGCGTTATACGTGCATATTGTTTCTCTCAAATATTGTTTCTCCCCTCCCGGTGTTTCTGTGTTTTTTTTGTGATGACTAAAATACCCGCCCTTAATGAAATATAATTACAATTCCCAATAGAAAACATATATAAGTGTTTCTCTCTTTTTTATATAATGTATAAAATACCCGCCCTTAATGAAATATAATTTCCAATACCTAATAGAAAAACATATTTTAAGTGTTTCTCTACTTTTTTTTTTTTTTTTTTTTTTTGTAATGCCTGAAATACCTATCCTTAATGAAATATAATTTCTAATTCTGAATAGGAAAATATAATTAAATTACTCATTATTTATTCTACTTATTTTTTAGGATACAACCACCTATTTTGTCATAAATACATAATAAGATAAAAGATATTTATTTATGCAAAAATATTTTTTATAATTAAATATTTTAAAATATAAAAAAAATGAATCATATAATTTTTAACTCCCACTAAGAAAACATAATTAATTAAATTATTTGATAACTAAAATACTTGCCCTTAATGAAATATAATTACAATTCCCAGTAGAAAACATATATAAGTGTTTCTCTCTTTTTTTGTAATGTCTAAAATACTCGCCCTTAATGAAATATAATTTCCAATACCTAATAGGAAAATATATTTTAAGTGTTTCTCTACGTTTTTTTGTAATGCCTAAAATACTGACCCTTAATGAAATATAATTTTCAATTCGGAATAGGAAAAAATAATTAAATTACTCATTATATATACTGCCTATTTTTTAGGATACAACCACCTATTTTGGCACAAATACATAATAAGATGGAAGATTTTTATTTGTATAAAAATATTTATTATAATTAAAATTTCAAAAAATAAAAAAATGAATCATATAATTTTTAACTCCTAATAAGAAAGCATAATTAATTAAATTATGTGATGATTAAAATACTCGTCTTTACATGAAATATAATTACAATTCCCAATAGAAAACATATATAAATGTTTCTTTCTTTTTTTGTAATGTCTAAAATACCCGCCCTTAATGAAATATAATTTTCAATACCTAATACGAAAACATATTTTACGTGTTTCTCTACTTTTTTTTGTAATACCTAAAATACCCACCCTTAATGAAATATAATTTCCAATTTCGAATAGGAAAACATAATTAAATTACTCATTATTTATTCTACCTATTTTTTAGGATACAACCACCTATTTTGGCATAAATACATACTAAGATAGAAGATTTTTATTTGTATAAAAATATTTATTATAATTAAAATTTCAAAAATTAAAAAAAGAATCATATAATTTTTAAATCCCAATAAGAAAACATAATTAATTAAATTACTTATAATCTATTCTACCTATTATTTAGGATACAATCATCTATTTCGATATATATACATAATAAGATGGAAGATTTTTATTTGTATAAAAATATTTATTATAATTAACATTTCAAAAATTTTATATTTAAAATGAATCTAATTAAAATGTAAAGACTAAATTAATCAAACAAAAATTATGTCTTGTGTATAAGAAATTAAACATATTAAACTAATATATTCTTCATATTGCAAATAGGTATAATATAGTATATTAATTTCATTATAAAAAATTGAAATAATAATTTGTTCTTTTGTCTTACTTTAAAATAAATCGAATGTTCATGAAAACATCCGTTATCTTATTCTAAAATGTATGAAATGTTAATAAAATAAATTGTTTCCTTTTTAACTTATTACAAAATTTTGGCATAAATACATAACAAGAATGTATATAATTCTAAGAGTAGAAAAATCATTTATATTTATGCAAAGAATAAAATAAAAATATTATATTTTGTAACTATTATTTATGTTCAAATTGTTTCTATTTTTTAGTCATAATAACAATAATCTTTTATAACTATTGTAAAGATTCCAAATTCACTACAGTTATTTTCTTTTCTCTAATTGTTCATTCAAGTATGCTGCAGTTTGGAAAACTTAACTTGATCTTTCCCCCTGCGTGCTTTATATATAAAGTTAGTTACACTTCACCCATTTTTTAATGTCATTGATAGGCTAATACCTAACATTATATATTGACCAGTAAAGTCTTTCTATTATATCAACTAAACATGTTGACCATTTTACCCCTATTATATTCTAATACTTTTTGTTTAATGTTTAATAAACTTTTCATAAAAAGAATATTTAATTGATATATAATTTGATGAAAAGATACATTGAAGTTGAATTTGGCATTTTGCTAGCCTTTTTGGCTGGGATTAATTGAAGAAGATGATAAATCTAGTCGATATTATTTTTTAATTACAACTTTCTTTAACTGATGATCAACTATAATGGTTTTACGATTCTTGATTATAGTGACTTCTTTAACCTAAAATTTTAGTTAACAGGAGAAATATATCTATGAGTATAGAATTTTTGAGTATGTTTTAACTTAAAAATCACAAAATTAATAATCATACAAGATAATAAATAATTAAAATTTATATAAAGTGAAAAATTATGGAATATATAAAAAATTATTTCCTTTTTTTTTAAAGTCTATATTATGATTAATTTAGATTTATTTTTTCTATCCTACATGGAGAAAAGAAAATTAACCAAGCAATGAAAGTAAAAAAACTTATAATCTTTAATTGAGATAAAAGTATTTGTTAATTTTATATCTCTTTAATAGTATTTCTATTACTAAATCCTTATATTTGAGAACATCATTTTATAAAATATTAGTTTAGATGAACTATTAATGAGGTAGAAAATAAGTTCAATCCATGATATAATGCATATATCCAAAATATTCTGAAATAATGATTGTAACAGTACTCTAAATACTTACACGTATACAATGAATTTAAATGTCAAATTTAAAAATTATAATATCGGTTATTACAATATATGCTACAACAACAAAGAAATATTGATTTCCACTAACTATTGATAAGGTGAAAAACGTTAAATCAATTGTATGATTTACACTCAAAATAGTCTAAAAAAAACTGGTCATCCATCAATTGGCTTGCCATTCAACATTACATTAACCCATTAAGTACATCTTATACCATCCCCAGTTTCCATTTGTTAACCGTCCGACAGAACCAGCAACTCGAACGTAATTATTCAAGTCAACTCTCCAATGTGACATAAAAGTACACAAATACTACTTGAGCTCAGCAGCACATGGCTGGTGCAACATTATTTCAACTAATTGAGCAATTACATCATTGTCGAAGAGGGTAGAATGACACCATGAATTGAAAAGAATGAGGCATAGTTTTCATGATGGACGGTATTGTCGCTTGTCGACTGTCTTGGATTAGCACAATGTATTTCCTTAAATAATATTAAAATATTTATTATTTTTCTCAAAATTATATAAAGTAATCAATTAAATTATTTATAGCAATCCGTTGAACTATGAATTGACAAAATCATAAATTTTAATTTTCAAAATATATTTAGTAAGTTAAAGAGTTATTATTGCATTTTTCTTATCTAGAATTGGAGCAAATAAATTACATTGTTTTATGAAAACAAATGCTTCCTATTAGAAGAATATTGTTTGAAGATAATACAAGTGAGATTGCTATGGTATATGACTAACTTGTAATATATTTCAAGTTTTTAAAATATAGTTCT
Source organism: Cinchona pubescens (assembly GCA_025175665.1). Classification (NCBI taxonomy): domain Eukaryota; kingdom Viridiplantae; phylum Streptophyta; class Magnoliopsida; order Gentianales; family Rubiaceae; genus Cinchona; species Cinchona pubescens. Next base: position 2,516,729 of record JANKKI010000118.1, read on the forward strand.
TTAAACAAAACTAATTCGATAGTTGTTTGTCCAATTTTAATGTATAATTGATTGTATCTCAACTTTAAATAATTATGGAATAAATGTCTCTTTCTTGAATTAATTATTAAAGTGGTCACAATTAGTTGATTTAAAAGAAGACACATTCTAAATAGATGAAGGAAAAAAAGAAAATCAAATCAGAATATGTAATTAAGGAAAAATTAGAATAGTTAAATTTTTTTAAACTAATATTAGTCATAAAAAAAATGCCTTAGTAATAGTTGAGCAAATATAGATAGTTATATATATGGAGAAATTTGAATCTAAATACAAACTCAAATATAAAGGTTTTATTGAAACTGTATTTTCCAAATAAAATAATATTTCGATATTATTAAAAAAGAAAACATACACGGGAGGTGCTACTTGAGACTATCACATATAATATAATTTTCAGAAATAGATTTGGACACCGTTGGTTTGTTTGGATTCACCTAAGAAAATTTCATACATGAAAACTCTTCGAAATATATTTGACACTAGCAAGGCCTATTTTACGAGCAAAGAATTTATATCTCGATACAACTTGAGGGAAACATATAGAAATTGAATATTAGTTCAATGTTTTGCAGATTTCCATTCCACAATAGCTGAAAGAAGTGTGTAATTGGGGAACAAACTCTTATGTGGCAATATTAAGTTTGTCACAGGGGAAGTATTATTCTCTTCAAGCCATTCTTCTATGGCCTTCCGATCATAAGTATAACCATCAGCAGCCACGTAAGGGTCATCCATCAAATCCTGTAACTCAAAAAAATACACAAAAAATAAAATAAAATTCAAATACATCACATATAAAATCACAAACTCTATTGCTCTATTTTAGCCTACCATCTTCAAAAATAATAACAAATTTCAACTATGGAAAGGAAAAAAAAAACCATCTCTGCTAATTTGAACTGTACATACAAAAATGAGGTTGTTATGCAAGAAATCAAAACCATGTTCCCATAAATTCAATTTTCACGTTGAGAAGTATACAACTTCAGAACTTCTGACAAATAGACAAACAGAGATAATCTAATTTTTGTGCTAAATATCAACATTGTATATGAATTATAGACAAAAGGAAAAGTACCCTATACCTTGAGAATAGGGCATATGAACATATTGGGAGGCAAAATTTGAGCAGTTGGCACCAAATCTCGATTTCTATCAGCAGTCTCTTTCAGTTTCTCTAATGCTGGAAGAACTTCATCTTTCAAATCAGGTCTGTCTTTTCCTCTAAGCTCTGTACATCTCAATGCTAACATAGCTAGTTCCTTTGTCTCTTTAACTGGCCATTCACCAGCATCTTGATCGAGTATATCCTTTAAAGAATTGTTCTCAATCATCTGAGCCTTTTCCACAATATAGGCTAATGCTATTGGTGGTTTTGCAGTTAGTAACTGCAAAATAACAATGCCAAAAGCATAAACATCGGAATTTGGAGTGATTAATCCGGTTCTTTGGTACTCAGGATCTATGTAGCAAAATGTCCCAACTAGACTCGTATCCTTGTATGACATAGATACAGAAGAAGGATCAGAATGCGCCATTGTGGAGAGGCCAACATCACCGATTTTGCTTACAAATTTATGATCAAGCAATATATTTGCTGGTTTTAAATCACGATGGATGATTGCTTTTGGCTTTGAGTTATGAAGATAGACAAGAGCTGAAGCTACTTCCCAGGCAATTCGACACCTTTCAAACCAAGGAAGTGGAGGTGAATTATTTTTCTTAAGCAACCTCTCTTCCAGGCTACCATTCTTCATGAACTCATATACTAGGCAACCATGATCAGGACATGCCCCCAAAAGAATTAGCAAGTGTGGATGACGGATGCTGCTCAAAATTGATCTCAAGCTGAAAATAAGATAACGACAATTATTACTACCTTGATAATATTACGTTTTGAGTTATGTACGATAATTACTATGATCTACTATGCTTAAGCGCAAAAGAATTATCTTTTCCTTTTTCGTTTTTGATGAATAACGAAATGCCTGGCAGATCATTCTAATGTGCTATACAACTTAGAAATTACTCATGTTCTCATTATCTCATACCTCCTGCTGAAATTGCTTTGTTCTGCAAGCATCGTTGGAGTGCAGAATTTTCACGGCGGCAGTAGTATGATGTAAACTACACTTATAGACAGTTCCATATGCCCCCATTCCTACTCTTAGATCCTCAGACAATGATGAAGTAGCAGACATGATTTCTTCCCAAGTGAATTTCTGATATTGATGCACACGGACCAAGGCATTCTCAAGTTTTTCTCTCTCTCTAGCTTCACGCAAGGCCTTAACCTCTGCTCCTCTTTTTTGCACGGCTTCTCTTTGAGCACATTCCTTCATATAAGCTCAGCTTCTCTCTTTGCAGTTTCATAACTTTCCTTCTCATGTTTTGCTAACTCTTTAGCTTCCTCTTCCTGAAGGGAAATCTCCTTCAACTTAATAGTGCCTTCCAATCGGCGTTTATTAAGGTCATTTAGCTGCTAACAAGCAAGAAACATGTTATAGGAAGAGTACTGAAGTATATGAGGATTTTATAACATATTTCGAAATGTTTGACTAGTTAATATATTCTATAACTAATGCCAGGGACATACCAAGAATTTTCACCACAAACTTTAGTTTTGAAGACAATAATTACCTTCCTAGAAGCATCCACTGCCTCATTTTGGGCCATTGCATACATTCCTCGAAGATGTCTGAGTTCAATTCTTATTTTTTCTAACTCAAAATTGATATTAGTCTGTATGAATGAGCAAAATAATTCGTTAGAAATGTATACCATATTCAAGACAAATAGAGATGTCAAATATGAGAGATATATGAAAATCTGGAAAAGTACCTTTTTCTGATTATGCAGCAATTTCCATCAACCACAAAGTAATGAGAAATTTATCTTCAGACCAGTATCCATATTTTTTTTCTCTAAGTTATTTGGAAGGATTGCAATTCAGAATAATCTCCAATATTACATTGAAATTTTCTAATCAAATCTATAACTAATTCACAAAGAAAAACCATAGCTTATGATTAAGATACGTACTTGTTTTCTTTAGCTTGATTCAATCAAAGGCACTCCATGGTATCGACTTCTACTAAAGTTTAAGATAAACTACCATAGTTAACTATTTATCAAAGAAAAACCATCTCGTCCCCAATACTAGTTTAGATCATTTCAAAGCTGTGTGGATTTCTCACTAGAATTATTTTGCTGTTCAACCTATACCAGAATTTTGGAGACCGGAAGTATGCAGAATTGTACAAAAGACAGGAATGCCAACCCAAATGCAATAACCTCACACGAATACAGGAAACTACTTCAAGAACCAGATGATACTGGAGATCATGACATCACAAGTATTCAAACAAGTAACTGCATTATACAGAAAAGATAAAGACGTAACCTAATTTATATTAATCACCTGATCTCCAGATGAAAAATCTGTTAGAGTATCAACTGTTGAAGCTTGATCAATCGTTGATATATCATCTCGTGCTGAGCTTCTGAAACTAGAAGCTGCTGTCATTTCATCATTAATATCTGATCTACTTAAACAAGAAAGTGCATCATAATCCTTTTCCTCTATATTAATAGATAAACGTCTTAGATTGATGATGTCATTTGTATTCATTCCTCTATGAAATAAGGCTTGATTTATAGTTGAAAGAGCTTGAAGCCTTTGTACTGGCAGTGATGATATAGAAGAAAGATGAGAGCTTGAAGCAGTCGAACTTTGATCTGTCTGGTTTGGGTGGCATAGCCCGTTGCAGAAGTCCCCCCTTTTTTTATCCATTTCTATTTTGAGATAGGAATCCGTATCTAATGAATTCAACAATTTCAGTATAAATGAAAGAAAAATGTTAAGAAACGACATCACAATGAAATCCTAATCTCAAAACAAAAGGAAGGGGGATATGGCGAAATTGGTAGACGCTACGGACTTAGAACAGCAGTTAATTGCATTAACTTTTTTACTTGGGTACTTATACAGGTTCATATGTACAAAAATTTCTGAAATTACTTATAATCCCAACAAATGAAGATTATGACAAAACACAAACATGTTGATGTTCTACCAGAAGCTTTTCGTATGTATAGAGATTTAAGGGTAAAAGAAGCAAAGAAGGTGATTAATCATTTAATTGACCATGAAAAATCATGGACCCTTCATGCAAAGATAGATGAAACTTGAAAGCTAATATAAAGAACTTATACCTGCTCGAAAGCTGGAATTGGGGCTTGAAAAGACATTGACTGTACGACTAATATCACAGTAATCTTTTACGCTTCTGTTTGTTTCTGAATCAGATTGGCGCACGGATGACAACTTTCCTTTCGACACAGCATACACAGTGCAAAAGCTCTGGACTGCATTGTGAGATTTTAGAGGACAAATTTTGTCCCCTAGAAATCAATTCTGTTAAAAACTGCATTATTGATTGGAAACAGAGCAAAGCAACTGAAAACTCGAAGAAGGCAACCAAATTTGTTTTTTGAGTAACCGAAAAAAGAAAAACTAAAAACAAAATTAGCAGTATTGGTACCGTGAAAACAGCCTACGAGATGAAGCACCTATGACAAGCTTGTTAATGTTGTTCATAACAACCTCCTCTGCTATTGCTTTCACAACATCATCTGATTCAACTTGTACAATTTCAACTTGCACCTGCATTTGACATGATGGAAAAATATGTTATCTAGATATATTAAGCTTCTTTTTATACTTTCATCAAGTAAGAAATTGATCAACCTTTTCTTGAGCACACATTTGCTTGTAAAGAAGAAGCTTTTCGCTTGCTTGCCACTCCATCTCCTTTCTGAAAGCAGCTGCTACATCATCTCGCCCCTGAGAGATAGGAATTAAATTAGTGTTCCCACTGGAAAAAAACAAATCAAAAGGAGCGAAAACAATGTCAAAAGAGGTTAGATTCGGTAAATATTCAAATTCTACAAAAACATTGTGTTATTTGAGTTCTTTGCAAGTAGATATTTCTCTAAGACATGGGAAGTACAAGAAAACATGTGTTTTACAAAGTTTTGCAGCAGAAAGTAGTAATCTACAGATATTATGCATCAATTTACTAAATGAACATTCACATAGTACATTTTTTAGGCAAGAAGTTTTGGGCAAGTGATTCATCTTAGGCAAACTTATGTTGGCTTTTATCAAGAATCTGACTTCAAAGGGTCATGCTAGTTTTCATTTCTGAAAGATAATGTCTATTCTGTTAACAATCAAAACTTAGAAGTTATGATACATAAAGCAAATGATTTAAATTTCTCTTTACAAGTCAGAATGAAGCCAGAAATTGTGAAATGCATTATTTTCTAAAAGTATTATCTAGTAAAGTGTTACATCGTGATACATTTTGATACTTGTGATATGTGTATGTTGTACGAGGCTTTTTCCATCGTAAGTAAAGATAGGCTGGTTCATTATTTAGGATTGAAATTCACTGTTCAGGGGATCACTATGCATAAATTTTAAAAGTAAATCGCATAAATCAAAACTGATTGGGATAATTTTTAAAAAAAATTACTTACTAGGTGCTGGAACTGCAGTTATCTTAAGGCGGACATGTATCAACTTGAAGAAAACCTCCTCTAGAACAAATTTGTCCAAAGCCCACCTCACAATGTATTTGCCTTTTTTACTTTCACTGATAGCTATTGCTACAACAGCAGGTGTTGGTGGCTGCAATGCCTTTAAGTCTTCCACTTCGTTGATCACTTTCTCCTCCATAACTTCTTTTCAGAAGTGAATTTTTCTACAATCCGCAAGAATTAAAGGCTAAATATGCTGAGTTTGTTATGAGACTAATTAAAGCAAAAAACGCACTCAGTAAAGCAGACAAAAACTCAGTTATTCTATATCCATTGTGTTTCTTGAAACAGAGGCAAAGAGAAGAAGATTTTTATTACAAAGAAATGTACAACATTAAAATCCCAGAAGAAACTTAGTAATTCTTCAAAAAAAAAAAAAAAAAAAATGTTTATGTACTAGGAATTCACCACTTCAAATTCTTAAGTCATTTTCAAAACAATTGACCGAATCAAGTGTTTGGTAGCCTTGGTCCTTTGGAATCAGAAGCGGAAACAGCCCAGAAAATCAAACGTTAAAAGAGATGAATATCTTAAAAAGTTAAAACTTATGTGGAATATTAAAGAAGAAGATAGAAAATTACGTGAATTTCGCATATTCTCAACTGTTATCTACAACGATAGTACTAGTATTTAAATGTTGTGCGCGTAGACTATCCATAGTGGGTTGACTGGGTTAAAAAAGGGCTCATTTGTCTTTTATTCTTCTTTTTCCAAACACCCCCTCCCATTTGGATATTTAACTTTTAAGTTTGATCATAATTATTTGGATTACAATCTTGTCTTCCCATAATTAAAGTCGATCATAATTATCCCAATCTCTTCAAGTACATGACAAGTGCCAATATCTTTGACATTAATTATAATTTTTATACAAGTATTTATAAAAAAAAAAAAAAACAATAATTATGATCATGTTCTCAAATGCATACTCAAAACTATAAATGAAGGTGTGTGTAATTTTATGAACTTTTTGAAATTATGGAAAAATTCAAGGATGCCATGCAATAATTATAAATATTATTTTTCGACTTTTATTAGTTTTTTTGTACTTGTCACTAATTAGTTGACTATTATATATTCATACTTTTACCGATTTTTTTATTAATTTCTAGGCAATTAACTTGTAGCACGTCACTTTTATTTTGTGGAAAATGGGTTCCAGTTTGTATTTATTTCACAAAAATCAATTTTTAATTGTTTGATTCTCTACCATATTTACATAGTCGTTCTCATGTCATTAGGTCATCAAGAGAGTAATTTTTGTTAAGTAGTATACTAATTAGAAAATTTCACACAAAAAGCCTGTCCTAACAATTTTTATTTTTATTTTGGTTCTGTAATTAAATTAGGAGGATCGAACTCAAATTCTATGGATTGGTTCTGTTTCACACTTGGTTTTATTAATTTATTTTCTTTGAGAAGTGATTACTTAAAAAGTAAAATCCATAAGAGTTAAAATCTGAGAAATAAATCAAATTAGAAGTAAACTAGCTGCCAGGAAGTTTTGGGTTCAAGTCTCCAAGCAAGTTGTCCTTGCTGGATTGCTACAAAGTGAAATTTCAACTAACTGCCATTGCTTTTTGGGCGCAATCTTTCTAGCCCTTCTTCTACGTAGATAGATTGCCTCGTTCAACCGACATCCATACTTTTCTGTAACAATCATAAAATAGAGAAGGAATTTCAATAGTTGATTGGAGTACATTACTTCAGGGAAATGAAATTAGCTGGGATGACATTGACTTGATTGCGCTATGTCTCGTACTAATCTCAATGGAAATAATTGTTAGGATCCCAAGTCTCTAACAATAATTTAGCGCAAGGAAAATTTATACCGTTACAAAGTATACAGGTGAGATTTAAAGCCAAGTTTATCCAAGTTTTTTCCAACCTCGATAATACTGTATCTGTAGATTATTGTGGCTAAGATAACTAGAATAATTTGAACATTTTTTCCTACCAGAAGATTAAATAGTTAAGATTGCCTTCGCTTTTTCTTTGAGATCAGAATTGAATTAAATAATCAAGTATGAAATCTGGGAGAATTAGTTTGGGTACATAACTATCAAATATAGTGAAAATCTATAATATAGACTAAATGTTATAAGATTTAATTTTGATCGTAAAGTTTATAAATGAGATTTAAAACTGGATCTATGTTAGTAATTTCCTCAAATCTATTCTTCGCCTTTTTCGTCCCACAAAATGTGAAATAATACTCCACCATCAATAGCTTAATTATGAAGTTTGTTGTCCTCGATCAATTGTTTGATCTTTCTCAAACATCCCGAATACGATAAAAGTTAGCTTACAAGGCCATGATTATATTGTTTCGATTATGAACGAGTGCTTCACTCAACAGGGCAACAAAATTGGAACCCAGAGGGAAGCTATGTTACAAAATTTTACATGCTATGCATGAATACATTGTTGATAGTTTACCGGAGTAATACATTACAGAATGCTCGTTGATGGGGCATTCGACTAGACTTCAGGTCCAGCAGCAAATAAACTAACAAGGCCTTGAAATACCTGAGCAGAAAGATGATGTGCTCTTAAAATTTCACCATCCACATTCCACACGCTCTCCTTGCCAAAAGAAGTGAACATGAAAGCCGGGGTCTGCATATCAGACACGAAAAAGGGTCAGCTCAAGGATTTGGCTTCTGCAGAAGGAAAAACATGAAAACGAATGTTGAAGAAAAAACGTACTTTATAGTGTTCAACAAACTGAAAATCTAAGGGTTTTCCACCCTTCACTGCAAGCTGGGTCAGGTGACTGCACATTCGTTAATCAGATGTTAGGAACATTTTTGCTCTAATCGCCCACAAAGTTATAAACAAACAGTTTTAAGAAATTTACCATAAATAAAGTGCACGGGGGCAGTCTTTAACCAATATAAGATGCAGGAAACCATCTGATAGGTGTGCATCGGCAACCAGACCATCAGGTGCTTTTTCATTCCGGCAGGAAATAACAGCAGCACCTACACTAAGAAAACGCCCTTTGGACTTCTTCCATCTTGATTTTTCTAAGTATGGTCCTATGCTGGCAGACCTTGTTGATGAGCGAATTGGTTTCTTGTTACAAACACTGCACTTGGCACGACAAGTCCCTTTGTCAGACGGCTTAGATAGGCCCCACAGTGCTTTCATCTTACTAGACCAACGACCTCTTTCAGGACCAACACTGGCTTTTTCTGATTCAACTTCCAAATATGCCACTTCTGCCTCATAGGACCTGAAAGAATAAGCATTAAAAGAAAGATTTGTGAACTCAATTTTAACTGGCAGGAAAATAATAGCTTCCTTGATGCCATATAAGTTTTTTAAGTCTTTCTAGAAGAAATGTTTTATTATAAGGAGAATATAATGGCATTCCAGGTCTAGATATCTTGTCAAGCATGACACAGATTCAGATAGATGGCATACTTTGCGCGTCTCTCTTTGGAATTTTTTTTTTTTTTTTGGGGGGTTGGGGTGGGGAGGGAGGAAGAGAGAGAGAGAGAGAGAGAGAGTTAAGTCGAACTTCTTTTTTCTGGCAAAGATCCATAAATTCTCAGAAATAAGGCCCATGTCATAATGAGATAAATAAAATGCAATTCTAGGCCTTTTAATAAGCTGAAAAATTGATCCTTCTTGTGAAAAATCTGATAAATCAACTTCAATGGGTTTATGGGCATCAAATATTAACACAGTACAAGCAGCATACTGGGGCATACCTATGTTGAAGAAACACCTTTGTTCCTGCATAATCATATCGCTTCGGACCCATCCAACGGTACTTCTCACTCTCCGTGATTACATCACCATAGAAACCATATCTAATAAAAGATGCAAAAGAATTAAGTAGAGATTACATCAAACTTCTGAGTGAGCATACAAGAAAAACTTTTTAAGTGGATGCGCTTTTGCATGACAGAGATCTAATTAAAAAGAATGCCTATTGATTAGTTTAAATCAGACCAGACCAAGCATTTGTGATAAAGCTCATATTTCACTCTCTCTCTCTCTCTCCCCCCACCCCCCACCAAAAAAAAAAAAAAAAAAAAAAATTATGTTTCTTTTGTTGTCAAGGAAGCCTTTAACAACAGAAATAAGCATCTCAGCCAAATCCAACTTTAAGAAACTAACATGGCTCATGGCTGAGCCAAGCTTTAGAGTCCATCACTTGAGTTGTCTGCTGGACATGTTAGTTTACACAGGGATGTAATGATTGATATGCTCCAAACAACTCTCAACTAACCAACTACAAGCATCAAAAGCATATGCATAGCCAAGGGGTATGATGCTCAAAGGCAGTCCTAGTGATGAATCAAGTAGCAGGAGCACAATAAAAATCATGGCATTTGATCGAGCAATCAAATGCGTGTTCACAAATCAAACAAAAGCAAAAGTAAAGAAAAATTTACCCAGCAAAATTGGCTGCAGCTGTATGTAAGGTTCATCATTTGACGTAGAGGTTGTTTTCCATCTTACAACTTGAGCTATATCAAGGCACAACCTTTTACCAAGGACAATTTGTAATGAAGATGTTGTGGGATCTCGAGCCCCAGTGGTACTGCAAAAGTCGTTGCTAAAGTAAATTTCACTTTGACCAACCCAGCGTGCCAGGGAAAACAATACAAAATTACTCTGACAAATGTTCATAATTATTTAAAGCCATGTCAATGCTGATGAAAATTGAAAATTAAAGTAATAAACCAATTTTAATAGCAACATACAGGATAAACAGTACAGAAGCAATGCATCAAAAAAATAGAGCCAAAGATTTATACTTTAGTAATTCATCATTTTGATATCAGATAAAGGGCCTTCAGCTTTTCTTCTTCTTCTTCTTCTTCTTTTTTTTATTTTTTTTTATTTCCCGTTTTTAAATTAACAATCTAAAACTGTAATTAACATATATTTAACAATCCAAAACTGTAATCGCAAAATGTGGGCTACCCTGAATTTACTATGGAACTAAACTTGGAATGAAGAATTTCACAACAGTCCGGAACCCCACATAGAAAAAACCAGAAATCTTAATTACAAGGTTGACTACTTATCCTACTTTTTCATAACGCCTACGAGAAATGATTAGTGAAGATAGCCACAGAAGGCTTGACTAAACATTAGATGACTTTCAGGTATGGTCATCCTCAAAGTAAATCAACTTCATGAATTAAGAAAACAAGGTAATAAAAGTGACCAAGATAACAAAGTGTGAGTAAATACCAAATCACAGTGGCATCAGTAGATCCTGCAGGAATAATCCCAAATCTAAACTGCTCATGTGGAAGAGAAAACTCAGCATCATGCTCTGCTCAAAGCACCAGATAAGCAATAGTCAGATGAAAAAAGCATTACTACCATAGCTTCTTGGTGTGGCGCTCTAGCAGTTAAAAATTAAACAATGGTCTAGGAAGGGAAACATATTATTCAATCATACAACCTTTCTTAGGAACTTAACTAACCTGCGTAGTAAGGATCAGCTTCAGGTCCTGCAACTCCAGATATATTGATGATAAGAAACCTTTACAGTCATAATTACAGATATAAAGTAAGACTTGTAAGGTTATTTTGATAATTATCAACGTACGGAGATTTGGGACTTGGGTTCCATTATGTCCTACACTTATCAGAAGGGGAGAATGATCTTCACAAGGATCAGAAAGCTCCTCAATGTTTCCATCTGCCTCGTGAACTGACAAATTACTGTCATTCTCAGCAGAATGTTTGGAATCTGTAGGTCGTAAGGGATGTGGAACTTTATGCCTTGACAGAAGAAGTCCATTGAGAAGTTCATTAAATAACCCGTCACCACCCTGCAAACACAGGAACCGCAAAGACCAGGAGTTAATAAATTGGATGTGTTTATAACCAACATCTAATGCCTCCTCCTTCGAGGGATGTAATCTCACTGCACTGAAAAATGTCAGCCGAAAACAACAAACAAAAATTTGCAGAAGTAGGGTACTTGAACCAACATTTAAAGATTAGCAAGATATGAACAGAGAAAACTCAAAGTCCATCAGGACTACTGATTATTTGTAACATTATCTTGACAAATTTCAATCGCTTTTCCAGAAAACAATGCTATGCTTCATGAAAGTTTAGTAGTACATGAAACAGAAACTAAAAAGAACTTACAACAGCTACGACACCATCATATAAATTCAGCTCCCTGTTTGTAATGGAGGCCAATACATCAAAAGCATGTCCTGCCCTCTCTGTCACAGTGACCTGGTGAAATTTTGGAGATAAATAAAAATGATCCAAATATATAAAACTAGACAAACTATGCTAGAAAAACAACAGAGTTGATTACCACAGTATTCATTAAAAATTACGTTAAATAGAATGATACAGAAACTGCCAAAAAAAGAATGTCAGCCATTAAGTAAATTGTTTTAATTAACCAAAATAAAGATTAAGATCAATGGAATAATCCCCATACAAGAGGCATGCAAGGTGCATTCACAATAACTTCTCTGCCATCCACAATCAATTTCCAATATAGAATTGCATCTAGCAACATTAAAAGCTTACCTTAGCATCAACCGAAAACCAAGGTGATCCTACCTAATCAATTCAAAAAACTGCCAAGAATGCAATAAAGCAACATTGTGTCGTTCACATATCCAAATAGAATATGCTAACAACATATATATTCATTCCCTCATTTCATATTACACTTGATTGATGCAATTTTGCAAATAAAATAATTACAAAAGGGCAAAGGAAAGATATGTCTTACAACCCCAGACCACAACCTACAAGTGAAGATGCCAAAAGAACCAGAAACATGGGCTTGGTCATCATATGCAGAAAGCATAAGTAAAGGCAACCTAAGGTGTTTTACTAGTGACCAATAACATGAAGTCCATACGTGATATGTAAGCTAACCAGTAGATCATTTACTAAGGGTAAAGTAATTGGACTAATGCACGAAATTTGGAAAAACAAAGTGCAACCATATAACTACTCTACCTGCTTAATTTGTTGTAACGATTACAATCTAAGAAATTGACTGAATATTTAAAAGAAGCAAAGATTTAACCTTTGTCTTCACATTAGCTTGAGAGAATATGGGAGCCACAGCATCCCAGGTTCTACATGCATTTCCTTTCCCACTTCTTGGATGGACAAAAACCTAGTGAATCACAAACAAAAATTATGGAACCAATGTTACTGCTTGTTTTTCCATCTCAATCTTCCAAAAAATAAATCAATTTGAAGAACTAAAAGATAGTTTGCTTGTTAAACATACCAGAAGGTTCTTAGGTCGGTCTACTTCCTTGTCCAGAGAAGCATTTATACGATTGACCCACATGTGGCACGTTTGAAAATCTGTATGACCAAAAGTATAAATAGATGGAGTCCAAATAGAAGGGTAAGTTTTGGAAGTGAAGACTTCTGGACACCATGCACTTTAAAACGGTACATCTGCAAGAGTAAACAGAATTATGCACCCAATGATTGATTTAACAAGTTTATTAGGTCCAATAATGAAAATTATCACCTCAGATGAATGACCCAAGAGACATCCTCCAGCAGCATTTGTAAGAGCAGACTCATGTACTATACCATAACCAATGAACTCAACAGCGTATATGTCAGAAATTTTAAGTGCCGAACCAGAGTTTAAACAGAGTCCAAAACAAGACGATCCATCCTGTTTATACCAGAAAAGGCAAATTTAACAACATCCATTTCAGATCTCAACAAGACATAGACCTCATGTCTTCTGTAGGCATGCCCAGAGTTTTTCAAGAAGGACACAATATTCAACAAATAAACAACAGCAATCAGAAGAAATACTTGTCTCTACCCGGAAAAGCATGAAAAAAAAAGTTAAATTTATAAATTTCATTCATGCGATGATTTAACAAACTAATACAACATATTAAAATAATCGAGAGATTCTGAAGGTATAGAAGATTTTACATTCACAAAATTTCTGAAAGAAAAGAATGGAAACAATATGATATATTGATTCCAACTATGAACAACTCAATATATCCATTAACAAAATAATACATCACATTAAGATAGCGATTTCTCAGGGTATATTAGATTTGACATTCTCAGAGTTTCTCCAATGTGAAAGAAATCAAGATTTGGACCAGCATGGTTACTTATTTATCTGTTCAATTTTATCTCAAGTTCAAACATTATTCCTCAAATCTCACTATCCAATGTAATTGTTCTGAAAACACATGTTTGTCTTCTGCCTCAAGTCACAACTAAATGCTACTTAATCCAGTTTCGTTCATCCTGTGTCCTTGAAGTAGATTATCAGATACAGCTTATAGACACCATTAAAAGATTCCTCTTGTTATTATCAGACACTATCACAGAAGTAACCTGTAGTGCCAACATTCTCTGCCTAGCCAACAGCACTAAAATAAGCTAAAAACCTAATCAGGTATCAAAGAAAGCATCTTTGAATTCTCTAATGGTCATAAAAAAATATATATATTCAATCTTGAACCGGTTTCAGCGAACCCATTAATTGGACAAAAGCTAACACTCAAATTAAAATAAAGCCCACATACTTAAAAATATGTCAACCCATAATGGGAAAGAATATTCTACACGAAATAAAGAATTCTAGGAAATATACACCCAATCAAAGCCGAAAAAGACAGGTAAAACTCCAATTTCATCGAGTTTTAACCCATGATATAACCAGAAGATTGGAAAAAACAAATTTCAACAACCAAAGCATATTATAAAATTAAAAAAAAAAAAGAGAAATATGCCAGAGTCTGCAAAGAATGTCATCAACACTCTAGAAAGATGAAAAATTTTCTCAAAAAAGAAAAAGCCCATTTAGAGAAAAGATTGTAAATTTCAGGTAAACCATCCACCAATCTTGAATTCAAAAATAAAAAATTTAAAAAAAAAAGAGCAAAATTTTGTGAGCGTGTTGAAGGGCTTTTGAAGAAGAAAGCTTACATAATCTCGAGGATCAACTAATATCCAAGATAACTGATCCTCATCAGGATTGTGCGTCAGAACAACCTCTCCAACGTTTTCTAAGAACAATCTTGAACTCAATACAGAGTTTTCACCCTCCAAATTTGCATCCTCCTGAATATTTCCGTTTCTTTCCATATTAAATATAATTAATTTATTGAGAGAATATGTTCAGATTAAAAAAGATGTGTATCTGAAACCCTCTCAGAAAAATACTAGTATATTTTACAAAATCAGTTGTAAATTGAGGTGATGACAGGGGGAGGAAAGGAATGGTGAAGCCTTTTTGGTTTTGGGAGTCAAATATTGTCAACCCAAAATTTCTAACGTTCGAAATTAATATTAATATTAATATATTATTACATGAGAGATAAAAGAGGGGTTGGAATTTGGAAACAGCAAAAACCCAGGAGAAATTCAACCATTCAAAAGGTTTAAAAAGCATCCCCACCAAAGTAAATGGAAACTTTTTCCATCTGGTTGGATTGGATGACTTGACTCAGCAACCGGAATGGCGTGAAATAAAGGCGTGATATTGAAGCCTTTAAATCCACGCCTCTTGGTGAGGTACAACTTTTTTTTTACACTAAATTTTTGGTAGAAAAAAAGTGTAGGTTCGTTAGAGGCATATAGTTGTAGTTTTTACAATCAATCAGGGCAACACCAACCGTAATATATATTTAAGAGATGTTTGGTTTATAGGTATGAGGAGAAAAAATAAAAATGAAAATTAATAATTCTTATAGATGTTTAATTAATCATTATGAGAATTAATATATGAGAATAAAAATATTATAAAATGTTCACATCCATTTCTCGTAACGTGAATTTCAAATTTATTAACTTATCAACATAATAAAATCGAAACAAGTAAAGAAAAATAATATAAACCCATACTAATAGTGAAGTTTATAATTTTAATTTCGATTTTAATTCTCGAATACGAACCAACCACCTCTATAGTGTGATTCATACTAATCGTCACGCATGAGTTATTGTGATTCATACTAATTGTCACGCACGAATTATTGTGATTCATGCTAATCGTTACGCATGAGTTATTGTAATTGTTAGTAATAGTTCATGAATATGACACGGATGACAGCATTATTTAATTCAAGCTTTTAGAAGGATATATTCAAGTTTTATCGGTTGAATAAAACCATAATATGCCTAAAGTATAACTAGATTTTATCCAAGAACACTAATCCATTTGAATTAAGGATTTTGTAATAGAGTGTATCGTTTTCTTTATTTCTTTATTTTTTTTCTTGGAATAGCTTTTGCTACCCATTCAGCTGGATGATTGTTGGATAATTTGAAAGTAACAAAAATCATTTTTTTCCAATTATCTTAAGGTTGTAAAACACATGAATAGCACAGACTTTCCTCCATAGGAGGAAGATGGTTTTTTAGAGTCCTGCAAAGTCAAAATCACGCGTCTATGAACTTAAGGTCTATAAAATTTCACGCCTTACTAGAGTATGCTTTTGAAAGTACTTTCATTCAAGATTTGCAAAAACCACGCCTTCATAAGCAGGGAGGTGTCTAGGAAAATTTCTAAAATTGTGCTCTTTTTTAAATTGTTCTTTTTTTATGCCGATTGGAAAAATTATTTCCGGGCGAACGGAACTTGCGAATGCGAGTTCCTTGAATCATGATTTAAAAAATAAAAAATAATTTGAAAATTTGACTTTGTAATGTGCGAAGGGAAATTTTGCACTATTACAAAAATAGAAAAATGTTTGATATTTTTGTTAATTAAAGAAGGATTTGACTGTAAGATAAAATCACTTAAATACTAAATCGTAAACATTTATTTAATACGATATTTAAGAATACTAAACCATTATTTTTAAACCATAAACTATAACATTAACGAAATAGTACACGAATGAAATGTGAGGGGAAGGGAGATATATTTAACTGATTTTATCTTACAAATCCTTCTTTAATTAACAAAAATATCAAACATTTTTCTATTTTTGTAATAGTACAAAATTTTCCTTCGCAGAATACAAAGTCAAATTTTCAAAATTAAAAATAAAAAAAAATAACAAATGCGAGGTCAAAATTATTATTATTATTATTATTTTTTAAATAATGACTGAGCTCGCATTCGCCGAATGCGAGTTCTCCTCTCCCGGAATTCATTTTTTCAATCGGTATAAAAAAAGAACAATTTAAAAAACGAGCACGGTTTTAGAAATTTTTCGAGGTGTCTAATAGATAAAAAACTATTTCAGTCTGCTTGAAGGTGTGATGAGATGTGCTGTCAAAAATTAATATAGCTTTCCAGAAGATATTTTGAAGGCGTTATTTCCTGCATGGTAAAAGATCACTCCTTCCATATTATGAAAAAATTGCCAGCTCACACGATATGGTTTAATAAACAATTACAACAAAAAATTCACCATAAAGCTGAATTTTGGTAAATGTTTACTTCCTTTCGCTGTCTCAACATGCCTCATTTGACGACGACTGATTTGCATACCTGTATAAATTCTAGCAAATGAATCAGGGGTTATTAGCCTATTACCCTTTAATTTGATTATATGCTTCAAACAACTCAAGAGTATCTGAGCACACAGGATGGTCAAGACAGGATCAGTGCCAGGCGGTAGGAATCTCAAGGGAGGACAGTAAACACCTCTACATCATCCATTCCTGGGCTGCTTACAGAGTATTGAAAAGTCCAACCGTGGCACGCACCTGCATGAACACCATCCTTGTTGACTGCAAAAACAGCTCCAATGAAGTTGGGAAACTTCCTTGTAATTCGTGATATTGCATCTTCGGCAGCAAGCTTTGGTTGCATTCCTAGCCTCATACTCTCTACAACTTGATAACTGAAATGCACAAAAGTAACAGATTAATATCTGTACAGATGGATACGGCAACTATTTGATAGAAGTCTGAATTCCTCATCAATGTCTGCAATTTTGAATATAACAGCGCCAGGCTTAAGAAAGGAACTGAAACAAGTTAGAAGTGGATACTCTAGGCATAGCTATTGCTTCACCAGCTAAAGAGATGCTCGGTATGTAAAAGTATCAGCTAGAATATTTAATCCAATAACAGATCCACTTGAAGCACGTAATGACCAGAAAGGGAAGAAAGAAAAAAGCAAGAAAGGATGTGTATCTATAATAGCTACAAGCTTTGACCAAATCTTAGTGCGAGAATAATTAAAAGCATTCTGTACCAAAGACATTTTGACCTTGCCCTAGTTTCCCAGTGTCAGCACACACTAATATCATTCCATAATATTGCAACTATCATGTTGATGTCATCAAGGTGTAAGTAGATTTCAGGAAGCCAAATTCAAGAAATATTATACCATGGGAGAAATCTCATCATAATATCACCATCCCCAGTTGCACCACAGGCTCCAACTTCAGCATCAGCATATGCAGAAGATCCAGCAATAGGTCCATCGCCAACTCTACCTCAACCCAGAACAGAGTTCAGGAAATTAGTGCAAACATAGTGTATCAGACTGTTGGGATTATGCATATTATGAACAGATAGATCAAACTGCCCTGCAAGGTTATTAGCCTTCCAAAGAAAGGTTCATCAGTGTTTAAAGAGTATTTCAGTTGAAGCAAGATTCGTATCATTAAAAGGTCGTACAACTTTACAGACTTCCAAAAATAGAAACATAAATTCAATAACATTAACCATTTAGGATGCTTTGAGAAATAGTAGGTTCTTTTTATTTCCCTCAGAGTGGAAGGGAGGTGCATAAATTTCTTAAAAAGGATTAACGACCCATTCAAGATGACCATTAACCGTTCTACTTCATTGAAATTGCCTAAGTCAAAGTGCTTAGAGATACTCCACTCCAGGTTACTATTTGCCACAAAAATTCAAGGAACCGAATTTCCATTCTCTAATTTCTTAAATATAAATGCCACTCTTCAGCTTTCCGTTGAATGCAGTCATTAGATCTATACCAAGAACTAATACCGCCCTATAACTAAGGCAAGTAGGCTGCAGGATTCTGGCCTTGTTCACACTCTTTGAGTTAACAGAAACGCCAATTTTGAATGATTCCAATGAAATCATGATGCAGATCCCATATCCTTAGGAACTGATACAATTCTCAGTAAATAACAGACTGAAATTATAAAAGAAAGGTTGGCTTTATCCAACTAAACAACACATTTTTTTTCCCTTCCTGTTCTTACTTTCTGTTTACTAATCTGAATCCTTGTTTTGAAGTAATTTTCTGTCTATAAAAATCAAGCAACATTAAAAAGGATATTCACCCATCCTTCCCAGGAATTGGTAGCTAGACATGTACATCTCTCAACACAACAATAGTAGTAAAATGAGAGGAAAGCAATCAAGAAAATAAGTTCAATTTTGTTGCCTCAGTTATCGAACAAAAATCAAGAGAATCACCTGCCAGGGATCTTGAATGTGGCCCCATTAGTTGATGTACCAGCTGCAATGTGTCCCTTCTGAAAAAGAACAACCACTAAATTCTGTTGAAATCAACAATCAAGTGGAAAGAATGGGCAGTACGATGGCCAAGAACTTACATTATCAATGACAGCCATAGCTATAGTATCATGGTTGTGGCGATCTACAAACGACCCTGACTCATTTGGATCAACCATATTTACCATTGAGCATGTCATCTTGCTCGAGTCCACAGAACCCTCTGGATAGTAAGGACCACAATTATCATCAGGAAAAACATTTTTCCTAAAATTAGGTTGGCATTTATCCTCTTTCCATTTAGTCCATTTCTCTAATGACCCAGCAGAGCTTAAGTTTGTTGGCCCTGGAAGACCCATTGAAATAGCAAAAGTTGAGGCTTGCTCTCCGACAAGCATAGTGTGTTGAGTGTATAGCATCACCAATTGTGCAGCTCTAATGCCATCCCGTACAAACCTCATAGCAGCAACAGCTCCAACCTCCATCGTCACCTAATGTCTTAGCAGATACAAAATAATAATAAAATTTTCATAGAAAAATCGTGCACTACCAATATGAAGGACAGCTCAAGCTTGCTGGTTATTACTTATTACCCCATTCATGATCATTGCATCTATTGTAGTTTCTCCATTCTCATCTGGACTTCCACCAGGTCCAACTGTCCATATAGACAATCATCACAAAATAAACATGCCACATAATTTTTTTGACTATTATCCTAAATGTCTCCTTTTATGATCCAAACATTCATCCAAAAATCAAAATTAAACATAGCAAGAAGTGAAAAAAATGGATCTTTATTCATTTTTGCCACACTGTAAGCTGCATTCTTGTATAGGTAACAACAAACACTATATCAGAAACATCTGGAAAAGGTCACCAGCATTTAGGCATATACGATCACATAAGTAGGCATAGTCCAGAATTTGATAACATTCCACGAATAAGTTCAAGTCCACCAAGAAAATGCAACCCAAAATGGTCATTAAATGATCAACACTAAAATCCAAGAAATTCCGAACTTTCATTCTTTCAACCAAAAAGGGATAATGAATCAGAGCCCCAAAGTCTCACCTGTCCTAGACCATCACATCTCAGTTCCTCACAAGCAGAACAACCTTCCACCACTGCATCCACTGCAGAAGCATTATTATTATGGACAGCCCTCCAGGCAGCTCTAACGGCTTCCTTGAAAGGCCAGGTGCTCACTACTAATGGATATTTCGCAGAGCTCCCACCCTGATTTCCCAATGCCTATTTACAAACAACGCAAATAGTATAAACAACGCCACACTGTACAATAAATTACAATAGAAAAAAAAAAAAAAACACAAAATAAAAGAGAATTCAAGAAATTAACAAGAAATGAAAGGACCCAGATGATCAACTACTGTATTAATCAAAGAAGTGTATGTAATCATGGGGAATAGTTGTATTACCGAAGAGAAGAGTATAGTGAGGAGGAAGAGTGTTGACGACATCGGAGAAACTATAGGGTTCTCTCAATTGCTTGGACTCCAGTTTCTTCTAATTAGTATTTTCTTACTTGTTTAACGACATTAAGACAAACTTTCCATAACAAAAGTTATTCTTGATGTTTACAATCTGTATTAATTACCAATTGAAATACAGATTATAAAGCATTTGTGAGTGCCATGGAGTCGAAAATTTTTTAAGCTACTGAAGGATTTGAATAAATTTAGATTTTAAAACATTCAAATAATTGAATATATTTAGTTAGGATTTAAAATTTACTTTAAATGAAAATGAAATTTTAAGGGCTAAATAAAATTTTAAATGCATTCAAATTTTACTTTGTATTTGGTTAAATAATTGTGAATTTGAAATTTACTAATAAATAGACTCTAATTTTAATAATTTGATGAGTAAATTTAAAATTTATCCAAATTTCATATTATTTTAAATTCTTCCAATTTAAATTCATATATTTCAAATCTTTCATTCAAATCAAATCTATTCATCCAAACACAATATTATATTATTTTAAATTCACCTAATATAAATATATTCATTTCAATTCTATCTCACAAATCAAATCCATACATCCAAACACAGCCTTAAGTTTGACCACTATGAACATTTCGAGCATGCCATAAATTTTTAAATGCTTGTAGTCTCGTTCTATATTTTTAAATTAAAAAAATAAATAAAATTGAAATATTGTCATTTTATTTTATTTTAAAAATTTATATAGTACAGTATCATATATTTTAAAAATTTACTAATACAAATTTTTAAAGCCGACCGAATAGTTGACAAGATTGTAGATTTTCCCATGAATTATTACCAGTAGTACCATATTTGATATTCACATGATCGAGCCTTTGAGTCCTGGAAAAACCAATTATGGTACATACAACTGATACAAGCACTTCCTGGTGGAGCTACGCATTTGGACCTCGACCAGGAGACAAGCGGTAATGGCCCCCAGTGATAAAGATACAAGCAAAAGAAAGAGGGAAATTTGTTCCTCAACACCTTTGGAAGGAAATCCCAGGCACAATACTCTTCTAATTAGTATACCATGCAATGATAACAGCAGCAGAGATTGAGGAAGTTGATCAATAGAATTCAATATATCCCAAACACCACTACCCAAAGGGATATACAGAGAAACCATACAAATTCCCAGTTCTAAACAACACCTACTATACAATCTTCAACAAAAAATCAGTAATGCCATCCAAACGCCTTATAGGTCAAAACTCCAATCCAATGAATTATTTCTGAACCAGAACATGTAACTTTTCCAGTCACCAGACAGTTTCGTTTGCATCTGTGAAAATTGCATTGTGTTGCTCAATTAAGCACTGGATAACGTCAATAGCTCCATAATCTACTGGCAACCCATCATCCAAGGGAATGGGAGATGATGCATCTGCACCTTCGCCTTCGTCTGAATACAGAAAAACAGTAGACAAGGAAAAGAATTAGCAGACATTAATTTCACATTTTTCCTATAATTTTTCTGTCTGAATTGAATTATGAAATTGAAATTTGATCAGCTCAATAGATAGTCTCCTCTACGTAAATCTAGCAATAGCATTTGCAATACAAATTCACCTCATTGATGCAACTGGCATTGATTAATCATATTTTCTTTTTGCTCTTCCCAGCTTTGGTGAATATGCATACAGACTTTTGGTGATGGACACTTGATATATCAATACACAAAATTGTTACATTACTCTCATCTCAAATTTTGCTAAAGGTCATGAATACCTATGGTAAGTTGAACAAATTATGAGGTCTCCAACAAATTATGCAAAGCACTTAAAAAGCAAAACATACCATCAAACAACTGGAGTATAACAGCTACCTATTGAAGTTCAAAATATCACATCACTGATGAAACCTTCAATCATATCTGGATATTTGAGGCAACAGATTCATACCAAATATCACAACCGGTATAAAGTTGCAAATGGCTACTAACAACATATTATTGCAAACTTAAGTTGTTTTAAATGTTCTGCATAGGCTCTTGAGGTAGGTTAATTAGCCCTTGAGGTTGAGAATATATGAACTTTAAACAGATATTTGAAACTCAAAGCAGCTATTAATTTTGTCCATCCATTTGTTCCTGACTCCCTTTGTACTTTTAACATTTTTCACATCCAGCTATTGATATAACACATAACACATACTTTCTATTAAGCTACAAACATAGAAAGTTAAAATGCATGCACACAAGTTGTTCATACATGATCTGCAAGTTTAAAATCAAAGAAAGGCATTACTTGCCAAGCTACATAAATTCGGAAGCAAATCACCTGCAAGCATGTCCCATGTGCTATTATAGTCTTGGACAGGATCCCTGTTAGTTGTGGAGTGAGGTTTAGATGAGTGATTCCAGAACTGTTTATAATGTTCTGATCTCTGCCCTGTCTGCCACATTAGAATAGGAGCCATTTCCATTGCAAGGCTTCGAGCATCCATCTATCAGAAATGCAAATATGGAGCAATGAGAATGCTTTTCTACTGCAAATTTAGTAGGCAATATTATATATGAGGATTCAACTTCTGGCAGATAACTAGAAAAAGAAAAAAATGTCAAAACAATTCAAACAGCCAAACTCAGTTGGGCCAATTCATATCACAATCATCAAATACCAAAAGATTATTACAATGGTTAGAGCAAGACACTATATTTAATTACAAAAGTGTTTCTTTTGTAAAAAGTTCTCCGATGTAAACCAGTTAAAGCAGCTGAAGATTCTCAAAAATGTCTAAAATTTAAACAGAACATCACCACAGTATATGAGGTGTTCAATCTACTGACATAAGGGCATTGGGCCATTAAATTTTCCAGCGGCAATCATCACAAACTTCCTTTTAAAAAAAAAAAAAAAACACCATTCACATTAGGAAATACTAGAAAAGATGTGGTGACACTACGGAAGACACAATGCCAATAAATTAATAGAATAGCAGATATGTGCATGCACAATCCAAAGCCTGCCCATCCAAATTTAAAAAATGAGAAATATTCTAGCCACTTGTATATATAAATGTAGAGACAGAGAATGCAGCCTGCCTTGTTAAGTAGAGATTTCTGGCTAACACGGAGTAGTACTGCAGTAATCAGTTCCAGTGTACCATGTAATTAACAGTAGGAAGCCTCTTTAGTACATTTCTCATTACATTTATGCTGGAGCGAGCACCTCTGATTTCACTATATAGCTCAAAGGTGGTTAGCGGCTGAGTCAGGCTCGCAAGGTAACACTTCATTAGAGCAGCAACATCAATTGGGTTGACACCCTCCGGTAATGAAGCATTCAGATCTGCAGCGCAAAGACAAGAGAACTGGATAAGTAAGTTGACTGATGAAGAACGGCATAAGGTTCAGACTTCCTGAGCACTTGAATACCTTGATTGTACAATGAAACTAATTGCTGAATACTCTTTCTGTCTCCGTCAGATTTGAACAGCTCTTGTGAGTTCATTCCTTAATCAAATCAAGGTTCATATTACTGAAGGGAATAACGTTAAGGTAACAATAGTATATACGGGTAATATTACCAGTAGTCCATTTACCTGATAATACAAGATAATCAGCACATTTGACCAGGATACAAGGAATGGGTCTTGTAGATTGTCTTTGCCGTTGAACGGTGACTTCAATTGGAACTCCAAACACTGGTAATGGATATAGAAGGGGCATTTTACTTTTAGCCAGAATACACTTAGTATTTAGCAACCAGATAAAGGGCATGAGGAGCATCAACTCGCTAGAATCCTAAGTTGATGTCATAATTAGATTAAGATCTTCTAATGAAGCAGGGAAAATTAGAACAGTGGTGGAACCCAAGGTGTAGGTTTCAATTTGTCTTTATATCTCACAATGAACATCAGAGCAAGAATAAAGTAATGTTATAAGCAGAAATTTTACAAGCCAATACAAAAGTTAAGCATATTCACTAATGGGCAACAATAAGTACCATATTTATGCCATGCACGACTACTTAATGAGGACAAGAGCAACAATTATCCATGTATTAGTACTCTCTTACTATTCATTAAACAAAGAAAATAACTCAATGATTAAGCGATTGCGGGTTAATATACTAAAAGCTTACCATCAGTACTTGCAACTCCCTACAACAAAATGATAAAGAAGAAAGTTAAAATGTATTCAAATTTATGTGGCACTGGACAAGAAAATGATTCAAACATACCTTCTGCCATCGCTCAATGTCACTAAGAAGAGTCTTGCTCTTTTGTGTGGTCTTCTTTGCCACCTGAACCATAATTATCCTTACCAATTAGTCAACAATTGCATCACACCAGAACCGGCTTTATAGTTTTGGGGCTAGATAATATTTCAATACTTTTCAGTTTCACATATTCATGAGCCTCTAAATAGAAAGTATATCCAGCAAAAGAAGGATTTCTTGAACTATACCCCCATTTGGGTCATCAATGGCCAGAGAATCAAAATGTTACCAAGTGCACAAGCAAACAATAAAATCATTGAAGGAAAGATGGATAATTTACATATATTAATGTGCCTTCATAACCTGTTCTCTGTGCATTTGTCCAACACTCATCTAGGAGTTTATATCAATGCTAAAGCAGATATCACATCCTGAATTAGTAATGTGCTGAAACATGCCAGATTTGTAAAATTATCATCCAAATCAAAAACCAGCAACATTAATTTTATTCTACAGAATTAATCTGTTGAAACATATTAGGGAAATCTACTATGCTAATACAGACTTTTAGATGTTTCATTACATGTAGAGAGTATCACTGTCACATGTTTACATATGCATGAGTTGGAGTGTGGACATACTTGCGGTGCATTCCGTATACGTCTATATTAAGTAGATGTTTAGCATTCGCTATGTGCCAATGCGGTATTCCAAAATTACTTGAAATTTATCAACACCAAAATATGCTTACTGATTTCCAGAATCGAATTATTTGGAAAGCATTACCTCTTCAACTTTAGTCTTTCCAACTGTAACCTTATCTTTTGTTTCTGAAAATCCCTTCCTCAAGAACAAGCTTGTGGTTGCAGCTGCAGTAATAAGACGCTCTTGCATGGCATGTCTAGTTGATGGCTGCTGAAAAAGTGACCACCGACTTTTGACCATGGATCCAAGTCTTTTCCTGCCACGTCAGCAACATTACTTTTAGCATCCTTGGCAACCTCCTCTACAAATGTCCCAGCAGTTTGGCCAGCTTCTTTAATCTTCACACCTACATTAGAAAGTTGATCAGTCAACAAAAACCAAAGAAACCCCAAATATAACAATTTAAAGCACCAACAGAAAAATACTACCAAATTAGTTTTTGCAATTAATTACCCGAGGATTGAAAGAAGCCACTAGCTTTCTCTTGCCACTGAGGCGACACAGCTGACGGCATTGAAGTGCCACCAAATAATTAAAATTAATTCTTATTCCTAAAATGATTGAACTAAGCCTGTTATACAAACAGCAAGCAAATATCTCTTATAGCAAATTTATCATGTACTCCAACTCAACATGCCTGGCTATTTGCTAAATCCAGGCTTGATAGAAAAAGAAAAAAAAAAATTATCAAGAAAACAAAGATATCAAACAGAAAATGGAATTATTTCAAGATTTTTTATTTATTTTTTTCGACAAAAATTTGAGATATTTAACAAATATATAAATTAACAGCAACAAAAAAAATTGCCATTAAATAATCAATATTTATTTTTCACTGATGATCAGTGACTCCTCCAAATCCATTCCTCCGATTAAATAAGCAAGATTTTTTAATTAATAAATTCATTGTAACGATCGATAAATACAGAAGAACACGTAATTCAAAGTCAATAAAGTCCAGAAATTGAGAAATTCAATAAAACTGAATTCAATTACAATTCCAACACAGTAAATTCCATAAGAAAAAAATAAATAAAACCAAGAATCGGGAAATTAAATGCCCTAATTTATAAAAAAAAAGTTACAGGTTTTAGGTTTACCTGGTCGCTGCAGGACGTTGAAGATTGCTTTAATTTGTAGACGAGGAAAAAGTAGAGGAAAAAAGATGAGTAAATATTAAAGAAAAAGTAAAAGAAGAAGGGAGAATTATTTTATTTGTCAACGAATTGGGAAATTAGGGGAATCTTGGGACTGGTCAACCGGTTTGATCTTTTTCCGGCTGAGCCAATAAGCTCAAGAAACGTGTATATTTATACTACTTTGGAAATTAAAAATAGTTAAGTTTTAGCCGCGGTTCCGGACTGTTCCAGCTCCCAACGGATATAACCGTTATGATCCTCTTCCGCATTTTTAAATGAAAATAAAATAGTCCAACAAAAAAAAAATCTTATTTATGTTATTTAATTTTTTTCCTTTTTTTTGTAACGTATCATTTTTTTTCTTGATTTTTTTTTTTTTTCCATTGCCAATTGATTTTCACCTGATCAATCTGGGATTTCAAATATTGGGCGTGTTTGGAAGATATTAAAATCATATTTAGAAGGAAGTACGAGATTTTGAATTTTTGTTCACAAAAATAATGAACTATTTATTTTTAAATAATTGGAGAGTTTTGTTTGACACTTTGTAAAGTCGCTGGTACACCTATCAAAAAATTAGATTAGAGCACTTTGAAAATGTGTTTTGAGTTTTGACCAACATAATAATTTACGGCTTAATCTTTTGATTCTAGATAATGACGTTAAAAAAAGAGATTTATATAATTCTAAATTATCGTTGCATCACAAAATATTTGTAGTTACAAAAGACTAAAATAAAATTGCATTTTGGAAACTGCAAGAAGGAAAATGTGAAATTATATTGCAAATGTTGGTGTGGCTGATGAATTTGTGGGTAACAAATTATGCCTCAGCTAGCACTCTCTGTCTTGCCATATTCTTGACCATTGCCAACAATTTTCTTCCAAAACCAATGCTCTCTCCATATTTGATCCATCTTCTCAATTGGCACATTCTTAGTCTCTGGCAGTAAAAGGTATACAAATCCAGTCATAATTGCAACCCATCCACCAAAAAAGAAGAAAATCCCAGACTTGAAATGGCAAAGCATAGCCAAAAATGTCTGAGCAACAAGGAAGGTGAAGAGAAATCCAACTGACACAGTTACACTTTGTGCAGCAGACCTTATTTCCAAAGGAAAGATTTCACTAGTAACCAACCATCCTAAAGCAAGGCCCCATGACAAGGCAAAACCAGCAACATAAATGCAGATTAAGATGTGTAATCAGAAGCCCATAAGTTTTGTTCATACCACCATGATCCTCTAACTTAGCTGCCATGATTGCTCCAATCATCATTTGTGAAACAAACATCTGAATTCCTCCTATCTTGAATAAAGAACTTCGGCCGAGTTTGTCTACTGTCAGTAGTGATAAGAAGGTTAAGCTTGTGCCCACAAGGCCAGTAACAACTGCCGACATGAGGGATGCGCTTTCACCTAAACCAATTGTTCGAAAAAGAATGGGAGCATAGAATGAGATCACATTGATTCCAGTGACCTGCTGGAAAAAAGGGAGAGCAATTGACATCACCAGTTGAGGCCTATATTTTCTTTGTATAAGATTCTTGAAGGGGTGTTTCACTGTCTTTGAGATTTCACTTGCTTTGATGAGATCATCTAATTCTGCTTGGACATCAGTCGTGCCTCGGACCCTTTGCAGCATTTTCATGGCCTACCAAGAAAATTTTCATGATCATTTGCATTCTGAATAAGACTATTAGGAGTTTCTGGAAGGAAAAGTGCCCCAAGAGTTAGAATTGTGGCTGGAGCTGCTGCCATTGCCAGGGAAATTCTCCATCCCCAACCACCTTTAATCTTCTCAGTGCCGTAGTTAAGCAGGTTGGCTACTAAAACGCCAATACCAACACAAAATTGGAAGCCAATATTGAAAGCTCCTCTTGATTGGGGTGGTGCCATTTCAGATAGATATAAAGGGACAGACTGCAGATAAAATAATAAAATATGATCAAGAATATATTGTATTATGTAGCATAAAAATTTTCCCGAAATAGACAGATTCATCATTTGCTACAGAGGAAAAGAGATGTATATCTTACCTGATTGACAAAACCAACCCCCACACCAAGCAAAATGCGGCCAAATATTAGCATGTAGATATTATAAGCAGCCCCTCCAAGTGCAGCACCAGTGAGAAATGCAGCTCCACCAATCAAGATTGAGGGCTTGTCTTGCTTCACCGGCCAAATGTTCTAGTAACTGGTGAAGCAAAGAAAGAAGCAATAAGACCAGCAACATACAGTGTGGAGGTGAAGGAGGTCAGTAGTTGACTGTCGAATTTGCAGTAATTGCTTATCTTGGAGTCTAGCTTCATTTTCGTGTACACTTTTGGGAAGAATTTCTTCAAAAATGGTTCCATAGAGGTAACTCCACCTACAAAGGAAAGATTTCAATATGGTTCAAGCCTTAATGTAACATGATTATGAACTATTTTTTCCTAAGAGAAAGTGGCTCAAGGACCTGATATTCCAATATCATAGCCAAAGATAATTCCACCAGTTGCAGCAATCATAGAGGATAGCACCACAAACCATGTAATCCTCCCATTGTACGGCTGATTTTCACCTGTAACTGCCAGCCCTCCTGCCATGGCTTCCCTCCAAAACTTTCACAGTAGAGGACTGAAGAGGACGATGGTTAACATATAAGCGCTGACTAGTCAACTGAGGCTGTACAGAGTATGTCTTGAGTAGAACAGTCCAACTTGACTGCTAGACATCACCATCTATCATATCAGCATGACGGTGTAGGTATTTAATTTACTGGACAATTGGAAGCACGAGGAATTGAATTTAAGAGTTCAGACTACCAAACAAGGTATTGCTGTCATGAATTCAGGACCAAGTAACAAAAGTAAGATCACTCATTTGTTAGATGAGACATTGAGAGGTCAAGAAGTAACTACTCTGGTCTGATCCTCCCTATCTTGTGGTGATATGTAAAGAGTCCTAACTGATGAAGATATTGGCGTAGGAAAGTGATTATTCTTAGAAGAAGTATCATAAATATGCTGCATCCACTTGAAAATTTCATTGTGGTATTAAATTAATCAAGTACTTCGAGAAATTATTAAGCAGAATGTCGTTTATTCTACATAGAATTATTACAGACTATTGAGTTTTAAACTTAAAATTGATAAGCCCTACACTTTGTCCAAACCAAGATGATTAACATTATATTATTACTGTCTCTCTCAAGATGATTAACAATGGCATGGCTATATCAAACAGTAGTACAATTGGCAGTCAAATGTCCAGAGCCTTATTTTCCAATTTTTCTTCATCATCAAGAACAAATCTCTTCCAAAACCAATGCTCCCTCCAGATCATGCCCATCCTTTCGATTGGAAGATTCTTTGTCTCAGGCAATAATAGGTACACAAATACGGTCATCAATGTTAACCATCCAGCAAAAAAGAAAAAAATGCCAGCCTTGAAGTGGCACAGCATAGCTAGAAAATTCTGCGCACCGAGGAAAATGAAGAGAAAATCCACAGAAACTCGGATACTTTGTGCAGCTGATCTTATCTCCAGTGAAAAGATTTCACTTGTAACTAACCATCCCAATGGACCCCAAGACAAACCAAAACCAGCAACATATATGCAGACTAGGATCAAAACCAAGAAAGCATATGCATTGCTCAAATGACCATGATCTCCTAGCTTTACAACCATGATTCCTCCAACTAATAACTGCCCCTACAAACCAACATCAGAATGCCTCCTGTAATAAGTAGAACTCTT
The DNA here is from genome assembly GCA_025175665.1 of Cinchona pubescens. Classification (NCBI taxonomy): domain Eukaryota; kingdom Viridiplantae; phylum Streptophyta; class Magnoliopsida; order Gentianales; family Rubiaceae; genus Cinchona; species Cinchona pubescens. The sequence goes on from JANKKI010000118.1 coordinate 2,547,048, forward strand.
CGACCAACTTTGTCGACTATCAAAGACGTCAGAAACACTGCACTGCATTTTACAACTCCGATCAGTATTGCAGAGATGAGGGATGCACTTTCACCTTGACCTATAGTCCTGAAGAGTAGTGGAGCATAGAAGGTGATCACATTGATTCCAGTTACTTGCTGGCAAAAGGGTATGACTATTGCCATGATTAATTGAGGTCTATATTTTCTTTTTCTGATGTCCTTAAATGGATGTTTAATGGTTCTTGAAATGTTACTTGCTTGGATAAGATCATCTAGTTCTACTTGAACATCTTCGACACCACGGACTTTTTGCAGCACCATCTTGGCCTTTTCTTGGTTTTTGGAATGCTGAATTAGACTGTTGGGTGTATCCGGAAGGAAAAGAGCCCCAAGAGTAAGAACTGAGGCTGGGGCTGCAACAATTGCTAAGGAGACTCGCCATCCCCATCCACCTTTTACTAGATTTTTACATCAGCATAGTTTATAATGTTAGCTAGTGCAACACCAAATCCTACACAGAAATTGAAGGCTGAGGAAAAAGCTCCTCTGATGTTGGGTGGTGCCATTTCTGAGATATACAAGGGGACTGACTGCAAAACAAAAATTTATACTACTATAACATTAGTAACCAACAGAAGAAACTATATGCAACAAGTTAGCGAGTACTAGTGGTTCATGTGGCGGTGATAACCGTTCCATTGGAATGGTATCAAGTGATAAATTTGACATCAGAAGTGAATATTACAAATATTTGCTTGTAGATTGGATTTAAGAAAGTAAATGTCAAATATATATGCCAAAATTGCATCTTGTTATAGATTTGCTTGTACATTGATTTTAAGAAAGTAATAAGTAGTCAAATATAAATAAATAAATATATATATATATATATATATATATATATATATATATATTTACTGTTAATCGTTGCCGAATTCGGATATTAGATTAACTCCTACGTGAAAAATCTTCATTTTACAGACTTAGAAAATCAATAAACAATATCTAATGTAGTTGTACCTGGTTCGAAAAGCCAAGCCCAATCCCAAGTAAAACTCGGCCAAATATTAGCATGATTAAATTATATGCTGCACCACTTATTGCAGAACCAATGAGAAATGCAGCTCCACCTAGGAGGATGGACGACTTGCGCCCGAAGGTCCTAGTAATTGGTGAAGCACAGAAGGAAGCAACAAGGCCAGCTATGTATAGAGAAGACGTAAAAAAGGTCAGCAATTGACTATTAAATTTGCAGTAGTTGCTCGTCTTGCTATCTTTTTTCATCTTATTATACACCTCCGGAAAAAATTTCTTCAGAAAGTGATTCATAGAGGATACCCCACCTTCACATTCAGATGGATATCAATTAAAATTAATTCCTAAAGATTACACTTCGCCAAGATAAAAAAGATAGTACTATAATAAAAAAATAAAAATAAAAAAAAGAAACCTGAAATTCCAAGATGATCAAAGCCAAAAATAAGTCCACCAGTTGCAGCCACAGCACAAGATAAGACCAGAAACCATGTGATCTTGGCATTATATTGGCCACCTTCACTTCTTGTTTTCGCCATTTCAACAGCCATATCTCTCAACCGCTCACAAAGTAGTGAAAGTTGAAGGAGTAAGACACTAGACAAATACTGCAGACACCACAAAGCAAGTGGCCAATGGGCTTAAATTTCCAAAAGTTCCAGTAAGTGCACGAGGAATTGGCTGACCCCAGTTTAAAATGATAGTAGGGTGCAATCGTAATCAAGTGACAATTGCAATTGTTCGGTTAAATTGAAAAAATATATTTTTTTTTCATATAATTTTTTGGTATTCGATTGACAAAATAAAAATATTTTAAATAAAAATTTTTAACAGTTTCATCTTTAATTTTATGAATACAAGTTAAAAAAATTTATAACAATAGTAATAAAAGATTGATTTTGTTGAAAATTAAATAATTTTATAATGTATTATTAGTAAATATACATAACGATAATTATATTGCTGTTGCTGTGGGACCCACGATTAAAAGAAAAAACGAATGGACGAGAATTGAAAACTAAAATAACTTTAGGAAATGAAATTATAAAAGTAAGTATTTGAAATTTAATGTTACTCTTGAATTATCCAAAAAATAACTTACTTTCAAAATTTTCACAAATTATTTTTAATCAAAAAAGAAAAATTAAAAAATATTTTTCAATGAAAAATATTTTCAATCTAGCCGAACACACCCTCAATGACATCAAATATAAAGTCATTATGTCTGTAAACATAAACACAAATGAAGACATTATGCACTAAAATCTGAAAAGGTTATTATTACATGAACACTAGCAGAATGAAAATTATGCTCAATTCCGTCATAAAGTACATCATACTACCAAAGTAGTTGAATGTTTCAAGAATTAGTTAACCAGAATGTAGGTTATTCTACAGAGGAGAGTGCATAAATTCTCTTGAAGTTCTGACAAGCGGTACTTGTAATAGATTGTCTACAGACAAATTTTGTGATTTATCTTGGACTATATAAGTTCTTCATAGTTGAACAGAAAAGGCTTTCCCAGCCTTCCAAAACCTTTTTTTCAGTTGGAACATTCTTTATCTTGGGCAGTAATAGGTAGACGGACGCGGCCATCATTGTCACCCCTTCGCCGAAAAAAGAAGAAAATTCCAGCCTCGAAGTGGCACGGCATAGCTAGAAAACTCTGAGCAATAAGGAAAATGCACACCAAGTCCAAAGCAACTCTGATACTTTGTGCAGCAGATCTTATGTCCAAGGGAAATATTTCACTTTCAACTAACCAACCTCCAATGGTTCCCAAGACAAACCAAAACCAGCAACATAAATGCAGATAAGGAAAAGAACTGTTAACTCCGTACCTTTAAACTAATGGTTATTAATTTATTATTTGCTTTCTTTTTATTAGTTACATATAAAATATAATTAATGATAAGAGTTTTTTTTTTTTTTTGGTACAATATAGTTAATTATACTACTTTTATTATTGCATTTAGAATCATCTTTAATTGAAATAAATAAATTAAGAAATTTATGAAATAGAGAATAAATATGCTAATCCAATTAAGAAATTAGCGAGTTATTTGAAAATTCTTAACTAACTAGGATTCAGTCTATTGTTGATTCCCTATAATTATCCCTTACTCCACTTTCAATTCAATTAGGGTTATCAGACAAAAATAAGGAAACAATTCAAGAAGAATCTGGGGACGATAATTATAGAGGGGAGAAAATGGCAAAAACGTCATATAGGTGAGAATAAAATGCAACCCTAAGAGGAAAAAGAAAATAACAAGAAGATATGAGAGATACAGAGATCGGCAAAGAAAAAAAAAAAAAAAAAAAAAAAGAAAAGAAAAAAAAAAGGAACTCCATAGATCCTTAATAAATAGTAAGTGTTTATTTTTTAATTTAGTGGGTACCTATATGGGTAGATCCTTAATAAATAGTAAGTGTTTATTTTTTAATTTAGTGGGTACCTATAAATGGGTAGAACACGTATAATTTGTTGTTGACAATTGTTTGTAAACATGTGTTTAGAAGAATCTATCAATTATTTGGACTTATGATTTATATGATTCATGTTATTTCTTGTATTTTCATAATTAAGGTAGAAAATTAGAAATATATATGTATCCAGAAATTATGTGATACGTCAATGATTCTATGTGATTCATGTGTTATCTATTTCTCTAAAATATAAGAATTTGATGACAAAAATATGAAATCCAGTAACTAAAATTCAATCACACAACACTGTATAACTATAGTAAAACAGTTTTAGATTAATTTAGAAAACTCGAATTAGTGTGCCATTTTTAAAATAAATAAATAAAACTAGACTTTTAGATTTTTTTTTTTTTTCTATATAAAAATCAAGTTCTAGACAGTTGTAGATTAATAATGAGAAATCTTGGAATTTGATTCATAAAAATCTGTCCCGAAAATTTATATATTCTGTCTTGTTTGTAATTTTTGAATATGTTGCTTTCCGAATATGAATTTGACTTTTACATAAGATTTGTAACCCTTTAGATCTAGTTTGTGGAACTATAAATAACATAGTAATCCGATCATTATAGCCTGATATATGTTAATTTTTGTAAAACTGTTCTGATATGGAAAACAGTGTTTACTTAATATGGTTAATATGTTCATGACTAATTTTGTGTCTTTTTAGAATAATAATCCGAGTAAACTTTCTTTATATAATTTATAGATGATTAAAATCACTTTCTAACAATATAAAGTATGCATTTTTTGATTTATATATATATGTTAAATTATAATAGTTTTACTAAATTCTACCTATCTGAAAATTTAAAATGTAATTCAAAAATTTTATTAGTAAATTAAGATATTTTAAAACAGTAATTTAGGGATAACTCCTAAATGAAGGCTTCAACATTCTGAACATATTTTCTAACGATATAAAGATCACATCTATACGATTTATATATTTCAATATATACAAGTTTTACTAAATAATATCAAAAATTTTAAAAATTTGTTTGAACTATCCTACTTTTATATTTATGAATTGTTCAATTGGATACTTTGGTCTAATCAATGAAAATTAGTTGTTGGAAGTTATTACGTGTATTAGTGTATTTTAATAATAATTTATGTTTAATACGTTGGCTTAAAAAAATATTTGTATTAAAATTATTTGTGCTATCTTATGTGGTTGTGAGGTTTCATATGTTGTGATAGCTAAAATATGATTTATGATGAAATATAAGTATAATTATTAGATCATAAAAATGTCATTTTAGGAAGGGGTTTCGATATTTCGTTAATTTATTGTATGTTTTAGATTGAGAAATTATGGTTTGTGTTTAAAGGAATGGAAATGATATGAGAGGTATAGCAATGGAGTGAGGTAAGTGATGCCTATTTCCTTTTATCGTTTGTCAAATGTTTTACAACTGATCAATTGTTTAAAAGTATTTTACGATATGCAAATCAGATTGAATGCACTTGATACATGCTGCATGTGGTTTGTTGAATACCTCTACTATAAATGTAATTGAATGTTAAATGTATGTGAGAATGTGACTGGATGTCACCAAATATGATCGAATGTGATGTGTGTACGTAAACTTCATTGATAAACATATGTTATTCGGTGAAATCTAGTTCTCATCATTACTATTGTTACTGTTACTGCCATTCACCCTATCTAGCGGATTCCTAATAATTAGACTTAGATATCAATAGCCGACTAACTTATGTGAACCGTGAGCTAACTAATTGAGCGTTCATTGTTATTGTTTAATGCGTTAAATGTATGAATTGTTAATGTGTAATTAATGCATGATTGTTTGAATGTCAGTATGCCAATATATATGATTGTGTGATCAATCCAATAAAAGGAAACAAAACGTACTTGTTGAGCAATGTGTTTGCTCATCCCATTATTTTTAACAGTTTTGTAGTACATGAGATTAATGAGTTAGTTCTTGAGTAGAAGACAGCTGAGAAGTTTTGTGGATTCAACATTGAATAGAATTTAATGTCTTAATTTTTTTAGGTACCAACTTTTATAATAGATAGTAGATTGATTTAATAATTGACATATTCTTATTGTCAATAATTTTTATATATTATGTATTAATTTTGACTCATTATATTATGAATTAATTTTGACTTATTATACTGTTGTCTTATATGTTTAAGATTTTATCCTAAAATAGGAAATATCATTATCTCGAATTTGAAGCGTGACAAAGAACCAAATATGCATATGCATTGCTCAATCTGCCCTGATAACCTAGCTTTAAAGCCATGATTGCTCCTATTAAAAGCTGACAAACTTACATTAGAGCTTCCCCTATAATAAATACATCTCTTCAACCCATTTTGTCAACAGATGTCAAACATATTGCATTACAAAAAAATACTTAGATAGATCCGATTTTTGATTCTACCTATAAATTCTGTAGTCAAAATTAAATTTTAACGAATCTTACTTACATCAACTAATGTCATAAATCTCTAAGATTTAATCTATAAAAATAGTTTACTACAGAGTTTACAAATAAGACCAAAAATCGAGTCTACCTAAATATTTGCCATTGCACTACTACCTACAACACCAGTCACAACTGCGGACATTAGCGATGCACTTTCGCCTAGACCAACAGTTCTAAAAGAGTATTGGAGCATGAAAGGGGATGAAATTTATTCCTGTTGTTTGCTGGAAAATTGGTATAGCTATGGACATCACGAGTTGAGGCCTAATTGCCTGGAAAAATTCAGGGATCTTGTAGATAAACTCTGACAGATTAAGCATCTGGATAGTACCTACAAAACAATGGCATGGCAATTTCAAACAGAAATTTAATTAGCAGTCAAGTTTCCTCAGCCTTATTCTCTAAATAGTCTTCATCATCAAGCACAAATCTCTTCCAAAACCAATGCTCCCTCCAGATCATGTCCATCCTTTCGATTGGAACGTTCTTCGTCTCAGGCAATAATAGGTACACAAACGAAGTCATCAAAGTTAACCATCCCGCGAAAAAGAAGAGAAAATGCCAGCCTTGAAGTGGCACAGCATAGCAAGGAAATTCTGCGCACCAAGGAAAATAAGAGAAAATCCACAGCAACTAGGATACTTTGTGCAGCTGATCTTATCTCCAGTGCAAAGATTTCACTAGGAACTAACCATCCCAATGGACCCCAAGACAAACCAAAACCAGCAACATATATGCAGACTAGGATCAAAACAAAGAAAGCATATGCATTACTCAAATGACCTTGATCTCCTAGTTTTACAGCCATTATTCCCCCAATTAATAACTGACAAACCAACATCAGAATTCCCCCTACAATAAATGTATCTTTTCGACCCTTTTTGTCTACTATATAAGACATCAGAAATATTGCACCACATTTTACAACTCCGATCACTATTGCGGAAATGAGAGATGCACTTTCACCAAAACCTATAGTCCTGAAGAGTACTGGAGCATAGAAAGTGATCACATTGATACCTGTTACTTGCTGGCAAAATGGTATTGCTATTGAACATTATAAATTGAGGTCTATATTTTTTTTTTCTGATGTCCTTAAATGGATGTTTAATACTTCTTGAAATGTTACTTGCTTGGACAAGATCATCTAGTTCAACTTGAACATTATCGACACCACGGACTTGTTGCAGAACCCTCTTGGTCTTTTCGTGGTTTTTGGAATGCTGAATTAGGCTGTTGGGTGTATCGGGGAGGAAAAGAGCCCCTAGAGTAAGAATTGAGGCTGGGGCTGCTGCCATTGCTAAAGAGACTCGCCAACCGCAACCACCTTTGATTTTTGTGGCAGCATAGTTTATAAGGTTAGCCAGTGCAACACCAAATCCTATGCAGAAACCGAATGAATAGGAAAAAGCTCCTCTATTTTTGGGTGGTGCCATTTCAGAGAGGTACAATGGGACTGACTGCAAAACAAAAATTATAGCATTGGTAAATAGTAACCAACAGAAGGAACTATATGCAACGAGTAAGTGAAATGGAAAAGTTTGCTAATGGGTTCAATATAAAGTCATGGTTGAGGTGATGAGGTTACCATAGTTATCGAATACGCGATATTGGTATGTGGAGCAAGTATCGGAACGTAATACATCACTTTGAAAAAAAATAATAAATATATCATGTACATGTGAATTCAGAATGTGGACCGTGATATAGTTGCATGCAAATTGGTACACAATTCGTTGGGTAACTTAACAAATAAGGTAACTATAGAGTGTACCACTCGTGCCAAAATTTGGCAAAAATCATAAAACCAACATCAAAATCAGAAATATTTGCTTGTGAATTGATTTTAAGAAAGTAACTAGTCAAAGACAAGTTTTCAAATTCTAATATTTGTATAAGCCACAGCGTATCATAATCGAATATGAGGGACTATTCCAGTCTTTCACCTACAACTCGTGCGAGTCAGGTCAGAGTGTCATACTCGGCCGGGTTTTTAAACTAGACAAAAATCTTGATTTTACAGGCTTAGCTGAGTAAACTTCCAGCTAGGATATTAGAAGCCAGCTATGGTCAGAGACCTCCCTTTTTAATTCCTTCTTTTCGACTCCATATGATCAGTAAAGTTGTACCTGGTTAGCAAAGCCAATCCCGACTCCAAGTATAACTCGGCCAACGATTAGCATGATTACATTATAGGCTGCACCACCTATGGCAGACCCAATGAGAAATGCAGCTCCGCCTAGGAGGATCGATGACTTGCGCCCAAAGGCTCTAGTAATTGGTGAAGCACACAAGGAAGCAACAAGGCCAGCTATGTAGAGAGAAGAGGTGAAAAAGGTCAGCAATTGACTATTGAATTTACAGTAGTTGCTGGTCTTGCTATCTTCTTTCAACTTATTGTATACCTCCGGGAAGAATTTCTTCAAAAAATTATCCATAGAGGATACTCCACCTTCACATTCAATCGAAATCAATTAATATGCATGCACTACTAAAAATTTGTTAATTACCTGCATATTTTGCTGCGGATTATAATTCCGCAAAAGAATTTCTGATTTGGGTGCCAAAATAATCGTTATAGAGGATAGCCTTAGGACTATATTACAACTGTCTCTTATACACATCTAGATGTGTACTGTCTCTTATACACATCTAGATGAACAAGATAGTCTTAATAGGTGACAAATAATGCCTACGCATGTGTATAAGAATCCCCATTGGTATACTGGTATACTGATAAACGATTATACACATATACGATGTGTATAAGAGACACTTGCATACTAAGAAACAAATTCTTATCTCTTTACACACATAAGAGATATTAAGAGACAGCTATTGTAGTGCATAGTCCTCGACAAATTATGGATAACAAACAGTTGAAAAAATGTAAACAACACAACAAAAATCTATACGATAACAAACAAAATAAAAAAAATAAAAATAAAATAAAAATGCAAAAATTATAGCAAATATCATACAGAAATTAGGGATAAAAAATCAAAATAACATAGTCTATACGATAACAAACAAAATAAAAATAAAAATAAAAATAAAATAAAAATAAAGCAAAATTATAGCAAAAATCCTACGAAATTAGGGATAAAAAAATGAAAATAACATAGCAAAATCCTACACAATTTATTGACAACAAATAAAAAACTGAAAATAACAAAATAAACCACCCACAAAAATCAACAAAAATTATGGATAACAAGAATTAAAAAAATAGATAAAAGAAATAGAATCTTTCCTCCACTAATAAAGATAGAACTAAAGGAAAAGATAAAAAATATCATTTAATATTTTCTTAATTTTTCAAGGTCATAAATAATTTGGCACGAAAGACAAATTGCCTACAGTCACGTATAAGAAAGATGAGACTAAAAGTAATATATAATAAGGTTAAATGTGAAAAACCCCTGAACTTACATTCCAGTTGTTGTGTGTCTCCCTCTTAATTTATTTAATTACCACTTTACTTTCTTATCCCTTACTTTCTCATGTTTTAAGACAAAATTACTTTTACTATTTTAATAATATTTTTCTTCTTCTTACCAATAATTTATTTTCTCCCACGTATTTTTCCTTTTTCCTTCTTACTTATTCTTTCTTGCTACCGCTAAACTATTATACTACTAGTAATTAGTTAGTTAAAAATTGTAATTTTTTTTACGAGTGTATAAATAATTTATTAAATAAATAATTTTTTAATACAAGCAACATACATATTTCAATGGTATAGTATTGATCTTTTGAGTTTATTAATGATATAATTAACAAATAAACAAACTATAAAAAGATAAAATAATTTGTTAAAAACATTTAAATATATATTCTAAGTATGCGAACAAATTTTTTTACGTCATATTATTCGCGTGTCATATTTTAATTGAATTTATTGTAACTCTAGAAACTCTTATATTAGGCAACCGTAATATTTTTGAAGTCGATATTATACCATAAATAAAAGATTGTACATTATTTTTCTGTCTCATTCTATAATTTTATTTGTATATTAAAATAAAAATTTTAATTTCTTTTAGCTCAAAATTTTTATTTTTATTTATTAATCTTATTATAATAATAATTAATCACAAACTTTATATTACAACTATTTATATTTATTGTATTCAAACTTGATTAACTTATAAATTAAATTATTTAGACAAGTGTGAAAAATTAAAACTTTAATTAATTAATTATTAAAAATAATGTAATTATTTAGTAGTAGTAAGAGAGAATAGTCGGAAAAAAAATAAGTGTCGCTCGCAAAAACGAAACCATAATAAACTTGCAGTCCCAGTATAGAGCCTAATTGTAGTAGACGAAGATGTTCACCTAGGATAAGCACACAAACCTGAACTTTAGAAAGTAGACGACAGAGATGCTACGACAGAATTGCCTAAGATGGCATAAGAGACTCGATCATCTCTTTCTTCAATTCAATTTACGCATTTGTCTTTTGAATTGAGAAAATAAATAAAAGAAGAAGAAGTAAAGAAAAACAATAATAATTAAAAGAATAAGATTAATTTTATCTTAAAATATAGAAAGAGGTAAAGTATTTATTGAATAAGTTGAAGAATATAATTGTAATTGGGTGCAAGTTGAAGAGTTTTCTATATTTAACCCTATATAATAAGATCAAAGTCAAAAGAAAATAATAATAATAATAATAATAAAGAAACCTGAAATTCCAAGATCATAGCCAAAGATGAGTCCACCAGTTGCAGCAACCGCACAAGATAACACCAGAAACCCTGTGACCCTGGCATTATATTGGCCATTTTCACCTTTTGTTATCGCCATTACCGCACCAATTTCTCGCAACAGCTCGCTAAGTTGTGAATGTTGCAGGAGTAACACTGTTAGACTTGAGATTCGCTTAATGCCCACGTCACAAAGTCAGTCCTAGTCATAACACGTGTCCCAGTGCCAGAGACACGTATACTGTATACATAGCAAATAAAAAAGGTTAATTACACTTTATCTTTGAACTTCTATCTATATATTATTTGTACTTTATCTCCTAAATCTTAAAAATGTATACTTTACCCCATCTAAAAGATTCTATCATATATATATATATATATATAATTATAAAAAGATAATGTGGACATTTATTTTGACATTATTATTCTTCAAACATTTTTAGATAAATTAGATTCCTTTTTATTTCATTTTTAATGATTTCATATAATATATTTTTGTTTTGTAAGAATAACAGAATTTTTTTATCACAATTTTCTTAATAAAATTATGTATTATTTTTCTTCATTTTTAAAACTAAATACTAATATAGTGAACTTTTACAATACTTTTTGTTCAATTTTTTTTGCAAGATCTAAACATATTGAAAATAAAATAAGTAAGTAGATTTATTTTATTTATATAAATAATTTTATGCTTACACAATACATCCTTAACAAAAAAAAATTTTAAAAAAATTACAAATAAAGAAAATAAAAAAAAATTCATGTGTTTTGATGTCGTACAAAAAAATGTACTAGATAAAGATGGTTAATTTAATTAAAAAAGATTCAATTAATAACCTTATTATTAATTGTGAAATGAAAATTATATTCTTATGTAAGATATCTTTTAATTTTAAAAAATTATTTTGTAATTTATATTTAACGTGTTTAGTTCATGCAAAATAAAAATGAGCAAAAAATAGTTGTAAAAATCTCTTTTTTGTATTTAGTTTTGTAAATAAAGAAAATAATGTATAAGTTGATTAAAGAATTTTGAAAATTCATAAAATTTTCTTATAGTCCCGAAATAAAAAATAAATAAAAAGAATGTGTTCAGTCGTTAGAAATTAATTAAAAGTAGAAAAACTTTAAACACAAATTGTTGGAGGAAATTTTTGTCAAAATAAATATGCACATCATTTTTTATAATTATTTATATAATGGAATCTTTTAAGAAAGGGCAAAGTATATATTATTTGGGTTCAGAAGGCAAGCTGCAACTATAGTGTTGGTTCAAGGGGCAAAAGTGTAATTAACCCTAAAAAAAATCTTATATAGATCATAATCCATGATAAGCGTGTGTATCTTATAATTAAAAACACATATCACAACATAATTTTTTTATATCAGCATATATTACTCAACTCATTTAACTCTCGATGATATAATTATTGTTTCAGTTTAAAAGAAAAAGAATACAAAGTCATAGAGGAATTCTACAGTCCATTTTAGGGAACCATTTCCTTTGTTTTAAAAGTTTGTACAGTATAAACTTTTAAAGCATATGTTGTTGTACTTTACAAACATTTAAAGTACAAGAGAATAATTTCTTAAAAGAAACTGTAGAATTTTCCAAAGTCATATGTGAATAGGAAAATATTTAAGTATGTTTGGTATACAATTTGATTTTGTAACCTTGTGTTGTTTAAGAAATCATATAAATCATGTGATATCGATTAGCATCACTCGTATAATAGGGTATATTAATGTCATATGATATTAGGAAAATACTACTATAGACCCGGTCTTTGACCTCACCTGTAGACCCTGCGGTCAAGATTAAGGACCAGGTGTTTGATTCACATTCGGGAATCGGAATCGGAATCGGAATCATAAACCCCACTATTGGTATGGATTTATATCATTCCCCCTTACTTGTTTGGTTTAACATAGGAATGGGTTTTATTATGATAATTAGTTACTCAACTTGAAATCCATGCCACAAGTGGGAAATGAAAGTAAGTATTTTCTAACACTTTTATTCCCATAGAATGATTCCCATAGTGTTCAACCAAACACCATCTATGGGTATCATTAACTTTGATTCCCATTTCCCCCTCTCATACCCATAAACCAAACACCTCCTAAATCGTATAGAATCTTGCTTACATCAGCTTATGTCATAGATTCCATAACATTTAATCTACACTACAGCATCTACAAGTGGGATCAAATACCAGATCTACCTAAATATTTCCCATGATATTATATGACTCCTTTGATTTCTTAGATAAGCACAAGTATTTATGGTGAGCTTGTATTACCAAACCTACATTTTCTCTATCTATAAATTTCCAAAAAAATAAAAGTTGCTCATATGAATCTTGTCAAGTTAAATGTTCTACTTTTTGGAATTGAGAATTTAATGAAAGAAGGCTAAAGAATTACTAATTTTTTACTATTAGCTTTCTGAAGAAAGCCAAAAAGGAAATCGAAGTATAATTATTGAGAATTTTACAATTCATTATTTCATTGTGCTTTAATAATTTATACAATATAATATCATATTTTTTAAAAGTATATATTATATATGTAAGTATAACGGAGTGATTTCGTTACGAGACTGTAAAATTATTCGTATAATTATAGTTAAATACTTAAATTTAGACATCCATTATCTTTCAAGTTTCAATTATCTTCCTTTTCAACTACGAGCAAAATATAGAATTTCGAGTCTTATTTCAACATAAAATCAAAACAAAATGGCAAAAGTCAATTTATTTGCCAATTCTTTTTGTTCATTTTCTTTCACTAAATCCTTCAGATGGGCTTTTGTAGTTTTGTGCATATTTTTGAAGGATAACAAACAAACTGGGTCGTATGCCTTGTATCTTTTGTTTTGTCCCACATTGATTTGGGAAGAATATTTCTCTCCCACCTAATATTATAAATTAAGGGTCTTAATTAAACTTTTAAGTGCACCAAGCCAAGAGAGATTTAGTAGGCTTTCAGGGCTTTTATGGCCATCCAGCCTTTTATCTTATTTGGGTTTTCTTGTGCTTTTGTTATAATGGTGCCTAATAGCCCATTTTGTGGAGGTCTCTCTAAATTTGTATTCCTCTTAAATTAGTAGATTTGTGGAGGTCTCTCTAAATTTGTATTCCTCTTAAATTAATAGATTTTTTCCCCTTCACCCGTAGACGTATAGATTTTTTCCCCTTCACCTGTAGACGTAGGTCGATTTGTCGATTTGACCGAACCACGTAAAATCTGTGTGTCCCTTTTGTTGCAATATTTCTATTATTTATATTCGTTATTATCTTCAAAGGCTTATTAAGTAATTTCTGCAAATATCCGGGGTTTCAGATCCTAACAAAAAATTTGTTGAGTATACCTTGTATCTTTTGTTTTGTCCCACATTGGGTTAGGAATAATATTTTCTCCCACCCAATGTTATAAATTAAGGGTCTTAATTAAACTTTTAAGTACACCAAGCCTAGAGAGTTTTAGTGGGCTTTCAGGGCCTTTATGGCTATCCGACCTTTTATCTTATTTGGGCTCTCTTGTACTTATGTTATAGTGGTGCCTATAACCCATTTTGTAGAGGTCTCTCCAGATTTGTATTTCTTTTAAATTAGTAGATTTTTTCCCCTTCGCCCGTGGACGTAGGTCGATTTGACCTCCAGATTTGTATTTCTTTTAAATTAATAGATTTTTTTCCCTTCGCCCGTGGACGTAGGTCAATTTGACCGAACCACGTAAAATTTGTATGTCCCTTTTGTTGCAATATTTCTATTATTTATATTCGTTATTATTTTCAAGAGTTTATTAAGTAATTTCCATAAATATCCGATGTTTCAGATCCTAACAAATTGGTATCAGAGTTTCGAAACCGAGGACCCGAGTTAAGCCGATTTGATAGTAATGAAGTTTTGGGTTGAGAAATTTTGAATCATGGGTTACTCGTTGACAAGTAATTTCTTCTTGGTATTGGTCGTTGTGTTACTCTCTTCTTTGTGTATTATTCTTTGTGTATTGGACGTTTGAGCTTCCGGTTGGTCCGTCTGGTATTGGTGAAGAGTTTTGTTGGACCTATTTTGTAGATAAAGAGTGGGATTGTGTTGAGTACAAATTTGAGACTTTGTTGCAGAAGGTGGAGTTATATTGATTTATTTGTGAATTCGAGAATCTGGGCCATTGAGTTTTTGTGGAGAAGGTGGAACGAGAATCTGGGCCATTGAGTTTTTGTGGAGAAGGTGGAGAATTTCCAGATTTACTATTTTATGAGGATTTATTATGCGATACAAGTCAATGTGAAGATTTGTTGAATATGCCTTGTATCTTTTGTTTTGTCCCACATTGGTTTGGAAAGAGTATTTCTCTCCCACACAATGTAGTATAAATTAAGGGCCTTAGTTAAGCTTTTAAGTGCACTAAGCCAAGAGAGGTTCAGTGGGCTTTCAGGCCTTTATAGCCATCCAACCTTTTGTCTTATTTGAACTATCTTGTACTTTTGTTATAGGGGTGCCTATGGCCCATTTTGTGGAGATCTCTCCAAATTTGTAATCCACAATCCTCTTAAATTAGTGGCCCTTCGCCCGTACATGTGACATGTGTGCGGGCGATTTGACCGAACCACGTTAATCTTTGTGTCCCTTTTATCGTTATATTTCTCTTTATTTTCTTTTATCGTTATATTTCTCTTTATTTATATTCGTTGCTGTTTTCAAGAGCTTGTTAAGTAATTTTCGCAAATATCCTATATTCGTTACTGTTTTCAAGGGTTTGTTAAGTAATTTTTGCAAATATCTGGAGTGTCCCTTTTATTGTTATATTTCTCAGAGATTGTTAAGTAATTTTCGCAAATATCCTATATTCGTTACTGTTTTCAAGGGTTAGTTGAAGTAATTTTTGCAAATATCCGGAGTTCCAAGGACTTGTTAAGTAATTTTCGCAAATATTCGGAGTTCCGATCATAACAGTTTGCTCACCCCATTATTTTTAATATTTTTGCAGCGTATGAGATTAATGAATTTGTTCCCGGTTTTCGCAAATATCTGGAATTCCGATCCTAGTAGTTTGCTCACCCCATTATTTATTTTTAATATTTTTGTAGCCTATGAGATTAATGAATTAGTTCTCGGGTAAAGGACAACAGGGAAGTTTTGTGGATTCAACATTGAATAGTTGAATGTCTTAATTAAGTTTTGTGGATTCGACATTGAATAGTTTAATGTCTTAATTTTTTTGACATCAACTTATGTAACAGGTAGTAGATTGATTTAATAGTTGACATATTATTGTTGTTTATAATATTTATGTATTATAGATTAATTTTGACTCATTGTATTATAGATTAATTTTGTCTCATTATATTATTATCTTGTATATTCAGAATTTTATCATAAGATGCAACAAGAACCAAATATGCATATGCATAGCTTTAAAGCCATAATTGCTCCTATTAAAAGCAGACAAACTTACATTAGAGCTCCCCTATAATAAATACAACTCCTCGACCGATTTTGTCTACACATGTCAAACATATTGCACTACTACCTACAACAACATTCACAACTGCAACTGCGGGCATAAGCAATGCACTTTCGCTTAGACCAACAGTTCTAAAGAGTATTGGAGCATAAAAGGAGCTGACATTTATTCCTGTTGTTTGCAGGAAAATTGGATAGCTATGGACATCACGAGTTGAGGCCTAACTGCCTGGAAAAATTCAGGGATCTTGTAGATAAACTCTGACAGATTAAGCATCTGGATAGTACCTACAAAACAATGGCATCTAGATATCAAACAGTAATAAAATTAGCAATCAAATGTCCTGAGCCTTATTTTCCAATTTTTCTTCTTCATCAAGCACAAATCTCTTCCAAAACCAATGCTCCCTCCAGATAAATCTACTAGCGTGTCCATCCTTTCAATAGGAAGATTCTTTGTCTCAGGCAATAATAGGTACACAAATACGGTCATCAATGCTAACCATCCAGCAAAAAAGAAGAAAATGCCAGCCTTGAAGTGGCACAGCATAGTTAGAAAATTCTGCGCACCGAGGAAAAAGAAGAGAAAATCCACAGAAACTCGGATACTTTGTGCAGCTGATCTCATCTCCAGTGAAAAGATTTCACTTGTAACTAACCATCCCAATGGACCCCAGGACAAACCAAAACCAGCAACATAGATACAGACTAGGATCAAAACCAAGAAAGCATATGCATTGCTCAAATGACCATGATCTCCTAGCTTTGCAGCCATGATTCCCCCAATTAATAACTGACAAACCAACATCAGAATTCCCCCTAAAATAAATAGAATTTTTCGACCGTTTTTGTCTACTATATAAGACATCAGAAATATTGCACCGCATTTTGCAGCTCCGACAACTATTGCAGAAATGAGGGAAGCTCTCATCTCCAAAACCTATAGTCCTGAAGAGTAACGGAGCATAGAAAGTGATCACATGGATACCTGTTACTTGCTGGCAAAATGGTATTGCTATTGACATTATAAATTGAGGTCTGTATTTTCTTTTTCTGATGTCCTGAAATGGATGTTTAATACTTTTTGAAATGTTACTTGCTTGGACAAGATCATCTAGTTCAACTTGAACATTATCAACACCACGGACTTGTTGCAGAACCCTCTTGGCCTTTTCGTGGTTTTTGGAATGCTGAATTAGGCTGTTGGGGGTATCGGGGAGGAAAATAGCCCCTAGAGTAAGAATTGAGGCTGGGGCTGCAGCCATTGCTAGGGAGATTCGCCATCCCCAACCACCTTTAATTTTTGTGGCAGCATAGTTTATAAGGTTAGCCAGTGCAACACCAAATCCTATGCAGAAACTGAATGCAGAGGAAAAAGCTCCTCTGTTTTTGGGTGGTGCCATTTCTGAGAGGTACAATGGGACTGACTGCTGTACAAAACAAAAAGGTTTATAGCATTGGTAAATAGTAGCCAACAAAAGGAACTATATCTATATGCAACGAGTAAGTGAAATGGAAAAGTTCACTACTGGGTTCAAAGTTGCGGTCAAGACAATGACTGTACTATAGTTACTGAATACCCGACATTGGTACTTACAATGAGTATCAAAACATAAAACATTACTTTGAAAAAAGTAACAAATATATCATGTATAACGAATTTACGATGTGATTCGGGATACAGTTACGTGTGAATTGGTACATAATTCGTTGAGTAATTTAGTAAATTAGGTAATTATTGACTGCATCACTTAGGCCATAATTTGGCAAAAATTATAAAAAAACAATGTCAAAATTAAAAATATTTTCTTGTAAATTGATTTTAAAAGTAAATAGTCAAAGATAAATTTTCAAATTCTAACATTTGTATAAGTTAGAACAGCATATCATAATCGAATATGGGGGGACTGTTCTAGTCTTTCACAAACAACTCGTGCGAGTTGGTTTAAGTCAGTCAGATTGTCAAATTCGGCCGAGTTTTTAAACTAGACACGAAAAATCTTGATTTTACAGGTTTAGATGAGTACACTTTCAGCTAGGATATTAGAAGCCTGTCAGTGCCGTCCCTTTTTAATTCCTTCTTTTTGACTCGTAAAGTTGTACCTGGTTAGCAAAGCCAATCCCGACTCCAAGTAAAAGCCGGCCAACTATTAGCATGATTACATTACAGGCTGCACCACCTATGGCTGACCCAATGAGAAATGCAGCTCCGCCTAGGAGGATGGATGACTTGCGCCCAAAGGCTCTAGTAATTGGTGAAGCACACAAGGAAGCAACAAGGCCAGCCATGTAAAGGGAAGAGGTGAAAAAGGTCAGCAATAGACTATTGAATTTACAATAGTTGCTGGTCTTGCTGTCTTCTTTCAACTTTTTGCTCACTTCCGGGAAGAATTTCTTCAAAAAATTATCCATAGAAGATACTCCACCTTCACATTCAATCGAAATCAATTAATATGCATGACATGCCATGATAATTAAAAGGATACTATTAAGTAAAACGTTTGCCTCAGTTTTATACTACATTTTAATAATTAAAAACATAAGTTTGAGGCACATGCATTGTTAAATTCCCCAGTCTCAAGTAGTGTATTCCCTCCATTTCATTTTAATTTTAATTTTCGAGGTAGTGCACATAACTATGTTAATTTACAAAAAGATAATTTAAAATGACTAAACTATTTTTGTTTACGTTGATATTTCTCAATTATATAATATTTTCTTCATTAATAAAGATAGAACTCAAGAAAAAGTTAAAAAATATTATTTAATATTTTCTTAATTTTCCAAAATGATAGACAATTTGACACAAAAGACAACTTGTCTAAATCACATATAAGTTGAAATTGAAAGTAAAACATAATGAGAGTTAAATGCAGAAACCCTGAACTTACGTCCTAATTGCAGTTTGCCTTCCCCTCAATTTATTTAATAAACATTTTACTTTTTTGTCCCTTACTTCCTCGTGCGTTTTAAGACAAAATTACCCTTACTATTTTAGTAATTTTTTTCTTTATTTTTTCTTCTTCTTACTAATTATTTATTTTCTCTCACATATTTTTCCTTTTACCTTCTTACCTATTCTTTCTTACTACTGCTAAACTATTATAACTACTAGTAATTAGTTAGTTAAAAACCGTAATTCTTTTACATGTGTATAAATAATTTATAAAATAAATAATTTTTTAATACAAGCATTATATATTTCAATAGTATAATATGGATATTTTGAGTTTTACTAATGATATAATTAACAAATAAACAAACAATAAAAAGATAAAATAATTTGTCAAAAATATTATATATATATATATATTCTAAGTATGCAAACATATTTTTTGTGTCATATTATTCATGTGTGATATTTTAGTTGAATTTAGTGTAACTCAAAAAACTTTTATATTAACAGTCGTAAATATTTTTTTATTATATTTTGTCAATATTACACCATAAATAAAAGATTGTACACGTTTTTTCATTCTATAATTTTATTTGTATATTAAAATAATTTTTTTAATTTATTCTAGCTCAAAATTTTTATTTTCTATTTGTTACAAACTTTATATTACAACAAGGTATATTTACTGTATTAAAACATGATTAATCCACAAATTAAATTGTTCAGGCACATGTAAAAAGTTAAAATTTTAATTAATTATCAAAAATAATATAATTGTTTAGCATTCGGAAGAGAGAATAGTAAAATAAAAATAAAAATAGAGAAAATAACTAAAAAGGAAAAAGAAGAAAATAACAATAATAACCAAAATAATAAAGTTAGTTTTGTCCCAAAATATAAAAGAAGGGATAAAGTGTTTATTAAATAAGTTAAGGGGTACAAACTACAATTGAAGTGTAAATTCAAGAATTTTTTCGTATTTAATCGTATATAATAAGATCAAAGTCAAAAGAAAATAATAATAATAATAATAATAATAAACCTGAAATTCCAAGATCATAGCCAAAGATGAGTCCACCTCTCTCGAAAGCGGCAGCAACGGCACAAGATAACACCAGAAACCATGTGATCCTCGCATTATATTGGCTATTTTCACCTTTTGTTATCGCCATTACCACTGCAATTTCTCTCTACTGCTCGCTAAGTAGTAAAAGTTGGGGGAGTAAACACTGTTAAAGGAGAGATTCGCTTAATGCCCACGCCACAAACTCACTCAGTCTAAATCATAAGACGTGTCCCATTGCCGGGACACACGTGCACATGACTAATACAAAATATTCTTACATAAACATAATTTATGAGATACATGTTCATCTTATAATTAAAAACACAAATCACAAAATAATTATTTTTATATCAATATACATTACTCAACTCATTTACTTTTTAATGATATAATTACATTTTCAATTTAAAAGAGAGAGAATATAAAGTCATATGTATATAAAAAAATATTTAAGTATGTTTGGTATATAATTTTATTACGTAACCTTACGTTATTTAAAAAATTACATAAATCATATAATATCGATATTAATATCAATTATATAATAAGATATGTCAACGTCACATGATATTATATGACTCATGTAATTTCTTAGATAATCACAAATATCAATGCTGAGCTCGTATTACCAAACTTACATTTTCTATGTCTATAAATTTCAGAAAAATAAAAGTTGACGGTACGAATCTTGTCAAGTTAAATGTTCTACTTTTTGGAATTGGGAATTTAATGAAAAGAAGGCTAAAGAATCACTAATTCTTTACTGTTAGATTTCTGAAGAAAGTCAAAAAGGAAATCTAAGGATAATCATTGAGAATTTTACAATCCATCGTTCTATTATATATTAATAAATTATATAATATAATATTATATATTTTAAAAGTATATATTATATAATTATGTATGCATAATGGAGTGATTCTATTAATAAATTTTTTTGTATAATTATAATTAAATACTTAAATTTAGACATCTACTGTCCTTCAAATTTCAATTATCTTTCTTTTCAACTACGAATAAAATATACAATGCCTTCGAGTCTTATTTCAGAATAAAATCAAAATAGAAATGGCAAATGTTAATTCTTTTTGTTCATTTTCTTTCACCTATCTGCTTGTCTTCAGACGGGCTTTTGTACTTTTGTGCATACTTCAGAAGGAACAAACTGGGCCTCAAATAAAAGAAAGCAGATGGGCTCCTATTAGTAGTTTGGGTTACTAATTAAATTCAAAAGTCCCATGTAAACTACAAAACGTAACGAGGGTCATTTTCGGACCCTATCCCGTCAAATTGTACCTGGGCTGGAGAATACTAACTCAATATTCCAGAATATTTTATTAAAAGGGCTGAAGATTGGCAAGAATCCAATATATTTTATCCAGAAGAATTCAACAATCTTGCACATTTTTTTTTTCTTGTACATAATTGTGAAAAAGAAAATTAATTTATAAAATCACAAATTTAGAACTATTTACTAAAATTATTTCACGTAAAAAAGTATAATAAATTATCAACTCTTACATATTCCATCAAATTTCGTTACGTTTTTTTGAAATATAGCGACACTTAAATAATTTTGTCACTTTATACAGATATCCCATTCTAAACACAATTAAAGTATATTAAAACCACTCAATACATACACCACTTCAGCCCACCCTCTTACAATCACAAGTACCACTGTCTTAAAAAAATTGTAGCCCCACTTTTATTCAAAGAAAACAAATCTAAGTAAATTAATGATACGTGAAAGGCATTTAGAAACACCCGAATAACGACTTAGCTTGGATAAACTTGGCATTGGAATTGGACAGGCATACATCAAACTGTTCTGAAAAAAGCATCAAGTTATTACTGAGAAAACAAGGTCACGGGAATTTGAGTTTTGTGCAAGGATTTAGCAGTTTTTTCAACTATTGTCAAACACAGAAATTTCTGACGATTGTGTTGCAAACACTAATTTATTAGTACTTCAGCCATCATGCTTCCTCAGCCACATTTCCTAATCAGTCTTCATCATTAAGCACAAATGCCTTCCAAAACCAATGTTTCTCCCTCCAGATCCTATCCATTTTTTCAATCGGAACGTTCTTTGTCTCGGGCAGTAATAGGTACACAAACGCGGTCATCATTATCACCCATCCACCAAAAAAGAAGAAAATTCCAGCCTTGAAGTGGCGCAGCATAACTAGAAAACTCTGAGCAATAAGGAAAATGAACAGAGAGTCCACAGCAACTCGGATACTTTGTGCAGCTGATCTAATCTCCAGGGGAAACATTTCACTTGGAACTAACCAACCCAATGGACCCCAAGACAAACCAAAACCAGCAACATAAATGCAGATAAGTAACAGAACCAAATATGCATTTGCATTGCTCAATTTTCCCTGATCACCTAACTTTAAAGCCAGAAGTGTTCCTATTAAAAGCTGACAAATTAACATTAGGCCTCCCCCTATAATAAATAGAACTCTTCGTCCAATTTTGTCTACTATCAACAATGTCAAAAATATTGCTCCACTACCTACAACACCGGTCACTACTGCGGACATAAGAATAATAGAGATGCACTTTCACCTAGACCAACAGTTCTAAAGAGTATTGGAGCATAAAAAGAGATAACGTTTATTCCTGTTGTTTGCTGGAAAATCGGTATTGCTATGGACATCACGAGTTGCGGCCTATATTTGCGTTTTAAGATGTCCTTAAAAGGGTGTTTAATTGTTCTTGAAGTGTTACTTGCTTGGATAAGATCATTTAGTTCAACTTGGACATCATCTATACCGTGAACTTGTTGCAGAACCCTTTTGGCCTTTTTGTGGCTTTTGCCATGCTGAATCAAACTGTTGGGAGTATCAGGAAGGAAAAGAGCCCCCATTGTAAGAATTGAGGCCGGTGCTGCAGCCATGGCTAATGATAGTCACCATCCCCAACCACCTCTGATTTTTTCAGTACCGTAGTTGATAAGTTTAGCTAGTAAAACACCAATTCCAACACAGAAATTGAAGCCAGCGCCAATAGCTCCTCGGTTTTTGGTGGTGCCATTTCTGAGAGGTACAATTATATCAGGGTACACACTGCAAGAAAGAAAACATTCAAAAAAAGTGGATATTCAACAAAATTTTAATATGGAAAATTTCACTACTTGACACTGGAAATGCACCTGATTTGCAAAGCCAATTCCACAAGAAAAAGTCGACTAAATATTAGCATGATTACATTATATGCAGCACCACCAAGAGCAGAACCTGCGAGAAATGCAACTCCGCCAAGCAGGATGGATGACTTGCGCCCAAAGGCCCTAGTAACAGGTGAAGCACACAGGGAAGCAACAAGGCCAGCTAAGTAGAGTGAAGAGGTGAAAGATGTCAGCAATTGACTATCAAATTTGCAGTAGTTGCTCGTCTTGCTATCTTTTTTCATCTTATTGTGCACCTCTGGGAAGAATTTCTTCAAAAAGTGATCCATAGATGTTACTCCACATTCACTAAGTCATCAGTTAAACAAGATTTTGGTAATGAACATAAAAACGTAACAAAAAAAGAAACCTGAAATTCCAATAGCAGTTAGCCAAAGATGAGTCCTCCAGTTGCAGCAAGAGTGCAAGATAACACGAGAAACCATGTGATCCTGGCATTATATTGGAACCCTTCACTTGTTTTAGCTATCCCAATTGCCATTTCTCCTCTATAGATCGAAACTAGTGAAGGCATAAGAGAAAGACTTTGAATACATGTTCTTGTAATTCTTGCTATATATAGCTTGAAGTAATGAAGTAAATGTGTGGTTTTTAGTTAGAGAACGTCACCATTTTAGCACAATGAAAATCAAGAGACAAAGCAATAAAGAATGAAGATGAAGATGCTATGACATAAAGCATTTTGGATTCGGCATATCACGTTATTAAACCAAAAATGGTGAATAAAGTCATTAATTCTTCTTCCTATCTCTATCCCCTTTACCTCATTAGAACATCAATAATTAATTATGGTCCACATATTATTTGTATGATAGAACTGTTTTTCCCTCATAAAAATCCTAGTTTCTTTCATGGTCCACAGATTGCTAGTTTGATCACAAAATCATTCCAATCTGAGTTTCGATACATGTAAATGCTCTTTTTTTCTTTTCTTTTTCTCTTTTTTCCTCGGATGTAGTCTGCTGATGGAGTCCATTCCATTTCTACCCCTTGAGCTGAGGTATCAGAGAACACTTGACAAAGTAGGCGTCTTGAATTATTTCTGTAGTGACACAGCTTAGATTCATTTGATCAGCTGTTACATTGATATATATACTGCTTATGGGCTTCATTTCGAGAAAATAGACTTTGACAACTTATAGACATTAAATTCATGACAAATTATACAGAGAAAATGTGTTTCGTCTTCACATTTGGGATCAGGATTCAGGAACCCTTTTTTTTTCTTTTTTCCCTTCCTTTTGCTCAGAGGATCTATTAGGCCACAATCTTATCAGTCACCTCATTGTCTACTTGTACTATTTTCTTCCAAAACCAGTGTTTCCTCCAAACCTTATCCATTTGCTCAATTGGGATATTCTTGGTTTCTGGCAATGTTTATCTAACAGGAAAACAAATGCAGTCATCAGTGCAACCCACCCTCCAAAAAAGAAGAAAAGGCCATACTTGAAGTGGCATAGCATTGTTAGAAACGTTTGACCGACGATGAAAGTGAAGAGAAAGTTCACAGCCACAGTGATACTTTGGCCAGCTGATCTTATCTCCAAAGGGAAAATTTCACTAGGAATTAGCCATCCTAATGGACCCCATGACAAACCAAAGCCAGCAACATAAAGGCAGATTAGCACCAAAACTAGAAAGGCATATCCTTTGCTCAATCCACCATGATCCCCTAGCTTTGCTGCAATAACTCCTCCAACTAAAATTTGATTGACAAACATGCAAGTGCCACCATTTATCAACAGAAATCTTCGGCCAACTTTATCGACTATTAACATCGATATGAAGGTCGTACAAATACCTACAGATCCAGTCACCACTGCAGACATGAGGGATGCACTTTCACCCAAGCCAAATGTGCGGAAAAGTATTGGAGCATAAAATGAATGCAATGACATTGATTCCTGTCACTTGCTGAAAGAATGGTATGGCTATTGACATGATAAGTTGAGGCCTATATTTCGTCTGAATGATATTTTTGAATGGATGTTTAATGGTTTTGGAAATCTCACTAGCTTTTATGATATCATCAATTTCTGTTTGGACATCTTCAGTTCCTCTAACTCTTTGCAGCAGCTTCTTAGCCTTTTCATGATCATTGCTGTGCTGAATTACACTGTTGGGCGTTTCTGGTAGGAAAAGGGCACCTAGAGTTAAAATAAAAGCAGGGACTGCAGCCAGAGCAAGGGATATTCGCCATCCCCGATCGTCCTTTATCTTTTCAGTTCCATAGTTAATGAGGTTTGCTATCAAGATTCCAATCCCTATGCTTAGTTGAAAGCTGTTGTTGATTGCTCCTCTCCATTTCGGTGGTGCCATTTCGGAGAGATACAATGGGACAGCCTGAAGATTGGTTAGAGGATACATAAACATGTCAGCTCAAGGAAATGAAAGGTGTATATAGCGCTCACCTGGTTTGCGAAACCAACACCTATCCCAAGCAAAATTCTGCCGAATATCAGCATTAATACATTATGTGCAGCACCACCAAGAGCTGCACCAGCAAGGAAAGCAGCTCCTCCAGAAAGGATTGATGGCTTGCGGCCGAAGGCTTGAGTAAGCGATGAAGCAAAGAACGAAGCAACAAGGCCAGCCAGATAGAGTGAAGATGTGAATGATGTCAAGAGTTGGCTGTCAAATTTACAGTAGTTGCTTATTTTGGTGTCCTCTTTCATTTTAAAATAGACATCTGGGAAGAATTTTCTCAGAAATGGCTCCATAGAGGTCACCCCACCTTTACATTTGCCGGAAAAAAAGTTAGGCCTTTCGATCACTTAGTAAGTTGACAACAAATAAATTAGTATATTTTAGTCAATTTTTAGTGCATATAATGACACATTGGCAGGTATATATGCGCCAACCAACAGGATCAGCAAATATCAATCATCATAACTAAACTTCCAGTTCTGGGGAAGACAGTAATCTCACAGACAGTATGAATTGCTGTACCTATAAAAGTTTTAAGTATATCAGCAATTATTACAGATTATCTTGTTACACAGATTTGGTTGACAGTGATAGCAAAAGGATTACAAAACATTATCCAAAAACTGAGCAGAGAGTTGGAAACTAGATTACGTATAGAGGGATGCAGACAGAAACATAAGAAATTTGCCTGAAACACTTTATGCATGAATATTAACCAACTTCTGACACTGTTTTTCCCACTCAGATAGATAATCAATAGTAAATGCTAGTATTAGATTCACTAATAGTGATTCATGCGTCATCATATTCATACCAACGATTTGTTTGTATTTTTTGCAAAACCATATGTAAACGAGATTGTGAATAGAGAAACCTGATATTCCAATATCATAGCCAAAGATGACACCTCCCATGGTTGCCATCATACAGGAGAACACCACAAATGATGTAATCCTTCCATTATGTGAGTTTTTCAGTTTCCTCCTTCACTTGTACTAGTAATTGCAAACCCCACAGCCATAGCCTCTTCAAAGACTTATACACAGCTACAAAATCAGGAGCTACTGCTAACACTGGCTTCTTTTTTTTAAGAGGGCAAATGTTGAAGCTTGAAAGTACAAACAATACTAAAGAAGGATAGACAACAAGAAGTCCAACTTGATTGCTTGATATCAGAATCAATATGGTCCAATGACTCCAATCCATGTTTTTTCATAATTGAACGTCTTTTCTTGACTTGACTTTTAGTAACCATGTGATTCGGAATATTGAGCGTCATTATTGGAGCATAAAAGCCTTCCTTGTCAGCTTCATATACTCTGCATATGGCAACAAGAGGAATCAAACAACGGAATCTTTTAAAATATTGGACACGTAATTGATTCCAATATCTTTGCCAAATTTAATATAGTAATTAGTACACAAAGTTTCCCTTTATTATTGATACGGTGTTATGGATAATCTCGCCAGTAAACTCCTCTTTGCACTAAGTTTTATACTACGTACGTAATACTATTTAGTTATGACACATCGTACATCAATGACAACCACTCGAGAATTCTGCCATTTTCATTTGGGATGTAAAAAGTTGTAGGAAAGTTATGAAATTTAGAATACCCTTCTGTTGGTTGGTTGGTTGGTTGGTTGCATACCATATGAGCCCATCTAAATTTGACAAAAGAACTTTGTCACCAAACTGGAGCCACGCAATAGTGATATTCAAGCGGCCTTTTTATACAACTTTTGTCTTTTAGAGGCCAAAAGATAACCACATCAACCAACGAACAACATTTTCTCTATATTTGAGTCCTCAGACCAATCCCAGAGAAGAATGTTGAACGAGACAAAAGAGGACAACTGTCTGAGATTGAAATGATGCAAAATTAGGTTTATCCAAATTATTGACTTTTAAGATATTTCATCAACATAGTCACACAAATTGTTGTGACAAATTCTTTACACAGAAAAATGAGATAAGGAGATCAGAAAGCCCTTGCTTATATTAGAGCAATTCCTTTCTTGATATAAAGCACATTCTACCTAACCAAAAATTTAATGGATAGCAAGCAATATGATGCCACTTTACATGCCTTAAAATCTAAAAGAAGGCAGCATTAGTACTGTATTTTCATGTTCCTGGTCCTCCCATCATCAATTTTATCTCAATAGTGATTCTTGCATCTGGCCAACAACATTTACATGGTCCTTGTCTGTTATTCTCCTCCAAAACCAGTGATTCCTCCAGATCCTGTTCATCTGTTCTATCGGCACGTTTTTAGTCTCTGGAAGAAAGGCATACACAAATATGGTCATCACTGCCACCCATCCTCCAAAAAAGAAGAAGATTCCAGCCTTGAAATGGCAAAGCATAGCTAGAAAAGTCTGAGCAACAATGAAAGTAAATAGAAAGTTCACTGCAACTGTAATGCTTTGGCCGGCAGATCGAATCTCTAACGGAAAAATCTCACTTGGAACCAGCCATCCTAACCTTATAACGGACCCCAAGACAAACCATAAGCTGCAACATACAGGCAAATCAACAATAGAAGAAGTAGTGCATATCCTTTGTCCACTCCTCCATGATCACCTAGCTTAACTGCCATTATCGTTCCAATTATTATTTGTGAAATCAGCATTAGAATTCCTCCTATAGCAAACATAACCCTTCGACCAAGTTTGTCAACTACCAACACTGATATGAAGGTGGTAAACATACCTACAGCTCCAGTCACTACTGCTGACAGAAGTGATGAACTTTCCTTCAAACCAATTATTCGGAAGAGTATTGGAGCATAGAAGGCAATCACATTAATTCCTGTTACTTGTTGAAAGAACGGTATTGCAATAGACATGACTAATTGAGGCCTGTATTCCCTTTGCATGATTTTCTTAAATGGATGTTTGATGGATTTAGAAAAATTACTTGCTTCAATGAGATCATCAAGCTCTGCTTGAACATTATCAGTTCCACGTATTTGTTGCAGCATTTGCTGTACAGTGGCCTTCTCATAGTCATCAGTCCGCTGAATTATGCTGTTTGGTGTTTCTGGCAAGAATAGCGCACCAAAAGTCAGAATCAAGGCTGGAACAGCAGCCATGCCTAGTGAAATCCTCCATCCCCATCCACCTTTAATTTTTTCAGTTCCATAGTTAATAAGGTTCGCTACTAAAACCCCAAGACTGACACTAAATTGGAAGCCATTGTTGATTGCTCCTCTGTGTTTAGGGGGTGCCATTTCTGATAGATATAGTGGAACTGCCTGCAAGCAACAAGAGCCATAAGTTAGCAAAGACTTGCTACAAGGCCAACTATGATAAGAAAAATCGGCAATAGATTACTACTATGATATTTCTGAGAAACAGATAAGAAATAATTATGCACCACAGGATTGTGATTATGTGTTTGGCCGGAGAATGAGTTTTTATTGAAGTTAGAAGTTAACCCTAGTTCATTAAGCTTTCTTTTAGCAAAGAAATTTCTATTCTGATTTTGAATTTAGTTATATATTGGCAAAGAGGGATAGCTATGCTATATCTGCAAAAAACCATTCACATTTTTCTCTTCAAATATAAATCTGTTTAAATCTCTAGCCATTCTCTGGATCATAATTTCAACATCAACTGACGGTTGCTACATTATGGAGCTTCTGATTATTTTGGTTCTATTTCCTCCAATTTCAGTGATGTTTATCAGTGAATTGTTGAAATAACACTTGCCTGATTTGCAAAACCAACCCCAACTCCAAGCAAAACGCGACCAAGTACTAGAATGTATACATTAAAAGCCGCGGCTCCTAAGACAGCACCAATAAAAAAAGAAGCTCCACCAACAAGGATTGATGGTTTGCGACCAAAGTCCCTAGTGAATGATGAAGCAAAAAAGGAGGCAATTAGGCCAGCAACATAGAGCGAGGAGGTGAAGGACGTAAGCAGTTGGCTGTCAAATTTGCAATAGTTGCTGACCTCGGTTTCCTCCTCCATTTTCGTATACACCTCCGGGAACTTGAATTTCTTTAGAAAGGACTCCATTGAGGTCACTCCACCTTCTCAAAGAGCAAAACATTAGTATTCAAAATTTCTACTGCAGGTTCATCATATGGAACTTGGGAGAAGGGTTGGTTAAACATGGATGCAGCCTGCAGGGTTTCAATGGTTGCGCACACAACCTTTATGAGCAATGTTAAGAAGGGATTCTCATTCCACCCTTGTTCTCATCCAAGGCGCCAAAAGTGCACCACAAATACCATTATCCCCAAAGCATATAAACTATTATGTATAAAAGCTATAAAAAAGTGCATATATTTCTCATTCACATATAAAATCTACTTGAGAACATAAATGTGTAATTAGGTTCTCATTATGAGTGGAGATGACAAAGTTCATTTTTGGCTTTGGATGGAGAAAGTAGATTAACAAGGCTGAACTTTCAAAATTAAGGCTCGAATCAGGTTAGGTACCAATCAATTTAAGCAAAACTTCTTTTCTTTTTTAATTTCTTTGCTTTTTTGTTCACTTTTCATTAAAAAATATATATATATTGTGGAGAAACAGTTATGCAGAGTGGGAAATAAACCAGAAAAGGACTCCAAATAGAACCCCCAATTCAAAATCACTAACTTAATAAGTAATATAGAAGCAAATGGCAGAAGGAAAATCCTAATCCTTACATTGAAGTTCATTGAACATAATTATAAGTAAATTAATGATTTTTTTTTAGTAATTTTTAAAAGTCACATGAATCATGATGAATGTACATTTCAAGACCATAGAAGTTAATTTCAACAAAGAGAATACGTAAACACAGGGAAACTAATTAATCAATCACTAATTAATAAAGAAAAAAAAAATAGAATACAATGAATCACGTGAAACAGCAGGTTATTAGATGTTTCTTGTGACTACAAAAGTAAATAATAATGAAAAAAGAAAAAAACATGTAGCCATGATGATTTCTTCAAACATTGGAGGAAAAAAGAGTAATAAATTAACCTGAGATTCCAGTATCGTAACATGTATGTCAAAGATAGCACCTCCAACGGCAGCCATGATACAAGATAAGAGAACAAACAACGTTAACCTTCCATTATAGTACTGGTAATGAGCACCTTCTTCACCTGCAGCTCTCACAATCCCCACACCTCCCGCCATAGCTCCTTAATTTCCCTTTGTTAATTAATCTACTGTAGCATGTATGACCAAAACAAGCACGCTAACTAGAAGAAGAAGAAGAGGGGAAAGTTCAGAAGTTGTCAATTTTAGGAGAGCAGAGGGCGGTGGAATTACTAATATGATAATAGTCAGCCTCGATGTTGTGCACGTGGATGCATGCTAATATGCGAGCGTACGTATATGTTGTCTCACTACTATGTTTTCTTCTCGTGTTAGGCCCAGGACTTTTGATTCATTCGTAATCTTTTCTTGGTCTAAAAACGTAATCAGTGACTAATGACAAATTACCAATTGGTAGATTTTTTTTTTCTCCTCTTTTGTGGTCCCTCGACTTTGAAGGTTAAAAGAGTACACAAATTAAGAGAAAATCTTTCATGTATTATTATTATATAGAAATTTTTATATTAACGAGTCTAAGTATATGTTGTATATGCATAAATAACTTTGAAATTTAAAATATATATATATAAATTCGATGAGTAGAAATTTTTATACACAACATATTAAAGATTTACTCAAAGACAAAATATTTGTTACAAAGAAATAATTTTCAAAACAGTTCCACTTCAAGGAACTTGGATGGAAAGACGAAAATAATTAGAAACGTTTTGTTAATCAAAAGAAGGAACACTGCCTCAATCATAAATTTTTCTTAATATTATTGACATGTTATTATTTCACCAACAAGAAAGGGAAAAAAAAAAGACGAATGAAATTTAAGCACATATTTAAAAATAAAATTTTGATAATTTATAATAGAAAATCAGTGGATGATTGGTCATCCTCTCGCCCCATTACGAAGATGGTCGAAATCTTTGAACTTGGATTGGGTAAATGATGGTATATATGCGGTAATTGTAATCCGGATTTAACTGGGCATCTAAATATTTGTGTATTGTTGAAATCAGCCCAGTTTTAGTAATGCAACGTATGGGGAATATAATTCTATCCCAGAAGCCCATATGCCCAAATCTACTCATGCCTGGACCGATCTTTGCTTTTGAAGTCACTTTTGATTTATTTACATTGTGGACTTTAATTAGGTCCATAGTCAATAGATGGGCTTAGTCTCCCGATAGAAAACTCATCTAGGCTAGGGCCCACTAAGCCATTGGTCTTTTAGTCGACAGCCCACTGTCGAAAAATTAAAAAAATAAAAATAAATTGAAAAACCAGTTAACTAATTAATTGTGATCTCCATGCAGCCATCATCAGAAGAAAAAAGAGAAAGCAAAGATTCGTTGGGTAAGATTTCCCTCTCACTAAGATTTATTAAGCATATCTAAGAAGAGAGATTAGTTGCATAAAGCCAAAACTACATTACATCAAATCTTAATTTATCAACTCTCTGAGATAACATCCATCAATAATCAAAACAACGCATAGAAATTAAATATCGATCGAGTAGCATATGATCAACTCCATGGAATTAAATTTGCGCTGCAGAGAGGATGAAATTGAATCATGGCCGTCGATCATGAAGTTGAAGATGACAATTCCAACAGTTTTAACGACCAATAACCACCATCAGCGCCAGATTTATTGCAAATTTTGTTATTTAAGCGACAGAAAGTTGTAATAGGAGATCTACGAAGGCCCCATCTCTGCCGACAAAGCTGATTTCCAAGTTAATGAAATTCCATATCATATGGTAAAAATTACTAGCAAGTAACTGCAGCCCGCACAGAATCTGCAGCTTGATCAATTCTAGTGACCTGAGACAATGTTAGCTGATCTTTTTTAATCGCGGTACATATATACAAAATAATAAACATTCTATTATGTGTGCCAAAAAAAAAGAAAAGAAATTTGACTAAATATTTAAATTTGTAATCTTGTAAATAATTTTCTTTTAACAATGAACCCTGTAAATCTTAGAGATACCAATCAACAAAGGGAATGTAGGGTTTGCTTTAATTTTAGGCTTCTACCTTGAGCCCAGAAGCAAATATAACCGTGCTAGCTTAATTTGAGTTTGAAGTGACAATGAAGTATGTCTTACATGATAAGACGCTTTTTTATGACCTATTGATTATGAGTTCGAGTCAATAGAACGTAATAGGAGGGGTGGTTTTTTTTTTTTAAAAAAAAAAAAAAAAAGCTTGTAGTCAAATAATCAAAATTCTTAATTCAGTACACTCTCAATCTGATAGCAACAGGCACATGCTAATGCCCTATAAATTAGTACTAGTGCCTTCTTATTAACAATCATAAGCTAATAATCGAATAGCTAGACGTTCTTCTTTAAGAATTTGTAGGGGCATTAAGCTAGCTCGCTAGCTTAGCAAATCTAAGAGGTTAATTAAGTACATTATAATAGATCGAGTAGTGTTTAATTAGATCACTTCAAAGAGTTCAATTATTCGAGTTGACACACGTCACATAGCAATGGCGACGACTAAGCCATTGTCACGTTTTATCGTGTCATATGTACTTGCTATGTGTTGCTTCTTCAACCTATGCTTCTGCTTCAAACCAAAAAATTTCACCTCATCCGCCATTGCTACCCGTTGGTCATCGGCCGGGGCGACATGGTACGGCAGCTCTAACGGTGCCGGAAGTGATGGTAATAAATTATAGTATAAAGTTAATTGCTTGATTAAACATTAGTATTAATTATTCTATAGTATGCTATTGGATTTTTTTTTTCTTCACAATTTGCATGCAGGAGGAGCTTGTGGGTATGGAAACATAGTGTCACAAGCACCATTTTCTTCCTTAGTGACTGGGATAGGCCCATCTCTCTACAAGGCAGGCAAAGAATGTGGAGCTTGTTACCAGGTAGTTTCCATGCCAGTATTTTCCATGTTCCATGGTGAACCTGCTTTTTATAGTTGCATGGAAGAATCTGAACAATTTTGGAATTTTGAAGATTAAAATGTGTGCACAATTCTACATTATTTCGATGCACAGCATCAGAGCCAGAATTCTAATTTCACATGTAATTAATTATGAAAAACTTGCAGATTTTCCTACTCTCTATTAGGTTTAATCATATTAATTAACTTTTGTTGCATTATCTCGAACATTCATAGCATATAGTATCAGATGATTTTACATGACATGGTGAATCTTATGTTGTGTTTGGATTGAGAGATGCAGAGAAAAATTTGAAATTTATCTATGTTTTGAAGGAATTTGTAAGGTTCAAATGGATGAATTTTAAATTCATCCAATTTAAAAAAAAAAAAAAAAATTTCCTCCAAATTAAAAAAGTATGAAATGAAGAATTTTAAATTACTTTATAATTTGGGTGAATTTGAAATTCATCCATTTTGATTTTATAAATATCTCCAACAAATAAATAAATTTTAAATCCTTTATAAAATCCATCAATCCAAGCACAACATTAATTTATTTTAAATACGGGAGGTCAAATTTCTACTATATGAATATATGTTAAGAACTTTACATAATTTATCCAGTGGTGTCTACAAAGCAAGTAAAATACGTATCAATAATATTCTACTCTTGTCTTCAACTAACATGATGTGTATTCTATTTGTGAAAATTCTTGAATAGATCCGGTCTATGACACTATGTCATGGATCTCTTGGTGTTCAATGAGCCACATCATTCAATTGAGTGATGTGACTGATTAAGAACAAAGGATCCATGCAATAGTGCATGGATCCGATTCACCTAAGAATCTCCCTATTTGTCACATTCCAAAACTTTTCGAACTACTTCAAGCTTCCATTTAGTTTATTTTTATCAACCGTTGACTAAAGTAACCATTTTCAAATTTCAATATTTTTTGCTTGCCAAAAAAACATACCAAATGCTACTAATTAAAAAAAATTATTATTTATGTGATGTCTCGTTTTATATCAGAAGTGGAAGATAATATTTTATTATTTATAATATTTTAAATTATAAATTATTAATAATTTAATTTAAAATTTTAATTATATCTATTATTTTCGCTCAAAAATTATAAAATCAGTTCAAATATGAGTATTACAGTTATTATCAGATATTCCCTCTAAGATGGGGTGGGGTGAAACAAGTTGTTGGACCACTCTAACCGGGCTTTACAGCTTAAGTCATTCTTACATGGAAAATATCAAGTTGATTTTCAAAATTACAACACCTTATTGGTTATTATTAGAAAGTTATGTTCCCTCCGTTGTCCCTAAATTTAGATATATCCACATTTTGTTGGGTTAGATTTTTAGGCGATAATCTAAAATCTTCGGCAGTATTGAGTCACAAATCACCATTTGAATTTTGTAACGATTTGTAGGTTAAATGTACGGAGCATCCGGCATGCTCCGGCAAGCCGGTGAGAGTGGTCATAACAGATTTTTGCCCCGGAGGTCCATGCGCTTCCGAATCAGCTAATTTTGACCTAAGCGGAACAGCTTTTGGTGACATGGCCATCCCCGGAAAAGAGCAACAACTTCGTGATGCCGGCGAGTTTTGCAAATCAGCTATGCCCGGTTCGTTAACATATATATAAACAATGTTTTAGATCCTTATGAATTAGCACTAGCTAGATATTATTAATCCACAATATTTTCGAAAAAAATTAGGCAAACTCGATCTTGAATTCACCATTGCACTTGTAATGTGGATTAAAATTTTATAAAAATCTTGTTGACATCTATTGATTGTTAATATCATTTATTTTATAAGGACTCGATTCTTGGCAACTAATTAACGTGATTTTCATGTTTATAGCGTTGCATGCGATTATTCAGGGAAGACGATTTCATTCCGTGTTGATCTGGGGTCAAATCCTCAATACTTTGCTGTGGTGATCGAATTTGAAGAAGGGGATGGTGATCTTGCAGATGTTGCATTGAAGCAATCATCCAGCACAACTGGACTCGACGAATGGTGGGGAATGCAACAATCTTGGGGCGCTGTTTGGAGGCTTAATGCAGGCTCGCAATTACATCCTCCATTTTCTCTTAGTTCTGGAATCAATTAATGTCACAATATTCCGGAAAGATCCTGATAGCAAGAAATGTGATTCCAGTAGGGTGGAAGCCTGGTGCTACTTACAGATCTTTGGTCAATTACCTCTGAATAGTGGGCAATTAATTGCTAGTTTGTTTAGAATCCGGAAGCTTGAGTTGCAACTTGCAACTTGGAGTTCATGAGATTCCATTAAATATGCATATAAATAAAGATATTACTATTTATGAAAAATTCTACAATCTCTTTACTAATCCTCCGCTTGTGATTTAATTAAAGGCTTGCATACTATAACTTAGGAGAATTTTACAGTCCCTTTAGAAAATCATTCTCTTGATTTTAAAAGTTTGTACAGTATATACTTTTAAAAACATGGTCTTATACTATACAAGTAATTAAAGTACAAGGGAATGGTTCCTAGAAGGTACTGTAGAATTTTCTGTAACATAATGTGTTTTAGGTAAAAATTCTACGATTCCGTAAATAAACCATCATGTTGTGTTTTAAAAGTTTACATAGTGAAGATCAATACAATATTCTATATTTAAAAATTT
This sequence comes from Cinchona pubescens, assembly GCA_025175665.1. NCBI lineage: Eukaryota > Viridiplantae > Streptophyta > Magnoliopsida > Gentianales > Rubiaceae > Cinchona > Cinchona pubescens. The sequence continues at coordinate 2,583,464 of JANKKI010000118.1, forward strand.
ATATTATACAAACTTTTAAAGTCAACAGATAATTCTCTCAAAAAAATTGTAACATTACTCATATTTTAAAATTTATATTATATAAATCTTTAAAATCAATGAAATAATTTTCATAATGAAAGTGTAGAACTTTCCACTATAAATGGCTAGCTAGTAGTAAGTGATGCCATGTAATAATCATTGTAAGAATGCAAACAAGCATGTCAATGATCAAAGGTGGAAACTCATACTTGGCATGCTGTGAAATGGTCAAATTGATAAGAATCTTGAAATTTGATCTACATCATTTATTGGTCAGATCTACTACTAATAGCATAATTAGATGTATAAAAGAACAAATATCTATCATGTTATTTGCTTAAACACAACATTAATTTATAGCCTCAAGTGAATTCTGATAAACGTAAAATATATCCATTTCGAAATTGACTTCAACTCTTTACAACTACTACAATAATTTGACCCATATCATGTATAGAAAGACCCAAGTGAAACCACTGTGACCAATTCAACTGAAGAGTGTATTCTGTGATAGTTCGTTCGTTCTACTTTGGCCCAGGTTCAAATTTTAGAATCTCGGAGTTCACTTCAAGGATATCCTTCGAAAAATTTGTACCTAGGCCATCTAAACGTGCTTTCTCTGCTAGCAAACTTTCAGTTAACTCCGTTAAAACGTGAGCCATATTGGGTCTTCTATAACAAGTGGGAGAGGCCATTGCCACTGCCACTTCTAAAGCTTTCCATACGGAGTTAGTGCCATACATCCCATTCAATTTTGGATCAACAATACTCCCAATGTCCCCTCTTTCTAGCAAATAACTAACCCATTGCGTTAAGTGTTGCTTCTCCTCTGTCCTTGTGATCACTGGCCTGCCTGTTATTAGCTCCAGGATTACAATTCCAAGGCTATAAATATCAGTTTTCTCATTCAATCTCTGTGTTTCACGATACCTGAAATCAAAAATTAAGAACAAATGTTAGAAATGCTACACTAGTAAACCATAAGATTCTCTGCAACATAATTAACAGATTCATTGAGTAACCTTTTGTACTGTGTACTAATTTACGTATCACGTATTTAATGTAAATATATTTTATTCGTTTTTTTTAACTGTCACTCTAGAAAAAAAAAATTATTCTATTTTACGTGTCACATTAAAAATTCAATGAAGTATTAATTTTTTTCTTAAAACCAATTTTGCCTTTGCCTCTTTCCAATTCCATTAATTACTCAACTAGGAATTTAATAAAGATGAGGGGACATGAGATTGTGGAGGGGGAGAAAGGAAAGTGAGATTGGGGAGAGAGAAAATAGTGTGAGAAGAGAATTAATGTTGGTACTCTTTTAATTTATTACTAGTTAAAAAGGTAATTTAGTCATATAATATCAGTTATGCTTAAAATTTAGGCTATTTAATTGTAATCTTAATTCCTGTACCAAAATCTGAAACCACACTTAAAAGAGAATAAAGGAAATATGTATTTAGCCCATTTAAAAAAAAAAGTGACAAATTATATTCTGGTACCAATATCAAATACTAGAGAATACCACTTATACAGTAATAATGCACTGCACAGTTACTAAATATATGATACTTGTCTATATATGTGTAAGCTACTGATAAGTCATTTTGTTAAAATATAAATATAATAGTTTTCTATATTCGTCATCGATACACATTTATTAAGCTATTTATAGGGGTAGCTTGTGAATTTGATAATAATACTACAACAGGCATGCTATTAATTAAGGGAAAAAACTTACATAAATTCAGTTTTTGACCCCATTTGTAAACCCTGCGGTCAAGATTAAATCTTATAAAATCTTACTTACATCATCTTATTTCATAGATTCTATAACATTTAATCTATATTACAAGGTTTACAAGTGAGACAAAAAATCAGGTATACTTAAATTTTTCCCTTAATTAAGAGACTTTACTCACCAAGGATCGAGGTAACCTGGAGTGCCCACAACTCTACTGGCTAAGGAAGAGGCCATCAGCAATAGTAAAAACTCGAGATAGCCCAAAATCAGCCAATTTTGCCTCAAAATTTTCATTTAACAAGATATTGGTAGATTTTATATCTCTGTGAATTATTGGTGGTTTGCAACCATTATGCAAATAATCCAGTCCTGCAAGTCACAATTTCCATGGAGGGAATTTGCAGTGAATTTCTTTGCCTTGGAGAATAATGAAAAAGTTTGGAAGGCATTAATTAATTAGAATTTATAATTAAAGAAGAAACAAAGAATTGCAATTTGACCTTGTGCTGCATCCAATGCAATTTGAAGTCTTCCTAACCAACTCAAGATATTGGTGTTATGAGTGACTGCATAAACAAAATATATGTTTACCATTCTATTGATTATTTTATCAATTATTTATATAAAGGTAAATCTAAGGAAATAAATGGAGACTGAGGATCCAAATTCGTTCCAATGAACCTGAAAGATGCTCTCTCAAGTTTCCATTAGCCATGAACTCATAAACATCTGTCTCGCGCCGTGTTGGTATCTTCATGACAATATCCAACCAAAGATGTTAAATTACGATGATGAATCCTCGTCAGGAGTTCAACCTATTGTTTAAATTAAAATATCTATGTTAAAGTATAAAATTACAGCAATTGTTAGCCAAAAGATTAATAATGTTTATGGGCCTCTACACATTACCAACTGAATTTGTAATGAAAGTTCATATTTTTTAATTTTTCAGTTCAATATTCATGATCTAATTTAGCTAAATGAAAACTTTTAGATGTAAATTCCACAATGCTATGCGAGCTCTGCCTGTGTGTGTTCTTTATTAATTACCTCTGTCTGAAACTCGTTGTGCCCTTGGATAGACGAGTGGGAGAGCAACTTCACAGCAACTTGTTCACCATTAGTAAGACGACCATGGTAAACTATTCCAAAGCCTCCTTTTCCGAGAACTCTTTGGAAATTGTTCGTGATGTTCAAGATATCAGAGTAAGTGAACTGTATATTTCTTTTCCCCAAAAACCCATCTTTAATGTAATGGATTTGCCACCCAACACTGGAATTGGAAAAGAACATGCATTAATTTTATGTATGTATTAGGTAGTGATCAAGATAAATTCTTTAATGAAAAAGAACATTAATTTTACTACTATACCTTGGCGTTTTGTCCTTAATTTCCATATGACAATTAAGGCACCCAAGACAATTAAGGAAGCTGAAACTGTAAGTGAGACAACGAGTGGAACGACGAACTTGTTGGATTTCTTCCTATTACATTGCCCCAAATCACAAGGATTTGGGCTTCCAATTCCAACAGGATAGTCATCAGCGCTATCAAAACAGTTTAAAGATAAAATTAAGCATATGCAATAATAAAGGTTTCCTGAAACAATAACAATAGTAATTATATGTGTAACTGCTAGACCTTAATTCCAACCCACTCTTTGCCTTGTCAAGGAGTTTTTGTGGAATTGATCCTGAAAATTGATTTCCTGACAAGTTCCTACAAAAGGTGATGGATCGAGAAATCCCATATGATAATCTGAACATATTGAATGCAGAAACTACTACAACTTCGGACTTGAGTTTGGCTACTTACAGGGCTTTTAAGAGTGGCAGATCAGCAAGAAAATCGGGCACCGGTCCGTTGAAACTATTATTTGATAAATCTCTGAAATATTTCATTCATTAATTAATCGATCAGATTTTGCAGTCACATTTTCATCAATTTCAGATGATCTTATGAATATCAATCACGTTTAAATTACATAATTCGTATTAACTCACAGGATCTCGAGGAAACTGAGATTGGATAAATATGTAGAGACATTGCCACTCAATCCACTTGAGGAGAAATTCCTGAACTTATGCAAATATTTGCATGCAAGGTAAACAGTTAGACAAACTGAAGAAATCAAAGATTTATAATCTTATAATGGATTCCAATAATATTGTCCCAAGGTAAAAGAACATACAGGGATTTGATTCTGGGAGGAGCACTCTTATTTTTTGTGTAAATGATGCAATCCTGTCTATATACAAGACCTTCCCACATGTACTCTCTGGGGAAACAAGGATCTCCTTGCCAATTTCTATTCAGGCCATATGTTGACTTGATATTTAGGATAGCCCAAACTGCAATTTCATAACAGGAATGTTAAGTTTTTTTTTAATAAAAAAATTAGTCATATATAATTAAACAATATTCATTGACTGATTCGCAAACGTACGAGGGTTTCAATGGAATGTTTTTTAGATGTACAAGATGTTTAATATATTTAAACGGTATAAATATTTTACAAAACCTCATTTCAAAATCACTTTCCAAAATCAGTACACGTGATAAGATTTTATCAAATCATGATCCCTTAATTTTAAATTTTCAGCCGAATTTCTTTTTGTTTTTCCTAATTTAATGATACATCAATAATTTTTATTTGTTATTTTACATAGATACACTGTATTTAAACCTTGCTAAAAATGTACAAATGGGTAAGTGACTAACACTTCGAAAACATTTTTGATTTGAGAAAGATATTGAAGTAGCTATAAATATTTGTATACTTTGTCAAGGTTTCATAATTTCCAAAATGAAATCGGGTGTCGGGGAAGCATATTTATATCGAATCAATTGCCTAGGCTCATGGTCTAGCCGGCTTATCATTACTTCGAGGCAGATTTTGTGCTTGGTAAGTAGATTTTTTTGCATGGAGATTTCACTCTCTTCAAATCTTTTTTTCATTCCTTATTATTTTCCACAGTAACTAAACAAAGATAGAGAATTTAACATTTTCAAGGAATTTAATTCTCTTTTCCCCCTTTCCTTTCCTTAGTTAATTTCTAGAACCAAACAGGCCCTTATGGTTCCACAAATCCACCTATAAATTCTTTCAAAAAAAAAAAAAATTCCTCCTTTAAATTATATAGTGTAAATAAAAGTTGCAGTTAGGAGATAAATGAGACAAAGTACTAATATTCTCCCTTAAAAATATACATCTACACAAATTTGACTCTGCCCACATTTGGTACGCTAGAATGAGTTGGAATAGAAAAAGTCATTCCAGACAGAATGTACTTTTATCCAAAACGGGAAAGAGAGCTTATTCTTATCACATGTCTGGTGACTTAAGGCAAAATGAAATGAATATTCTTTTTTAATATTTGGTATAATCAATTTTAAATGTAAGAATAGAAAAAATTTTAAATTAACTTGACTTAAATATCACTGATTCTTTTAAGAAATATAATAGATTTCTATTTTTGGTTTTTGTTCATATTATTTATATTTTTATGGGTTTGAGAAACTTTAAATATTTTTCATTAAGGATAAAAAATTAAAAAGTTACATATTATTTTTTTTTTATTCAAATTAGATATTAAATAGCATACTTTTGCTAATTTTATGACATTACATTTTTTGAAAAAAATTATATTTATTATGATAGTAGAGCTATGAAAGAAAATAAAAATAAAATTGACCCCTTTATGGTATCTAAATTGTGTTTTATTTATGTATTATTTATCTTTGCACGGAGAAATTATATATTTGAATTTTAAATTTCATAAACTATGTGGTTACATTTTTTTGCTAAAATAAAAATCTAGATGTTCTACAATCTCTTAAAATATAATTTAACAAATTTTGTACTACTATATTTATTTTTAAAAAAATGTGTTTATTTTAAAAAAGATTACAACTATGCAAACAAAAAAGTTTAAATAAATTTGGATAAAACTTGTAATCTCATAATTTTTTCTTTCCAAAATAAAGTTGAAAAATGCTTTTCTCAACTTTTTTTTTGAGAAGTAGGAATTCCAGAATCTAGTAAGAATAGTATTTCTTGGTGAAATAACGTTTCCAACTTAAAACTCTAATACCAAATATATAATGAAATAAATAAATTGAAAAAAAAAATTCATTCTAAACTATTCTTGTATACCAATCGTGGGATAAAATCCTAACCTCTCTCGTGTGCTCGTGAATATAACCAAATATCCCTATATTATCCGAATTTGTGATTTAGAAATTGGATAGACTCGGGGCAATCTAGATTTATTTTTCTTTACAATTTATGATCCACGGTCCATGTACCTGCAACCAAGTCAGGGTTCTTTAGGTCCACGAGGACCAAAACCAAGTAATTTTTGCCTTAGATGTCATATTTTAAGATGTTTGCGTCGATAAGCGCTTTTTTTTTTTTTTTTTCTTTGAAAAAAGAAATTCTTAATGAAATAATTTTGATTTATAAAATTATTATTAGAAAGTTTTACAGTCCTGTTATTGAAATAATCTCGCTAAGTTTAAATACTTGTACATTTTAAACTTTAAAAAATATATACTATCATAATGTATAAATTTTTAAAATATAATGGTATGATGCTGAAATTTTCCATTGTTATTATTTCCACCTTTTTGTCAAACATTTATGTGGAAACTAATTTTAAACAAATATGTAATTAATTAAACAGGTTCACAGTAATTGTTAATCATTGGTAACAAAACTGTTAATTAAGACACCAATAGGTATACATAATTGCATGGCGTACCATCATTGTCATCCATATGTCTGTGATTGCACGAACAACTTAGCTGAATAAACCTCGACAGCGTTGATGATTGGCGGAAGAGTCGAATTCTCAGTTCTTAGAAGTGAATAATAAAAGGTAGCTTCTGTTCTGCCCCCGGCAGTGGTATAGATGGTAATGATATTAGGAAAGTTAAGAATGACGTCGTCGTTATACCATTTTTCATCGTTTAGAAAAATATCAAATGCTCTGCTTTCATTGCTTTGTAGCTCCGAAACTTCAGCAAAATGCAAGTATGCATAGAACGGTATGGTGGGATCAGGAGGCATAAAATAAGATCTCCAGGCTTGATTAGCATCCCGTGGTGTTACGGCCGATTGCATCACCACTTCCGGGGGTTGGTAATGATTGCTTACATCGATGATGCGTGGAGTTCTTAATTCACTCCAATATGATGGCGTGATGAAGGGCCTCCATAACCTATCAAACTTGTCTTCTGGATACCTAAATTATCCAGAGTAAAATAAAGTAAAATTTTTACAGCATTTACTAGTGGAAATTAATGAAGTAAATTGATGTGATGAAGAAATCAGTTGTTGTTTCATGATGATCACCTGATGATTTCATTGGACTCTGGAGCAAAATTCAAACGCAAAAAATTTACGAGTGAATGATTTCCATGAGAAGTATTGGTGGGATAAGCATCTTGATTCAAAGGTCGAAGCTCTAGTGCGGAGATGAAAGGTGTTCCAGAGTCGGTATTTACCATTCAAACATAAGTATAATTTGATGAAGAAAAGACATGGATGATCTCCTTGGTGACAATTGACGTTGTAGTGTTGATTTCTACCGTATCCCACAACTCAACTCCGAGATGAAGATCGAATTTTGGTATTTGATTTTTGCCATCGTAGTTTCCATATAAAAACATTGCTCTCATCAAATATTTCTTTCCTAATTTGCCCTGAACTACTGCACTAAGATTGTAGCAGTTCCTACGACCTTTGGTAAAACTTCTCACAGTCCAGAGCTGCCTATGAGTAGTGAATTATTTATGTAATCTCGTTCTATCTTAAAATTTTCACCAGTTTCTATAAAGTTTGTATCAGCTGTATAAGGAATGCGGGTTTTAACATCTACGTAGTTAGACTCTTCGTCATTCAGACCACAATCTATACTGATAAAGCCTGTCCAAAATACAATTAATATAATTGAAGAGGACTATATAATTAATAAATCAAATGATCAAAACAAGATCAAATTGAAAATCAACAACTCAGGAAAAACCAAAAAAAGTTTGATTTGGTGTTAAAACCTGAATTATCTTGTGCTTGACAAACAATAATTGCAAGAGCTAAGATGCATAGCCATAATGATGAGAGGAAAAAGACTTTGAACTCCCACGGATTTGGCACCTTCACCATTTTTTTCAATCTCTTGACAGCTAGGTGAGAAGTGAGAACCCAATTGTTTTTTGTCCTGATTTATAGATGAGCAAGGGTCAATTCCAAGAAATTGTAAATGGTCCTAACCAACCTCGTTTACCCTACTTTTAATTTAGTAGTATAATGTGTTACTAAATTCACGATAGACAGAAGTAATAAAATTGAATCAGATATTTAAAATTACAAGAGTGATTCTTTGATATGATTATTTGTCACTCAAATTAATTTTCACATATAATCTTGAATTATTCTTATTGTATGAAATTTATCTTTCCCAACCGATAAATTTTTGTATACACCAATATGTATACACTTACTTTGTGATTCTTATTAACCACATAATTTATTTCCTTTTAAAATTTCAAGCCATTTTTCTTATAAGAAATGTGTGACTAAATGAAGAATGGGAAAATTTACATTCCCTACCAAGAAAGAAGAAGAAAAGTGTGCTCAATATTTCCAAGTCTTCGATTGTGACATCGCAAGACCCAATGACTTGAGAGGGTCTTTAACCGTTAATAAGGAGGCAAAAGGCCGTTTGATCTACGTCAATTATGGCTGTGATCCAGCTACTGAATAGTTGTACAATTAGAAGCAAAAAGCTGATTAAGTTGACTCAAGTCTTCAACAACTATTTTTTAACCCAAATCTTGAAAGCCATACTGACCATTTTAACTGACGAGACCAGAAGGTAAATTAACAATATTTTGTGTACCAGAGCTTGAAACTTTTGTGACGGACATCTTTGTAGTTGGGCCCAGGTTCAAATTTTAGAAGTTCGAGCTTACTTCAAGTATATCCTTTGAAAAATTTGTGCCTGAGCCATCTAAACGTGCTTTCTCTGCTACCCAACATTCAGTTAACTCCATTAAAACGTGAGCCATATTGGGTCTTCCATAAGAAGTGGGAGAGGCCATTGCCACTGCCACTTATAAAGGTTTCCAGACGGCGTTAATGTCATACATCCCATTCAATTTTGGATCAGCAATAATCCCAATGTCCCCTCTTTCTAGCAAATAACTAACCCATTCTTTCATTGACTGATTCGCAAACGTACAAGAGTTTCAGTGGTTTGTTTTTAGATGTAAAAGATGTTTAATATATATTTAAACAGAAAATATTTTACGAAACCTCATTTCAAAATCACTTTTCAAAATAAATTTACGTGATAAGATCTTATCAAATTACGATTCTATAATTTTAAATTTTCGATCAGATTTCTTTTTTTCTTTTTCGAATTTAATGATGTATTCATAAGTTTTATTTATTATTTGGTATAGATGCATTTTACTTAAACCTTGCTGAAAATTACAAATGGGTAAGTGACTAACACTTCGAAAACATTTTTGATTTGAGAAAGATGTACATTTGAAGTAGTAAATATTTGTATACTTTGTCAAGCTTTCAATGAATTTAATTCTCTTTTCCCCATTTGCTTAGTTAATTTTTAGAACCAAACAGGCGCTTATGGTTCCACAACTCCACCTATATATTCTTTCAAAATAAAAAAATAAAAAATTTCTCCTATAAATTATATAGTGTAAATAAAAGTTGTAGTTAGGAGATAAATGAGACCAACTACTAATATTCTCCCTTAAAAATATACATCTTACACAAATTTGACTCTAACCCACGTTTGGTTCGCGAAAATATATTAGAATAGAAAAGTAATTCTAGACAGAATGTATATTTATCCAAAATGGGAAAGAAAATTTATTCTCATCACATGTCTAGTGACTTAAGACGGAATGAAATAAGTATTATTTTATTAGTATTTGGTATAATCAGTTTTAAATGTAAGAATAGAAAGAATTTTAAACTAACTTGACTTATTCCTAATTCTTTTAAGAAATATAACAAATTTTTATTTTTGTTTTTTGTTCATATTATTTATATTTTTATGGGGTTGAGAAATTTTAAATATTTTTCATTAAGGATAAAATAAATTCAAAAGTTACATATTATATTATTTTTTTAAGCATACTTTTGCTAATCTTACGACATTACATTTTTTGAAAAAAAATTATATTTATTATGATAATATAGCTATGAAACAAAATAAAAATAAAATTGACCCTTTATGGTGTCTAAATTGTGTTTTATTTATGTATTTATTCTTTGCATGGAGAAATTACATATTTGAATTTTAAATTTCAACCATATAGTTACATTTTTTGCCAAAAAAAAAAAAAAAAAAGAAGAAGTTTTGCAATCTCTTAAAATATTAAAATTCTTATTCCATACAAATTTCACATAACTCAAATAATTAAATTATACAATTTAACAAATTATGTACTACATATTTATTTTGAAAAAATGTGTTTATTTTAAAAAGATTACAACTATGCAAAGAAAAAAGTTTAAATAAATTTGGATAAAATTTGTAATCTCATAATCTTCTCTTCCAAAATAAAATTGGAAAATCCTTTTCTCAACTTCGTTTGAGAAATAGGAATTCTAGAATCTAGTAAGAATAGTATTTCATGGTGAAATTACGTTTTTAATTTAAAATTCTAATACCGAACATATAATAGAATAAATAAGTTGAAAAGAGTTTTTCATTTTAAACTATTCTTGTATACCAAATAAGGAATAAAATCCTAACCTCTCTCGTGTGCTCGTGTATACAAGCTGAATATAACCAAATATCCTTATATTATCCGAATTTGCGATTTAGAAATTGGATAGATTCGGGGCAATCTAAGTATTTTTTTTTTACAATTTATGATCCACGGTCGATGTACCTGCAACCAAGTCAGGGTTCTTTAGCTCCACGAGGACCAAAACCAAGTAATTATTGCCTTAGATGTCATATTTAAAGATGTTTGTCTCTATAAGTTTTTTTTTTTTTTGAATAAAAGAAATTCTTAATGCAATAATTTTGATTTATAAAATTATTATTGAGAAATTTTACAGTCCCGTTATTAAAATCATCTTATTGAATTTAAACACTCGTACATTATAAACTTTTAAAATACATGATATCATAATATAAAAATTTTTAAATCATAATGGTATGATTCCAAAATTTTCCATTGTTATTATTTCCACCTTTTGTCAAACATTTATGTGGAAACTAATTTTAAACAAATATGTAATTTAATTAAACAGGTTCACAGGAATTATTAATCATCTGTAACACTGGCGTCTTAAAACTGTTAATTAAGACGCCAATAGATATTACATAATTGAATGGCTTACCATCATTTTCAGCGGTCTGTGATTGCACGAACATCTTAATCGAATAAACCTCGACAGCGTTGATGATTGGTGGAAGAGTCGAATTCTCAGTTCTCACAAGTGAATAATCAAAACTAGCTTCCGGTCTGCCCCCGGCATTGGCATAGATGGTAATTGTATTGGGAAACTTAAGAACGACGTCGTCGTCATACCATCTTTTGTCGTTTAGATAAATATCAAATGCTCTGCTTCCATTGCTTTGTAGATCCAAAACTCCAGCAAAATGCAAGTACACGTAGAAGGGTATGGTGGGATCAGGAGGCGTAAAATAAAATCTCAAGGCTTGATTAGTAAAATAAAGTAAAATTTTACAGGATCATAGGCGCCAAATTTTCAGTTCCAGCAATTTAAAAAAAAAACGTGATTTTTAAAATTATAACTTTCACTCCTAGTTTTAGATTGTTCATTTATGTTTGCGTTAATACTCAGCCGTCAAAATTATTAGTGATGCCATATTAAATTGACTTGAAATAGTTGGCATCGACAATCTGATCAGCTATTTAGTAATGAAAATTAATTAAGTAAATTGATGTGATGAAGAAATCAGTCGTAGTTTCATGATGATCACTTGATGATTTCATTGGATTGTGGAGCAAAATTCCAATGTACAAATTTTACGAGCGAGTGATTTCCATGTGAAGTATTGGTGGGATAAGCATCTCGATTTATAGGTCGAACCTTTAGTGCAGAGATAAAGGTGTTCCGGAGTCGGTATTTATCAGGCAAACATAAGTATAATATGATGAAGAAAAGACATGGATGATCTTCTTGGTGATAATTGACGTTGTAATGTTGATTTCTACCGTATTTCATAACTCAAGTCCGAGATGAAGATCGAATATTGGTATTTGGTTTTTGCCATCGTAGTTTCCATACAAAAACGTTGCTCTCATCAAATATTTCTTTCCTAAATTGCCCTGAACTACTGCAGGTTGTAGCAGTTCCTACGACCTTGGGTAAAACTTCTGATCGTCCAAATTTGCTAATGAAGTGAATTATTTCTATAATCTCGTTCTATCTTAAAATTTTTACCAATTTCTATGAATGTGGATTTTTTCATCTACGTAGCTAAATTTTTTCGTCATTCAGACCACAATCTATGCTAAATAAAGCCTATTCAAAACACAATTAATGTAATTGAAGAAGACCTATAATTAATAAATCAAATGATCAAAAACAAGATCATGATAGATTTCTTAATCTATAAAAATGAATTTAATCTGTGCATAAATAATATCACAGAATATCAAATGCGGAATAAAATCGAGAAACATACCTCCAGCCATGATGTTGTTGGGTCACTGTCAAATAAAAGGAAATAGAAAAATAATTATCTGGGTACTTCTAAATCTAGACAATCTAATACGATGGTGTATTTTTGATAGAATGTCAGGCCTAGGGACCCAAAATACTCTGTATACTTATAAGCGTTTTTCCCTATCAGAAAACGTAAGCCATAAGAATAAGTAGTTATCACAAGTGTAATCATTATCTCACAAGATATTTATTAAGTCAAATTGATAAATATCAGAATTAAATATTGGATCAGATATTTGGAATTTTAAAAATAAAATCACATGGGATAATTACAAAAATTTCAACATTTCTCCCACTTGATCCACATATTTCATTCGATATACAAACTATCAAATCTCACAAGTAAGATCCAAAATACATGAATCATGGCGACAAGTCCTCTAAGAAACAAGTATTGTCTTCCATGTATTATACTATGCATTATGTCTCTTCAACACTAAATTTTTATGTGATAACATACCTTAATAAATAAGCCTTATGCTTTTTATAGGTCCAACTTAAGTGTGTTTTCTCAAATAACTAAATAAGTATGCGCAACTGAATATGAAAAATACAATTGAATAAGAGTTTCAATGAAAATATTAAATGTACGTACATGTAAAATGAGGTCATATCATCGGAACCAAGTCCCATTCTGACTATATGATCCCTAAAAATCTTTGGTTGCATGCCTTTAGTCAAGGGATCGGCAATCATCTAGATGTGTTAACGTGTTCAATGACCACTTTATTTTCTTTAACACGTTCTCTAATGGCTAAGTACTTGATGTCGATGTGTTTACTTCGACTACCACTCTTATTGTTCTTAGCCATAAAAACAGCAGTTGAATTGTCACAAAATAACCTCAATGGCCTAGAAATAGAATCCACAATTCTAAACCTAGACATGAAACTCTTTAACCATACACCATGCGAAGTTGGCTCAAAACAAGAAACGAACTCTGCTTCCATAGTAGAGGTTGCAATCAAAGTTTGTTTAGCACTTCTCCAAGACACAACTCCACCGGCTAGCATAAAGACATAACCAAATGTCGATTTTCGAGAATCAATGCTTCTGCCATAGTCTGAATCCGAGTAGTGTACACCTCAGGAAACTGGAGAGAGTGTACATTTGGCATGTAATCTTTTGTTCCTTGAAGGTCAAGCCAACCTTCTTTGCAGATCTCCAGTGGTCCATGATGTATTACTCTGATATCTTCCCAACATTCCTACAACAAATGCAATGTCAGGCCTTGTGCAGACCTGAACATACATTAGGCTTCCTACGGCAGAAGCATATGGAATGTTTTTCATTTGTTCCCGCTCAAAGTCATTTTTCGGACATTGGTCCAAATTGAACCTGTCACCCTTCACAATAGGTGCAACACTTGGTAAACTGTCTCTATACACATCGAAACCTCTCTAAAACTTTGTTAATATAGGTTTCTTGAGATAAACCCAAAATGCATCGAGTTCTATCTCTATGAATCTTTATGCCAATGACATAAGATGTCTCACCCATGTCTTTCATATCAAAGTTTCTAGAAAGAAATTGTTTCACCTCATGTAGCAATCTTTTATCGTTACTTGCAAGTAAGATGTCGTCTACATACAGAATAAGAAAATAAATCTTACTCCCACTGACCTTCTGGATATATACATTGATCCATAATATTCTCTTCAAAATCAAATGAAGAGATCACACCATGAAATTTTAAATACCATTGACGGGAGGCTTGCTTCAATCCGTATATAGACTTTCTAAGCTTGCAAACTAAATGCTCACCATTACTAGAGAAAAATCCTTCAGGTTGTTTCTCTAAATTTGATCATTTAGATGTCCATTAAGGAACGGCGTTCCTTAATAACATCTTGATGGGTATGTTTATAAATGGTGTCTAAATATCACATCTATATTGTGTGTCATAAGAGACAGGTATCTGTATAAGAGACTTCACATGGAAATCGATGAATTATAAGTGACAGTGAATCCTTTATACAACAATGATGCTTTATATCTTTCGATGTTGCCTAATGAGTCTTTCTTGGTTTTGAAAACCCATTTACAAAACCAATTTTGCACTCAATAGGCAACATCGACAAGTGTAGACTCCATTCGATGCCATCGATTCTATCTCCTCTTTCATGGCATTGTACCAGCGCAAGTTAGATTTATTACATTTTATGGCTTGTAAAAACGTTTCACGATCATTTTCGGCTCCAATATTGTACTCAAACTCTTGCAGATATACCATATAGTCATCAGAAATTGATGTTTTTCTTACTGTAGTAGATCTTCTCAATGTTGTTCCAACATTATCCTGAGGAATATATTGTTCAACTGGTTGTTCAATAATTTCAGGTATTGGTTGAACAGGATCTACTGGATCATTATCAGCAGTTTGTGGAGTTTCAAGGACTGGTTGTTCAACACGTACTTGATCTCGAGGAGTGTCATGAATAACAATAGTCAGTCCATAACTAGAAGTGGAAGATTGTGGAACAGAATATTCTGTCTCAGATCTAATACCCAATGATCTATCACTCCCACTAATTAGGTCATTTTCAAGAAACTTTACATTTCTTGACTCCACAATTCTTGTACTATTAGATGGACTGTAAAATCTATATCCCTTAGACCTTTCAGCATATCCAATAAAATATTCACTCCATGGTCCTTGGGTCCAACTTCTTTTCTTGTGGGTTACAAACTCTCACTTCAGAAGGGCATCCCCAAATGCGTACATGTCGCAAACTCGGTTTCCAACCTTTAAATAATTCAAATGGTGTCCTTGGGACAGCCTTGGTTGGAAATCGGTTTAATATGTACACAGCCGTCTTGAGAGCTTCACTCCACAAAGATTCTGAAAGTTTTGAGCATTCTTGCATGCTCCACACCATATCCAATAATGTTCGGTTTCTTCTTTCTGCTACACCATTTTGGCTCGGAGAACCAGGTGTAGTGTATTGGGCAACAATCCCATGCTCAGCAAGAAACCTTGCAAAAGGACAGGTTTTGTCCATCTTCGGAAATCTGCCATAATATTTGATGTGTATCGATCTCACAATTTTAATATGGTTTTTCATCGTTATTTAAGAAGACTGCTTTAAACACCTTAAAGGCGTCTAATGCTTTATTTTTGTTATCAAGCAAGTAGAGATACATGTATCGTGATTTGGTTATGTCTTTATGCTAGCCCTGTCTCTTATACACATCTCCGCATGTACAAAATAGAGGAATTCTCATTCATAACATATCTTTTAATACCAACATTATTTTGAACATGCAAATTACTTAATGTAGCATTATTTTGCAAATTAATTTAAAAAAGACTATCAAACATAATACCATTCCCGATAAGGTCAGATTTATAAAACAAACTAAATCCAACATTAGAACAATACCAAGAATATCCCAAAGGTACAAGTTTTGACAATGAAATTAAATTTCTAGAGAAATTTGGAACATAAAATGTCCTTTCCAAATAGACTAAAACAAAGCCACTACTGAGAACTAAACTGCATGTCCCAATTGCTTTCACGTGAGACAGTATCTTATTTCCTGAATAGATATACTGCTCACTTTTCATTGGATTCCTTAGGTTTCACAATCCCTGCAAGGAATTCGTAATATGGATTGTAGAATCAAAATCAATCCACCATGTATTATGATTAACATCTGTCATATTAGATTCATAACATACAAGTGAGATTAGGTTACCTTTCTTCTCAAGCCAGTTATAAAATTTAGGGCAATCCTTCTTCATGTGCCCCTTTTTCTTACAGAAGAAGCACTTGGATTCCTTATAAGATCTAGGATGAGGTCTGATATCTTTACCTGTCTCTTATACACATCTAGATGTGTATAAGTTCTTTCCTTGAGTTGCCAAATGCACACTCTCTCCAGTTTCCATAAGCCCTCACAAACCCAATCTTGCACACACATGGTCATCAATTCATTGATGGACCATTTGTCCTTATGTGTGTTGTAAGAGATTTTCAGAAAGGCCCATACTCTGTGGTAGAGAGTAGTGATGTGCACAAGAAAAGAATCAGACATTGTATTCCTCAAGATTTTTTAGTTGAGCCGCTATGTCCCTCATGTGCATGATGTGTTCATGCACTCCTTTGATACTGGTGAGCTTCATGGTAGAGAATTTCATGATTAGGGTGCTTGCTAAAGCCTTATCTGAAGACTCAAACTGCTCATTAATGGCCTTCAATAGTTCTCGGACATTATTATACTGATCGACAGAACCCCGAATGTTAGTTGAGATGTTGGTTTTTATGAACATCACGCTGAGACGATTAGATCGCTCCCATGTTTCATAAAGCTCAACATCATTAAGTTGGCTATTCTCAATAATCGGAGGTGGTTCGTCTTTCCTAATAGCATAATCAATGTCCGTCCACCCCAAATGAAGAAGAATTCTCTCTTTTCACAACTTATAGTTGTCACCCTTGAGTTCGGGAATGTCACATTTCATATCATGAAAATTCATAGGGTTTGAAAAACTGCACAAATAATTACATATACGCTTATATCAAAATTTGAGGTAAATTAACATTTATTATGTTTTACCAATGCAAAACATAGTAATAATATGAATTACATGACATAGAAATTGCCTGTAGGCTAAATTCCTAATTCAAATAAATTCATATAAATTTATATAATCAAAATGACGAAATATTAAATCATGTTCCTTTCCTTAATTCCTGTGGGTAAATTAAGGAATATAATTTAATATTTCTCCCCTTTAATCACACAATACAATATAATAAAAATTCCTGTGGGATAAAATTTATTATATTAGAAGTGCTATAATTAACAATTAATGTCTTATATTATAGGTGATCTCAAAATTACAGAATTACTATACACACACATATATATATTTTAATTGTGCTGCGGCTACTCTATAATTAAAATATATATATACAGATCACAGACACTAATAATTACAGAAAAGTCACAAACATATATATATATATATATATATATATATAAAAAATAACAAACTGGAAGTATCATATATATAAATAATACATTTTACAACTAAACAATTTGAATAGTTCAATTGGTCAGACTACCTAACCTTTAACCTGAAGGTCTCAGGTTCAAAACCTTCCAGCAGCACCTCTTTTTTTTTTAAACAGAATAAAACTCTAAATAGTTTATAACATTGTTGTGTTGCAAAATAACACAACAGCAGCTGATGGCTTGATGGTCAGAACGCGTGACCTACATCCACATGGTCACGAGTTCAAACCCCAACAACCACCCTTTTTTGTGTTTTTATTTTAATAATGAGAACTAGTTTATAGAATTGTCTTATTCATAATTTCCATAAACCACAAAGTGGTCCAGTGGTTCAAAAGAATATTGTGTTTTTATTTTAATAATGAGAACTAGTTTATAGAATTGTCTTATTCATAATTTCCATAAACCACAAAGTGGTCCAGTGGTTCAAAAGAATACTTGTCCCCAGCGGGGAACAATTGTTTGAATCTTACACCAGACAACTTTCTCTTTTTTTTTTTTTTAATAGAAGTACTATATTAAAAATACTAATAATAAAACACTTTTTTTTAATAGAAGTACTATATTAAAAATACTAATAATAAAACACATAAACTGTAGGGTGGCACATTGGTTACACCAGACAACTTTCTCTTTTTTTTTTTTTTAATAGAAGTACTATATTAAAAATACTAATAATAAAACACATAAACTGCAGGGTGGCCCATTGGTAAGAACATGGGCCTGTCACCAGTTCGAATCTTCCTACAGAATATATTTTTTTTTTTTACTTCTTCTTCTTCACCCGTTTGGGTCCAAACGGGTATGTGCGACCCGGTTGCGACCCGAATGCAACCTGCACATATTCTCATCCATTTGGGCATCAAAAAATTGCGTTTTAATACAAAAAATTTAAGAATCTAATTTTCTTATGATTTCTAACTTTAGTTTTCAATAAAAATATCAAAATTATAAACCCATGTCCATGATCCATAATGCTCGTATATAAAAAATATATGACCATAACTCTTATACACATCTACCAATAGATATTTTTAATCAAGGAAAAAATCATAGAATCAAATTCAAATAAATTATAATTCTAGATTTTTATAATAGACATGTCAACAGTAAAACAAATCAACATATACATATATGCAAATCAAGGCAGAGGCATAAATGCTCTGATACCAAATGATAGATTTCTTAATCTATAAAAATGAATTTAATCTGTGCATAAATAATATCACAGAATATCAAATGCGGAATAAAATCGAGAAACGTACCTCCAGCCATTGATGTTGTTGGGTCACTGTCAAATAAAAGGAAATAGAAAAATAATTATTTGGGTACTTCTAAACTTAGACAATCTGATACGATAGTGTATTTTTGATAGAATGTCAGGCCTAGCGACCCAAAATATTCTGTATACTTATAACGTTTTTCCCCATCAGAAAACGTAAGTCGTAAGAATAAGTAGTTATCACAAGTGTAATCATTATCTCAATGTGGATAATTATCACAAGATATTTATTAAGTCAAATTGATAAATATCAGAATTAAATATTGGATCATATATTTGGAATTTTAAAAATAAAATCACATGGGATAATTACAAAAATTCCAACAGATCAAACTGAAAATCAACAACTTGGGGAAAAAAAAGGTTTGATTTGGCCTTGAGACCTGAATTATCTTGCTCTTGACAAACAATAATTGAAAGAGCTAATATGCATAGCCATAATGGCCACAGGAAACAGACTTTGAACTCCCACGGACTTGGCACCTTCTCCATTTTTTACAATCTCTTGCTAGCTAGGTGAGAAGTGAGAACCGAATTGTTTTTCGTCTTGATTTATAGATGATCAAGGCCGAAATCCAAGAAATTGTAAATGGTCCTAACTAACCGGGGTCAGACTTGGAATTTAGTAGTATAACGTGTTGTTAAATTCACGATAGACAAAATAATACTCTTTCCATTCTCTTTTAAACGTCATTTTAGTTTTTAGTACAAAAATTAAGATTGTTATTAAATAGTCTAAATTTTAGATAAAATTGATCATAAATGACTAAATTGCCCTTTTGCCTAGTCTTAAATTAAAAGAGTCTCAACATTAATTAGAAATTAAGTAATTAATGGAGTTGGAAAGAGATAAAGGCAAAATTGGTAAAAAAATAATTAATGCTTCCTTGAATTTCTAAATTGATACTTAAAATTGAATAATTTTTTTTTACTAAAGTGATATTTAAAAGAAAATGAAAAAAATAAAATTAAACCAAATATTTAATACGAGATTGACTCTTTGATATGATTTGTCACCCAAATTAATTTACACAAATAAGTCTTGAATTTTTGTCATTGTATGAAATTTATTTTTTCCAATTGGTAAATTCTTGTACATTTTATTAACCACACAGTTCATCTCTTTTTAAAATCTCAAACAATTCTTCTTATATAAAATGTGTGAGTGAATCAGGAATACAACATGCATGATGAAATCATATACTTTGGTCTAAATGGGCTGTTTACATTCCCACCCAAGAAAGATGAAGAAAAGCGTGCTTAATATTTCCAAGTCTTCGACAGTGACATCGCAAGACACAATGACTTGAGAGGGTCTTTAACCTGATCTTACATCAATAATGAATGTTGATGTTTGATCTGCATCAATTATAGCTGTGATCTAGAGACTGAATAGGAGTGCAATTGGGACCATGCATGCATAATTGACCCAGTCTTTAACAACTATTATTTGACCCAAATCATGAAAAGGCCCAACCCAAGTCGAGCCATATTGACAATTTAAACTGACGACACGAGAAGGTAAAATTACAATGTTTTGTGCACTAGAGCTTGAAACTTTTGTCATGGTTCGTTCTACTTGAGTCCAGGTTCAAATTTTAGAAGCTCGGAGTTCACGTCAAGTATATACTTCGAAAAATTTGTACGTGGGCCATCTAAACGTGCTTTCTCAGCTACCAAACATTCAGTTAACTCCGTTAAAACGTGAGCCACATTGGGTCTTTCCATAAGACGTGGGAGAGGCCATTGCCATTGCCACTTCTAAAGCTTTCCATACGGCGTTAATGTCATACATCCCATTCAATTTTGGA
Organism: Cinchona pubescens; assembly: GCA_025175665.1. Lineage (NCBI taxonomy): Eukaryota > Viridiplantae > Streptophyta > Magnoliopsida > Gentianales > Rubiaceae > Cinchona > Cinchona pubescens. Next base: position 2,604,092 of record JANKKI010000118.1, read on the forward strand.
TCAGCAATCCCCTCTTTCTAGCAAATAACTAACCCATTGATTTATATGGCGCTTTTCCTCTGTTCCTGCAATCGCTGGCCTGCCTATAATTAGCTCTAGGATAACAATTCCAAAGCTATAAATATCATTTTTTTCTCGTGTAATTTATGTGTTTTATAATACCGAAAATCAAAAGAACAATTGTAGATACTGCATTAGTAAATCATAAGGTTCTGTGCATAGTGGCTAATTACGTAATATTTTCAAGTAATTAATAAATGATACAGATAAGGATATAAATTTAATATTTATGTATATATATTCAAAACCAGTATACACTAATTTGCAAGCGATTTGCAGAGTTACCTTGTGAAAGTAGTGCTATGAATCTAATATAACAACTCCACAAGAAGTATCTATTAAGATGCATTACTAACTCAGGATCAACGTATCCAAGGGTGCCAATAATTCTAGTCGATACGTAAGAGCCATCGGCAATAGTAAAAACTCGAGATAGTCCAAAATCAGCCAACTTTGTCTCAAAATTTTCATTTAACAAAATATTGGTAGGTCTGTGAATTATTGGTGACTTGCAACTATTATGCAAATAATAGTGTCCTGCGAGTCACAATTTCCATGGAGTGAATATGTTGTGAATTTCTTTTCCTCAGAAAATAATGAAAAAGTATGGAAGGCATCAATTAATTAATTAATTAGAAGCTACATAAAGAAGAAACAACGAATTGCAATTTGACCTTATGCTGCATCCAATGTAATTTGAAGTCTCTCTAACCAATTCAAAGTATTATTCTTGTCATCAGTAACTGCATAAACAAAATACTTATATGTTTACCATTATATTGATTATTTTCTCAATTATTTAGATATAAGGAAATGGGCAAATAAACGGAAGAAAATAAATCGAGTGGATCCAATACATCGTAATTAATTCGTTCCAATCTACCTGAAAGATGCTCCCTTAAGTTTCCATTAGCCATGACCCCATAGACAAGCGCCATGTTGGTATCTTCATGGCAATATCCAACCAAAGATGTTAAATTACGATGATGAACCCTTGTCACAAGCACAGTCTGTTGTTGAAAATATCTTAAATCAGGTAAAACTTTTAGATGATGTAAATTCTACAATGCAAGCTGTATTCTTTACCTCTGTCTGAAACTCAATGTACCCTTGGACAGATGAGTGGGAGAGCAACTTTATAGCAACTTGTTTACCATTAGTAAGAATACCATGATAAACTGTTCCAAAGCCTCCTTTTCCAAGAACGCTTTGGAAATTGTTTGTGATCTTTACGAGATCAGAGTACGTGAACTGTCTATTTTGTTTCTCAAAAAAAATCGTCTTTTCTGTTGGATTTGCCACCCAACACTGGAACCGGAAAAGAGCATGCATTAATTCTAGATATTTATTGTCTAGTGATCAATTAAATGCCACAAAAATTATAAATTCTTTAACGTGAGAGAACATTGATTTTTCTACTATACCTTGGTGTTTTGTCCTTAATTTCCAGATGACAATTAAGGCACCCAAGACAATCAAGGAAGCTGTAATTGTAAGTGAGACAATGAGTGGAACGACAAACTTGTTGGATTTCCTCCTCTTACATTGCCCCAAATCACAAGGATTTGGGCTTCCAATTCCAACAGGATATCCATCAGCTCTGTCAAAACAGTTCAAAGATAAAATTAAGCATATGAAATAATAAAGGTTTCCTGAAACAATAATAGTCATTATATATGTAATAGTTAGACCTTAATTCCAGCCCACTCTTTGCCTTGTCAAGGAGTTATTGTGGAATTGATCTCGAGAATTGGTTTCCTAGCAAGTTCCTACAAAAGGCGATGGATCGAATCCCATATGATAATCTGAACACACTGTGGAAACTACTACAACTTAGGACATGAGTTTAGCTACATACAGGACTTTCAGGAGTGGCAGATCTTTAGCGAGAAAATCGCGCACTGGTTCGTTAAAACTATTATTTGATAAATCTTTGCAATATTTCATTCATTAATTAATCGATCAGATTTTGCAGTCACATTTTCATCAGTTTCAGATGATCTTATGAATATCAATCACGTTTAAGTTACATAATTTGTATTAACTCACAGTGTCTCGAGAAAACTGAGATTGGACAAATATGTGGAGACGTCACTCAATCCACTTGAGGAGAAATTTCTGAACTTATGCAAATATTTGAATGCAAGTTAAACAGTTAGACAAACTGAAGAAATCAAAATTTTCTAATCTTATGTGGATTCAAATAATGTTGTCCCAATGTAAAAGAACATACAGGGATTTGATCCTGGGAGCAGCACCCTTATTTTTAGTGTAGATGATGCAATCAAGACCTTCCCACATGTACCCTCTGGGGAAACAAGGATCTCCTTGCCAATTTCTATTCAGGCCATATGTTGACTTGATATTTACTATAGCCCAAATTATAGTTATTGAATCCGGTCCGGCTAGACAGTTCAACCGATGAACTCGGTGAATCGGTCTGGTGACCGAGTCGGGTTCCGCTGGTAACCAGAGAAGCAAAGAATCCGCCGGGTTTCGTGCAACCCGGCGGTTCAACCGGTAAACCTGAGAACCTGGCCAGGTTTGGAAAAACCCGGGAACCTGGCCAGGTTTGAAAAAACCCGACGGGTTTGATTCTTTGAAAAAAAAATCAAATTATAATTGTTAAGTTTTGAACCAAATATATTTTAAATAGTAATAAAAGATCTTACCACCTAACCATATAAGTTTTTTGTTATCATATGCCTCTTTTTTATTTATATACTCACCAAACTCTAATTTATGCATTAAATCCTTTTTAACTCTTCATGTAAAAATGCTATGTAAATATTGAAAAGTTACATTTATAGTTAAAATTTTTTAATAAAATATGTTTTTATCAATATTTTCACTATAGTTTTATATTTAATAATTTATAGATATTATATATTAATAAAAAAGAATATATTTAAGTGACTCACTGGTTGAACCAATAACCCACCGGTTGAACCAGTAATCCGTTGATTCACTTCGGGTCGGGTTTTATAACTATGGCCCAAACTGTAAACTCATAACAGGAATATTAAGTACCAAATCGCATGTCGAGAAAGCATATGATTTTGAGCCAATATGCCCAGATACACGGATCTAGTCGGCTTATTATTACCATAGTTTAAAAATTCAGAAAAAAAAAAAATTTTTGATAAGATTGCATCGAATTGACTGAATCTGATAAAATTATAAGTTATTCAGTTAAAAATTAAATTTATATTGAGTTTTAAAATAAATCTAGTAAATGATGCAAGTCACTGAGTAAACGAATTTATTAAACGAAATTTGATAAAATTATAAGTTATTTGATAAAAAATTAAATTTATATCGAGTTTTAAAAATCTAGAAGGGTATGGTGGGATCAGGAGGCGTAAAATAAAATTTCAATTCTTGATTAGCATTCCGTGGTGTTACAGTGGGCCGATTGCATCACCGCCTCCGGGGGTTGGTAATAGTTGCTTGCCTACATCGATGTTGTGTGAAGTTCTTAATTCAATCCAATATGAAGGCGTGATATAGGGCCACCATATCCTATCAAAATTATCTTTCGGGTACCTAAATTATCCGGACAAGATCATAGGTAATTTTCAATGCCAATAATAATGATAATAAAAAAATTATCACATGATTTTTAAAATTATAATTATCACTCTTATTTTTAAATTATTTAATTTAGAGTGTAAACAAATTGAGTTGAGCGTGAATAATGTTCTACTCAAACTTAACCTGAAAAAATTTGATAGAATTTGAGTTCGATTCGTATTCGATCGAAAATAAGTAAAACGAATTTGAGTTCAAATAATTTTTCGGAGGTAAATATGTATTTTTTTTAAAAATATATATATAGATATTTTAATAATTTTACATATAATAAAATAATTTTAATAAATTATATAGTAGTCGAAAAGTTTCGAATAATTTCAATTGAGTTGCTTGCAAATAATACACCCCTAATTCAGCTGTCAAAATTATTAGTGGCGCCATATTAGGTTGGCTGAAATAGTTGGTACTGAAACTTTGAAACTTTGATGAGGCATTTAATACTGGAAATTAATAAAATAAATAGAGGTGACGATGAAATCGATTGTTGCTTCAAGATGATCACCTGATGGTTTCATCGGATTCCAAAATATACGAGCGAGTAATTGTCATGTGAAGTAGAGGTCGAAGTTCTAGTGCGGAGAAAGGTATTCCTGCGTCGGTATTTACTAGGCAAACGTAGGTATAATTTGATAAAGGGACATGGATGATCTCCTTGGTGACAATTGAACTTTGTAGTGTTGATTTTTACCGTATTCCACAACTTAACTCCGAGATGAAGATCGAATTTTGGTATCTGATTTTTGCCGTCGTAGTTTCCGTACAAAAAAGATGCCCTAATCAAGTATTTCTTTCCTTTGCCCTGTCTTGCACTAAGGTTGTAACAATTGACAGTCCTATTACCTAGCGAAAAATTCTTGATCATTCAGAATTGTCTGTCAAAAAATTTAATTATATGATATTGTTTTATCGTAAAATCTTTGCTACTGTCTATGAAATTTGCATGACTAGTATAAGGAATACAGATTTTTTCATTTATGTAGTTAGATTGTTCGTCATCTAAATCACAATCTATGCTGATAAAGTTTGTCGAAAACATAATTAATGAAGTTGATGAGGACTAATTAAGTTAATTAATGACCAAAACAAGATATATTAAATTGAAAATGGATAACTCAGATGGTTTAATTAATAATTTGGTATTAATTAAGACCTGAATTATCTTGTGCTTGACAAATATTACTAATAATTGCAAGAGCAAATAGGCTGAGACACAATGGCGAGAGGAAGTCGGCTTTGAACTCCCACGGACTTGGCACATTTTCCATTTTTTTAATGTCTTGCTTTGCTAGCTAGGAGAGAAGTGAGAACCCAATTGTTTTTCGTCTTGATTTATAGATGATGATTAAAGTCAAATTCCAAGAAAATGCAAAATGGTACAAATTGACGATCGCGTCTAAATTTAGAATTTAGTATCATGATATTCAACATATTATTGAACCCGAAAAAGACGTATTGAAATTTAATTAAATATTTAAAATTACAAGAGTGATTTTTTGATATCATTCTGTAATGAAAATTAATTTTAAAAAATAATTTTTAATTTCTGGAATGTTAATTTTTGTTTTCCTTGTGAAATTTACCTTTTCCAATCGAGAAGCTAAGTATGCTCAGTACTCTCAAGTCTCGAAGTCTTCGACCGTGTGACATACGATACGACGAAACAATCACTTGAGAGTTGAGAGGGTTTTTAACTGTTGACCAAGGCCAAAGACCGCCATTTTTTGGCCAATACTAGCTTGATTAGTCACATCAATAGCTGTTAGGTTTGTCTAGATACACAATTTTTTTTTTTTTTTTTTTTTTTAAATGATAAATTTATTTATTTATTTATTTAGAGCTGAAGTTAGAAATTTAACTCATTACATAAGAATTGAAACGAAATCGCTGCATAATATTTTGAACATAAATTCTTTACTATGTGTAAGAAATGTTCTACGCTGATTAAATCATAAAAATTAAATTTTAAGTGCCACTAGGGGTAGGATATATCTAACTATTATATAAGAAAAATAATTATTTTAATAACATCTTAAATGACTGTCACGTGATGAGTTATTTAGAGAGTTTTCTTATTCTTTTTTTATAAAGCCTTAGTCATTTTTTTATTGGAGCAATTGTATAATTAATTTATTTTTTAGACCCAAATCTAAGTTTTCTTTCATTCTCACAAACTTTAAATAAAATTGACATGTTTCTTTCGTTTCACACTCACATTTCAAAGTCATCCACATCAACATTGAAAATCCAGCTAACTACTATTATGGAATTTAGTTTTAAAATTGTAGAATTATTGTATATCTCATATAATCGTATAATCAAGGTTAGAATGAATAATTACTATTACATTTTCTGTGATTCTATGTTTAAATTTGTACTTTTTTATCAAGCAACCAAAATTTATTCAACGAAAAATGGAGTAATTAAAATTCTATGCAAGCATAATTAAGTCTTTATTGGGCATAAGTTAGCACAATTACCATTTCTAGTACTAGTGCAAAAAATTATTATCATTTATCACTTGGGATGTATAAAAAGCAACAAAATGAACAAGGAATAATCGTTATGAATTTAGATGAAAATCCAATATTGACAGAGAGGCCCATTAGTTCATTCTATGAAGTTTTTTACAACTCTGAATTGTCACTGGCAATTTCTGGCCCTTATGGACAAGTTCTGAGATTTCCATCATTTGAAGTGGTTCAAATATACAACGGACTGTATTTGAACCCACCCAGTGACGAGATGTGGATTCTGAGTAATTTTTTGGGCTTTAGTAATGATGGACATAGAGGAAGTTGGGGCCACGTTTCAGATTCGTTTCTATAGCTGCTGGCCTTTGAAAAAAAAAAAGAAGATGTTTTTTTTAAATTGTTAATTGTCTCTATTTCACATCCATGACTTTGACTTTTTAATAATGTTAGGAAAATTGATTAAAGCAAATTATGAAAATATCTACTAAATTAGCAACGTTTCACCATCATCATTATCACCACCACCCTCGTCTTCTACAAAATTCTTTTACTGGAGTTATTTGCCGTCCCCCAGCTTGTTCACGTTTTCCCTTCTTTCCACCTCCTCTACAAGTTGCCGCCGCCGCCGCCACCGCCACCACCACCAGTTTTACTACCTCTTTGAACAAGAAAGGTATAAGAGCTACCGTATCGGAATCATCAGCAACTGCTGCCACAAATATGGTCAAGGCTATCAGGGTTCACGAACTTGGCGGCCCAGAGGTCAGATTGCACAACAAACGCCACCCCTTTTCTTTAACGAGATATTTGCATCATATTGCAGAACCCATTTGACTAAAGTGAATATAGATATATTTGTAAAGCTCAGTTCTTTGAATTGAAAAAACGCGTCTTTTTTATCCTCTGAAAGTTATCTTGCTTATCAATTAGCTATGGTGGTCTTACATTGGAAGTATATTTGTTGCTCTTACATATTCCTAATGAAATTTTCTGACCTATAATGACTGTTCCAAAATGGGTTATCCTTTCTGATTATGTTAATATAGTATATGCATATGTATATATACTGTTCTGAAACAAAATTCAAGATTCCCCAATTTTCATTTTAAAGCATTTTCCGGCATTCTGTTTTTCGTAATGATACTAGGGCTTTTCTAATCAGAGTTGATATTCATGGATTTTTGGGTTTTTATTAGTTTAAATTTTTGAGGGGCGGTTGATGGTGAGGCCAGCATAAGTGATTGGGGGAATAGAATATCAATGTGTTACTCGTATTACTTGTTATTAAGGAAGTAAATTACCTTATGTATTATTGTACTCGAGTATGGTTTAGTTGATTTGGTTTCAACTGATTTCTAAAGTTGTAGTTTGTATATAGTTCTGCATCGTGTATGTCATTAGCCAAATTGTGCGGTTTATGGCTAGTCTTGGTCGAGAAGAATCGGGTTCTTCATCCTACTGAAGAATTTGTGTTATTATAGGTCCTGAGATGGGAAGATGTGGAAGTAGGGGAGCCAAAGGATGGAGAGATCAGAGTGAAAAATAAGGCTATTGGTCTTAACTTCATTGACGTGTACTACAGAAAAGGAGTTTACAAGGCAGCCTCACTGCCCTTTACTCCAGGTTTATTTGGCTTCCCCCCTAGTTACTACAAATTATGTTTGTTCAGTAACTCCATTGCTGATGCTGCTTAATGAAAATGTGCTCCCTATTTGGGAAGATATCATGTGTTACAATGATTGTTGTACTCTGACTTGTCATACAACAATATAATCTTTTGCTCTCTCTCTCTTATTTATTGAATTTGAGGACAAAATATATTTTTACTGAAATCTGAATAAAAAAAATTCTGGATAGCATAACAAAGAGTCTCTGTTTGGCAATTTTAGCTGACGGATTTTCTTCCTTTTTCTCTTGGTATGGTGTGGAGAAAATTTTTTGAATTTGTTGTAGCACTTTTATCTCTTCCTCTTTTACTTGTTAATAAGATACTCAACAATGATTGAAACAATCTTGAAGTTAAAAGAAGACTTAAAAACACTTATATATTGTCTAGACTAGATCATAAACTTTGTAGTACTAGGGGATTGTGAACAAGGCTTGTGGACCAAATACTTCTTATGTAATGAACCTTTCCTCTAATGAAACTCTAACTTCAATTTAGTGAGCTTCTGAGATATTCTAAAGTGGCCTTAAATGATTTGCCCCTTCTGTAATTTAGGAGTCCCCTATTTCATGAATTCTATTATCACAGGAGCGTAAAAGGTCCTTTACATGTTATAAGATTGATTGCTTCTTGTAAAATATGGATTATTGTCAATGAGCATTTAGAAATTTCCATATTTCCAATATTGGAATCAATCAGGATTTAAAGCAAAAACTTTGAGTACAGGAATGGAAGCAGTTGGTGTCATTCTGGTGACAGCTGTTGGACCAGGAGTAACCGATAGAAAAGTTGGAGACCTTGTTGCCTATGCTGGTACTCCAATGGGTGCATATGCAGAAGAACAAATACTTCCTGCCATCAAAGTAGTACCAGTTCCTCCTTCAGTTGACCCAGTTGTTGCAGCGTCAATCATGCTTAAAGGAATGACTACTCAATTCTTAGTCCGCCGCTGCTTCAAAGTAGGTTGACCTAAACTTGCACAGAACCCCCTGTATAGATTCCTCTGATGCAAGTATTATTTCTCTTCATGGGTGTTGAACAATATGTTTTATTATTACAGTACAAGGACTAATTCAAGCATGACAATATGCTATCTGCACTAGGAAGATTTGTCCCTTGTGTCGTTTCTATTCTGTAAATCTTTCAAGTTGATTGTGATTGGGTGTCTGATTGTTCTGCATAAACACTGTGTTTAATGCAGATTGAGTGATAAGAAAGCTTTAACCAATAATATACATATTGACCATGCATGGCACTAGAAGGAAAAGAAACTACTTCCACATGGATTTGTATTAAAAGGACAAAATCTGGTTTAAAGATGTCGTCCATATCTTTTATTTTGACCTTAGTTGTCTTCATCATTATCTGTTTTCACTTAGAGAGAAAACTAAACAAGAATTATCAAATACCTCAGACTAATATTGTTGCAAAATATTAGGGTAGTCTACCTCTGTTTCACTATTACATTTTCTTGTTTTGAGCTTTGGCCTTAGATTAAAAAAGATTTCATTGCCATTTTCCTTGAAAAATTGGTTACATGTAGAGTGTTGCAGGTTGAACCTGGACACACAGTTCTTGTTCATGCAGCAGCAGGTGGGGTTGGGTCTCTTTTGTGCCAGTGGGCAAATGCCCTTGGTGCAACTGTCATCGGAACTGTTTCAACCCAAGAAAAGGCAGCCCAAGCAAAAGAGGATGGATGTCACCATGTCATTATCTATAAGGATGAGGATTTTGTCAGTTGTGTTAATGAGATAACATCACAGGCAAAGGAGTTGAAGTAGTCTATGATTCTGTTGGGAAAGATACCTTTGAGGTAATTTTTTCCATTATGATCAAAAAGCAATATCATGACTGCTTTTTGAAGATGCCTGCCATTAATCAGATTTTGAACTCTGTTTTTCTTGTTGAGTATTGTGAATCGAATGAAATGATATGTTAATTCAATCATCATGTACCTGTTTTTGTAATCCTTGTTTATGTATTCAGGGGTGTCACTGGAATATTTTTTTTTTATTTCCAGTCTTTAATTGTGAAAATTTCTGCGATCAGGGATCGTTAGCATGCTTAAAACCTCGTGGATACATGGTCAGTTTTGGGCAGTCATCTGGCTCGCCAGAACCAGTACCTCTGTCAGCTCTTGCAGCAAAGTCTTTATTCTTGACAAGGCCTTCTATGATGCAATACACTTCAACTCGTGATGAACTGCTGGAAACTGCAGGAGAAGTATTTGCTAATGTTGCATCAGGTATACTACGGGTCCGTGTATTTAATCATACTTATCCCTTATCACAGGCAGCCCGAGCACACACTGATCTTGAGAATCGAAAAACCTCTGGCTCTATCGTTCTTATTCCAGATGTTAATTAACTGATTGCACGATACCAGTGTAATGGAATGATGTATGAAACCAAGTGTTCTGATTTTAACCTCTCTGGACGGTGTTTGTATTGAGAAAACTTCTATTCAGCAAATAAAGAGAGATTCCTTTTAGTGTTTGGGCCTTGGATGCATATAATGAATGGAGGAACAAGTCCACCATGCTCGTTTATCGAGTAAAAAACACCACAAGAATACACGGTCAATTCTAAAGCAGTCTTCAAAAATTAGCTCAATAATTTTTCAACATGTATAACACCAGAATTTAGTTCTTAGCTCGTTCTTTATTACTTGGGCTTTTTCTCTTCTCCAGTCAGGTTATATTCGTCTATTTACTTCCAGACTAGATATTGAGAAAAATAAAATAGATGAAATAAAATAAAGTTTCCAATTTCATTTGTTTTGCAACGAAATTAAGGGAAATTTGATAATATAAAAGAACTGTGGTCATTTGTTTCTTTGTGTAATTTAAAAAAAAAAAAAAAAAAAAAAACCAACAGTTCCACGGTTATGTAAGGATGAACAACTTGAAGCTGAAAATTGATGCATTTAAACACCTAAAAAGGAATATATGGAATCACAGTTTTGCATAGTAATTTGTACAATAAAATCCTATCTCCTGAAAATTGATGCATTTCGACAGTGCAGTTGTAAGCTTTCTCAAATCATCCTGGGTGTGCACAGCACTCAAAGCTATCCTTAACCTAGAGAAGACAAAGTCAAACTGATCAGAAAACATAAATAAATGAGTTATTAAACTTGCAAAATAAACCACATAGTATGTTAAAAATTTATCCGCATCCAAGGCATTTTATGTATACAAGTTACAGTGATAAATTTTCCCGATTTTACCAGATACTGTTGCGCAGGATAAAAGCATTGCACAATGAATGACAAAGTATGTGCACTGATACAGCAAAAAAGCAGCCTACACACAGGGTGTGATTGTATATACTGTGGTTTACGCAACAGCATACTACAAACCTGCATGAGTTTGAAGGCACTGTTGGTGGCCTTATGGCAGTTACATGGAAACCTGATTTAAGCAGATGCCTGTTTCATCATGATTAACGTGGTTAGGATCAAGAGACAACCATAACTGACACACCCAAACACAGACTCGTAAAGAGATGGAAGGATTAGCATTTACTACCGGCTCGCTTCCAGGGCTTTCTCTTCACTCCCTACGATAAGGGAGATAATGGGACTAGTAATGGGAATTCCCGTCATGGCTCGGAAATCTAGCACCCGATTCCAAATGGCCTTTCTACGCCATGTCTCCTTTCTTGCCACATGAATTGCGGCTGCACAGGAAGTTACACTTGCATTCAATATAGAAGCTAACAAAAGCGTGATACAACTCTATTTCGTACTAATTTGTAGCCTTTCTCAGTTAAAAATATAACACTCTTCTTTTCACACGAGTTTCACGTGATATGAATGGATGTAATGCAAAGTTAATACAAATATCCATCTAAGCAATATAAAGCACCAAGCTTCTCATCGGTATGCTAATTAGGTTACATCTGCACCTAGAATTGATCCAATCTCCCCCCACCAAGCTCATTATTTAAACCATGACACTTCCTAAAATGTTTATGTACACAACACTAATAACCCATTCTTTAGAAATTCGTGGCACATGAGGTGAACCCTGGTACCAAACCCAGTCAAACCAAAGCTTACCATGTGCAGCTGCAGCAATTGGCACAGGTGTAGAAGTTGAAAATATGAAAGGCCGACCCCTCGACTGTATCAGTTGTTTCCATTTCTTGCTGTTAATTTGGCATAAAACATGAAGTGTTGGTATATCGAATATTAAATGCACCAATTATCAAACCAAACAGTGATCAAATTCATATAAACAATGTCTGAAAAAGGATTTTTTCTTTTCTCCTTGGAAGCATTCCAGTGTCCAGAAGCCCTTCAATTAACATCTAATTTCTTACACCTGGGCTATTCAGTCCAACAAAACCACCTCAATAACATGGAAATCTTCCTTTCATTTTCAGTATAAGAATTTTCAGATCAAATAAAGAAAAAAATGAATTTTACAAATTAACAGAAATTGAGGCAAGGAAGAGAGAGAGAACAAAATAATTCCAATAAATTGCACCAGGACAAGAGGACAGCAAAACTAAATAAATTCAACTTTTGACAAACTAGCTGGGACTACCTAATTTGTATAGAGAGGATCTGAGGAAACCTCACGCCTAATCGGTCTCCCCCTCCCCCAACCCCATTGCCTTCAACCAGGTGAGTAGCAATAGGGATCCTCACAAAATTACCTGCATGCTATAAATCCACCATGGCAACCAGCAGCCTTACTTAGGGTGCCTATGCATATATCAACATCATTTTCACACTTGAACTTCTCAGCCGCACCCCCACCATTTTTGCCACAAACCAAAGTTGCGTATGAGCCTGTATAAATAACCAAAAAAAAAAAGATTAATTGGTCTTGGCACATAGAATAAATTCTGCATAGGAACTCTACAATTTAGAAAATACAGTTAGCAGAGTTAGGAGAAACTCAAACACATCCAGAGACAGCTGAAATAACTGCATGGACTGGACATGTTGCAAGCAACATCTTGAGTTCTGGACTGTGTCAACTTTCAAGATACTCACATCATCAATTGCCAACAAAAATCCATGCTTCTTGCGCAGCTTCACAAGCTCCATCATTGGTGCAAAGTCTCCATCCATACTAAACAAGCTGGCGAAGAAAATATAATTGAGTACATATAAAGAATTTCTTTTTCTTCTTTTTATCTTTTCGATGAGAATGTAGTATGATCACAAGATCAAAAAGAATTTTGGAAAGAATTTGGAAAGAATTAGTAATAATTTATCAGTACTATAACCCAGAGTATAGAGAATTTCGTGAAGTGGGTGTCAAATAGTTAAAGCAGATTGCATGCATGACAATTGTGACTGAAGTCGATCCAAGACTCAAAGCCCAGACATTTAAGCAGATGAGAAGCATAGACCTTTTTTAGAGGATAATGCAATTGTCCATTAGACAGTCATAAAACTGAAGAAAACAGTTCTATTAATTTTTCAAACACTTTACATTTTCCTTCTAATGGGCTACTTACATGGCAAATAAATGGATCCCAAAACCTATTGACTTTATTAAATCGCATTCTCAAAGCAACAATATTTGTTCAATTATTTGTGCAGTAATCCCTCTGAGAATCAAGATGAAGTCCAAACAGTATAAGCAATCATAACCAATTGAAATGACTAAATGGCGAACCTATCAGTAACAACAACTTTCTTCTTCATTGTGCAACTTGATCTGTTAAACACAAATTAATTGTTGTGAGATGAGAATATATGGAAAATAAAATGAGATCACAGAAGCTACAAAATTACGAAATGAGAACATGAACTTACAGTAACTCATCAAGGTGCATCATGTCACAGTGTCGGTAGACAAAAGTAACTAAATTTCCTTGTTTCTCAGAAAGGCGGATACCATCTATTATTGATGCATGGTTCAGGGCATCAGAAAATATGGCAACCCTTTCATCCTTTGTAAGTCCTCCCCCTTCAGTCAACAGCAAACAAACACTTCCTACTGCTGTTATAAACGCCATGTTGGCTGAAAAGCCTGTGGGACAAAGAAGGCAATCCTAATACGTAACATTAAAGTGAGATTTTCATCAGTTTAGATCCAGCCATATCTATCCATTTCTGTGACCAAGAATATACAGGGTAACATACTTTAACCATTTGCTGACCATATTCCATAAATTATAAATTTATATATGTTGCACTTCCCTCTAAAGGAATAAAATCCTACAATAAAGCTGCTAATGTAATAGATATGGAAGACAAGAACCAATTTAAGCTGTTTGAACTCCATTACCAATGGCCAACGAGATTGTGAGAACAGCTTTTGCTACTCAATTATCAACACATTTTTAATGCCGTGTACCGTAGATTCCCAAAAAGCTCGACAAAATAGTTATAGAGTATGCAAAAAAATAAATCTTGGAAAACAATTAAACAAAGTACTTGAAATGCGCTATACCTCCTTCTTCTTCAAGTCTGCCAACGATGACTCCAGCAACCTGTGGTAATTTGTGTATCCACATATTAATGCAGAACCTCTAGGCCCCATTCCATGCTCTTCAGCTGCCTAATTTGTCCAGGGAACCAAAATACATCACTAACAACCAACAAAAAGAAAAGTCTCTCCTCAATTCAAGAAAATTCAAAAATTCAGATTTATCGAGGAAAAGAGAGTACCTTTACAGCAGCCTTGATAACAGCTGGATGTGAACTCAAGCCCAAGTAATCATTCCCAGAAAAGATCAATAACTTCTTGAACTTTCCACCACATGCCCCTGCTACATTATCAGCCTCACTCTCTCCCATTACAGAATCATCTCCTATAAAACCAAAAAAAAAATATATATGAAGGTAATGCAACGAACCCTTTTAAGATTTAATAACAATTTTTGGTACGAAAAGGGATGGGAGGAGGAAAAGAATTTGTTGTTACCCGAACTGGGGATTTCTTGCAGCCATTTTTGGAATGTGGGTTCTGAAATTTGAACTTCGACTGAGGCTCTATCCCATTGCCGCAATCCATCATAAAACTGCAATTCCAAGTCTTGAGGTTTGTGAGTTTGGTTGGATTGTTGGGATGGGAATGGGATGAGATGAATGGGTCTCAGAGATCGGAGGAGCTTTAAAGATTGGAGCTTTGAGAGAGCCTCTTCGACCCAGAAGTCCCACCACGAGTTCACCATCTCTCTCCCCACTTGGGTGGTGTAGTGCGTGTTTTGTGTGTGTGAATTTGCAAAGGGTTAGATGGATATTAGGTAGGGAATGCAGAAATTGGTCTCTCAGAATCTCTCGATCTAATCTCTATATGGCAACCTGGAAGACAAGTCGTAGAGTAGCGAGAGAAGCTGGCTTCTATTATTAAGCAGTATTAAGAACACAGTTTACAAAAAAAACTAAGAACACAAATTTTTAAATGGATGGGATCCGTGATTATATACTAGACCCTGAAAGCCTCGGTTCAATACAAGGTTATTCATCCTGAGTTATTGATTAAAAAAAGTTCCTGAAGTGACTCGATCCGAATCAGAAAAAGATGATACTTGAATTGTATTTTAAGAGCAAGTCAGGTAGAGGATTGGGTCAGTCAAATTATAGATCGGATAAAAAATCACATTTTTGTGACCTGTCATCTAACCCAATCAATTTTAAGGAAAATTTTATAAATTTAATTAATAGAATTTAATTAAAAGTTAATATTTATTATGATTATTGACACCTTCTCACCTCTTCTTTCTTTTTTCAGTTCCTCATTTTCCCTTCTTCTTCCACCTCAATGATCTCTTCCCTTCATTTTTCTCGTATCCTCATTCCTGACACTCTCGTATCTATTGAGATATATTTTGTGATTTAATTGTTGTTGCTAGGAATTGGCCTATCGCTATTTGCTAGTTTGTTGCTATTGGAATGTAATATTGGGATGTATTTTGTAATTTAGACTTAATTATTGTTAATTAACTTGCCTAACTATCATTATTTATATTTTTATACTTTATTACCAGTAAGGGTCGGATACTCATTAACCCGACTCTCTTTTGCGGGTATCTGGTCAATGGATACCCACTTTGTATGGACTAGATAAATGATTGAAAATTTTTTAACCTGTTAAAAAGGGTCGTACTTTTTTTAACTTATGAATCGGATAGCCAATCAGTGAATATCTCTAGTTCTATATCGTATTCCATAGTTATTAACCTCAGTCTAGAAAAGAACTCGGTGAAGGAGGTATATTAACGGATTATGAGTTCACCGATAGGTTATTAGTTCAACCGTTGAGTCATTAAAATATATTTTTTATAAATATATAATATAATTTTAAAGTATTAAATACAAGAAATATAGTAAAAATATTGATAAAAATGTTCTATTAAATTTTTCTCTTATTTATTATAAATCTCCCTTTTAGATATTTAAAAACTATGGAAAAGATAGTTAATTATAACTTATACATATTTAATTATAGAATTAGTTATTATAAGATAAATAATAGTTTAAAACAAACCATAAGAAATTATACTCTTATTATTTCTTACAGAGTTAGTTTGTAATAATATTTTATTTAACAATAATAAAATATTGAGAAAAAAATTCTAGTAAATATTATTGGTGTATTTCTCTTATTAAGGAAATATAATATTAGTGAATGATTTTGGAAATTCTTTATAAAAATAAAATAACAAATGAATTATTTTTAAGAATATCATATTATTATTTTATCAAAGTGAAACAAGGGTTTAATTGATTTATATGTCAAAATTTAATAGAATAAAATAATTAATAGTTTGAATATTACAAAACTTGAAAGGTGGCTTGCTGGTGCAGCTAGTCTTGGCTTCGAGCCTTGCATTCAAATTTTAGTTAAAAACTTCCTCTAGCTGCCCAGTTCAACAACAAATCCCTTATATGCTTCAACTGATTTAATCGGCCGAATTCTTGATTATTCTAGTTGAACCATCGGATCATTGACTTTTCAACGAATTTACTCCATGTTCGGTCAGAAAAGAAATCCAACCCAATCCAGTAAAATTTTCCTCCGGTGGCCTAGCTCATATGCCTTTTTGTTAGATTCAATTGACTGGATTCTTGATTATTTCAGTTGAATCGTCGAGTCGTTGACTTTTTAACGAGCTTGCTCTATATCCAATCAGAAATAAAATTTAATCTAATGTAACAGTCAATTCACCAGACTGATCAATCCGCTGGACATGGCCAAACCGATTTTAATAACTATGCCGTATTCTATAAAGTTATACAGAATTCATAATATATTACCATAAACTCGACCTATTTTATAATTTTTCAAACAAAGACAATTAATTAAAGAGAATATTGGTATTTTTTATAGGTTCGCTCGCTGAGGTCTAAATAAATATTACTACAAAGTGTTAAATATGTGTCAAATAATATAAGAAAAATGCCCCATCAGCATTTTTTTTTCTTGGACAACAATAATTTCCATTAATGATTTTTTTTTTTTGCGTATGTTTTCCAGAACCACTTGGGACAATTATATATATATATATATATATATATATATATATATCCTATATATATATATAAATATATATATTGTGGGAACGAGGATTATTGTGCTTGTTAACAGCCACCTACAGCAATTATTTTAAAAATTATTTGTATTACTTGACTTTGTAAATACTAATGATATACCATGTCAAGGTTACTGTGCCAAATTATATATCACTACCTATATTTTTTGAAACCCTAAGCGATTATGGATGACAAAAAAGAAAAAAAAATACGGATGATTGAGCGTGAAACTATGTCAATAGTGGGTTATAGCCTTACCGGTATATTTTACAACCCAAATATAATGCAATAAAGAAAATAGAACCAAAAAAGATAATGCAGTAAAGAGAATAGATCTGAAAATGTTGTCATACAACATTACTATTTCTTGAAGACAGATTTCCTGCATCAGTAAAAGCGCAAAAAACGTATGGATGCTGTAGAACGCCTTCTTGTTCCTGCCAAAATTAGAGCATTTTGCACGACCTAAGACAAAGACAGCTAAATTATCAAGGGAACGGGATTGATCGGATTTGCTAGACTACAACTAACATTATACAGTATAAGAGTTGGAAGCGAACAAATTCGACAACATCAGACATGCCTCTGAATGTTTTCAGAGAACGCAAGTGGACACTTATTATGGAAAATTCTATGATCCATTGTGCTACCGGGAATGTTGATCAGGTCACAGTTCGTCAAAAAATCAAGTGCACTTTATACTAATTTACAACATTATCTTTAATCATTGTTAGTAGCTGTGACACCATCGAATGATGAAGCTTGGTGACTATCTTATTCAGGGGCTATCTACAAAGGCATATGACACCAAAATCAACTTCTGCAGCTTTACAAGATGTACTTGCAGCATCTGCAAGTAACGGCAAAAGTGCAAATAGGAGCACTGCAATCATAGCAGACATCGTATATTAATCATCAAAGTTTACAACGATGCTGTAAATGACACCATTTCAAGAAGGAAAATAATTCTTCACAACTTGGGCATCATTTGGATTGAGGGATGAGAGGGAAAGGAGAGGAATAGGAACGATAAGGTCATTGTGTGCATTTGAATTTGGAGGAGAGAAAGGATCGGAAAGGGAGGAGGAATTAGGCCTAGTTATCTTGTGTAAATTTTGGTTTCCATCCAAAAGTAGGTGGAAACGGAGAAAAGGAGACCAAATTTAATGGAAGTATATGTATTATCTGAAAATATCCTTCTGGCCATCACTCTTAAAACTTACACACAGGATGCTTCAAATCTCCAGATGCAACCCCACATTTGACATAAAAATCAGAGTTGTTAAAAGAAAACCAACTTTTTAGCTGCATTTTGTAATCAAAACCTTTAGCATGTCAAAAGCAACTAAGAGCAAATGTAAACCTTTACATCTCCTAACTGCTGGAGCTGCCAAGATCAAAATCCAAAGTATAATCATATTCGATCGTTGGAATGACCGAAGCAATAAATTTCAAGAATAAGAACAGGTACCTGTAAAACCAGTTACTACAGATTCAGTACTTCAGAATAAAAAGTACAAAAACTTCAAAAAGATAAAAAGAAGCTCAAGAGAGAAACAAAAATAATGTCAAAAAACGACAAAGCTAGAGTTGAGAATTTTCTAAGTTCAATTTAAGATACAAAAAAAATAAAATAATATAAAAAAGACGTGAAATAAAAAAATTCATAAAAAAATCCTGTAGAGCCTCAAAAGAATGTAATATAGGATCTAACTAGCATCAAATATACATACAAAAGAATAGCATGCGATTCATATCCACCTAATCTACCCAGAAAAGGATGAAATGTTTAAAAAATCTAGCAGACCTTGAGAGTTTGGGGGATCAAGCTTCAAAATTTGCTAGCAGGATTTAAAAAATTACTCATAATTAATTTTAATCCAAAGATTGTTAAAGCATAAACCTCTCTTAGGTAAGTCAACTTAAAATATCTTAAGCAAGTACTAATCTTATACCAACTTGACAATACCAATACTATGCCAAAATTCTTTTTTGATAACCATCAACACATGTATTCTTGCAGAGAGGTAAGAAGAATAATGACATTACTTGTCCACTTCAGGTTCAACTCCTCGCAACAAAAGAACATCAATGATTTTCTTCATCACAGCTCCATGGCGGCATGGATGAACAGATGCATGTTTTCCAGACAAGTGCGGATGATCCTCAACAGTCACCTGATTTTCATAAATTGGACAATAAGAATATACCATTGAAGTACCATAACTAAGAAATAAATTGTTATAACAGCTAATGGTTAGTGCCAAAGGTTACCTTTTAAGCATTAATAACCTGGCTAACAAAGAACATGTGAAAAATTAATGTCATATTATAAAATACAGTAGAATAGATCAATTATGATCAAATTCACCATGCAAAAGTATAACATGTCTTGCGTATGTAAAATGATTTCATTTTCATCTTATGCAACCTTGATAAAAACACTCAAATTTTGCACTTATATGCCCAGTTTCTACATCTTTTCAAACTCAAAGTCCAATTGGAACCAACGAATCCAAGTAGAGCACCTCAACCCAAATATTCAAATATTGGAACAAGAAGCCAACTTCTAACTCGTCTTTTTCAATCCAAAGCCAAACTGGAACCATAGCATTATAAGCCCAGGAGTATGAGAATATCACTAAAATCCAACAGTCAACAAAGATATCTCACTGTTTTGCGGGCATGATCTTGACTAACATCTTCAAGCACAAGTTCAGGTTGTAGAAGCATCCTTGACTGTCACAAAGAAACAGCAAGTATAAATCTCAAATGAGAGTACAATAAGTTCTATAAAGTTATATACAATGTTTCATCAAAATAGTAACAGAATTAAGTCAAGTGTGAAAATATTCTAAATGTTGATATCAGTGCAAAGATTGCAAATTACCAATTGCAAAACCCAGCAGAATATCTAGATACTTTAGCACCAGCTTGACTCGGAATGCTCAGGCTTAAATTTAGCGACACGAGGCAATGTTCAATTTAACATTCGAGGTACACTCATGCGTAAACATGAATTGAGTTGAACCTCTGTTTTACAATAAATCTCAAATTGGAATAGGTAGAACTCATAGAAAATTGCCAAAATTCCCAATATATTAAGTCAACAAGTTTGATTCTTAATAATGCGACTTTAAGTGCTTTAGCAACACCGGAGAAAAACATGTTTTATTCTAATAGATGGACTAAATCTAGAAGCTACATTCATTTCAGTTGCTAAGAACCTGAAACTTTAATTCTCCAATAATCCATGTTTGAGAGTTATCTTCGGAAAAAAGGGGATAAGTCAAGATCGAAGAACTGCTCATCAATTTTTTCGAAAGTTCCCAAAATATTTACAATTTAGTCAGACAAGCAACATTCACAGTAATCTTCACACGGTCCCAAAAATGAGACTCCAGACTCCTGGTGAATGCGAGTATTTTCATATTTTTATAAAAACTTTCAAAATGACTCTTTTGGGAAAATGTGCTCTTCAAGATTCAATGCTTGAGACCTTTGAATTGTGGTTAAGGATGTAAAGTTCACAAAATTCTCCATTAACAACTGATTCAGATTTAAAACAGTCAGCAAGAATGTGAGTAGTAGATGATACTTTGCCCCCGTTTTAGGCAAAACAAGTACAAATTATGTAAATCATACTTTACAAAATAATTGTCCACCCTGTGTGACTACTCCAACAGAAGCGCAAAATCCATATTTCTAAACCATATACATTTTGCAACAAAATAATGGCATGCACGACAAAAGCCTCTCAAAAATTATCCTGGGATATGTCTTTCCATTTAATCACTTCGAGCCAAAAGAAATAAATGAAATAACTAATGTTGATCTACTTCTAGTACTAAAATTAGATTTCAAAGCATCAGAAAATTTCTTCAAAATGCACCTTGCATTTCAACGATGCTAATCAAAGATTATAGGCAAATAAAAATACACAAGATTCACCTCATCATAGCCAGTGAGCCATACACGAGGAGTTTGATAATATTGGTCATACCTACAAATGACAGAAAGCTAGATCTATTGATATGTAAATATATGGAGAGATAGATGGGAAGAGAGAGAGAGAGAGAGAGGTCCATCAAACTTGTGCAAAATGCATATATAATATATACTGAAAACGAGAACTTACGTAATGCTCACATCATATGTTCGGGTTCTTACAATATTGTCATCATCGGGCTCATGAGCCACAAGGTAGGTAGATTGAAGTGTTGCCTGGATATTTCATATAAGTCGACAAGTGATTATTTTTCACATCAAGCTGCCTGAAATTCACTATTTCTTGACATCAAACAAGTGTATGCATCCTAAAAAGATCTCAAAGAAACTTTCATTACTATTTTAATCCATTGACAAAAGTAATCTTTTATTAAAAGCAACTGTGACATGCATCTGAACTGACGTGACAGTGCTTTGACAATCAAAATGTCATAGCCAAATGTGGCCAGGGATGTGATGCAACTTGTGAAACAGAGTTAAACCATGTACAGCACAAGTTCAACAAATTCAACAAACAAACATGTAACTAGCTCTGATGTCAAAGCATGAGATCCAAGAAAAAAATCATTCTATAAGTACCATGAAATAATCTTATAAGTATTGTCTTGCAAAAAGCAGTTGAAACTTGCAGCAAAAAGAACCGAACAAATTCTGATATATGCATCATTCATGTAAACCACCCACCTACCTACCCCCCCCTTCTCCAAGCAAGGACAAAGAGAACAAATGTAGACAAAGGGCGAGGGAAGAATCTACATATAAGCACTAGTCGAAAAGAAATGTGGCAGAGAGAAGCTCACAGGATCTGTCTCAATAAGGTTGTCAGGTTCCTCAAACTCAGAAATGTCTGGAATATCTTCCTCATCCTCGCCTCCAATGTAAGATGAAATTGACTGGATAGTATTCTTCTTGCTGATTATTCTAATGTGTCCATAGAAGGCAAATTTTCATCATCAATTTTGCTTTCTGTGTAAAGGATAATAGTATAAGTCAAAAACGGACAAGTAAACGCCCTTGATAGATTATACACGTAAATTCAACTACAATGAAAAACCTTTTGGTTTCCCATGTGTTGCCAGCCACCCATCATCACCCTCATTATCAAGTAGAATTTCACCTCCAGCAGCCTCATATTCTTCTTCTACTGATGCTGCTCTCCGGAGACAGGGCACTGAACACAAAAAAAAAAAAAATGTTGTATGAGAAAATCTTGGATAGTTAAATCATATGCAAGTCAAGCAACCCAAACTTTCACTAAGCAAATACTTAGTAGCCCAAAATTGATCGAGTACTTCATGGACTACTATGTGATCCAACACTTCCAGAATCACAAAATCACAATTCCACGATTATTTTAATGGGATGTAACAAAATTACAAAACATTCCAACTTCACAAGTATGGTATTCACTATACGTACCAACGTATTGATAAAAAAAAAAAATTTAAAACAAAAAAAAAATGAATCTCTGCAAGTAAAAAAAAAAAAAAAGGATAGTAGAAGATACCCATTACCGTTTCTTGTTATCAAGAATTGCTTATCAGCAGGTAAATACGGCTTCCTCTTTCTTGGCTCACCTGATTCCCTATCCAAGAAATAGCTACTTATAAATATTAACCCAAAAAAAAGAAGCAAAAAAGATAGAATTTCATGCCCACATCTTTAACGCCATTGAGTGGTATTTAAAGAAGACAATTTTACTAAAATCAAAAGGAAATCAAAATGTCCATTAAAGAGAGAAATTCGATGGCAAACAAAATATCAACCAAATAAAAAAAGGGTACCAAGACCAAGTAGGGCATTTAGAGACAAGATTGTCGCCGGCGAGGATGAACTCGTTTATGCTGAGAACCCCTTTTGCTTTGAAGGCGGAAACCGTCCGAGGGCTTGTAATTCTCTCAACTGTGCCCTTAAATGCTTCGTGAAACTTCTGTTTCAAGCACCATCCTCTGATATGATTTTGATCCGATTGCAGCAATTGGATTTTGATTTTGTAAACCATATATTCTGAAATTTCTCTTGGATTTGGAAGGAAAAAAACTTTCCAGTGAACGAAGAAAATATGTTTTTTTTTTTCCCCTAATAAGAAAACTTGTCTAATAAAGTTTCAACTTATTTAGACCTGAAAACGTGTTTTACTGAAATTAAGCTATATTAATTTTTAAATTTAACTTCAGTCTAATTATTATAAACATGATAAAGGACCAATAAAGTTTTGATTGTGAGTTTGGACTAACATGAATTTTCTCAATTATTAATATCAATTTTTTTTGACATTTTAATACGAGAGTGGTGAAAAAAAAAGATGAGAACACGAATTAAATGAATACAAATATATTTGTACTTATTTTTATTAATTTTTTCTTTTATAATAGTTGATTGTAGTATAGTGGTTTTGCTATTATTTATGTGTTTGATTTACAGCTAATAATAGTATATTTTTATATTAATAATTATATTGTGTTACGATCATATTTATTTTATGAAATTCTACTTTAAAATGCTATCATTTTTATTTATGTATGATAATGCTTAACTTGTTTATTATCAATAGATTGTTCTTACCCTTATCATTCAATTAGCTCAATACTCCCAAATAATAATTAATTGGATAACCATAAATAGATTATGAAAATAGTTTTATCTTCAAATCCACCAGCCCAACATTCCCAGTAATGTATTCTTACGGTAAAACTACAATAAATTTGGGACAAAGAAATTATTTAACCTTAGTCATGGTTCACATTTAATGGAAGAAAATAGGAAGTGGTGGATTTTCATAAATTATTTAACCCTATATTGGCTGACAGTAAGGTTCATATTTAATGGAAGAAAATAAGTAGTGGTGGATTCTCATGAATTGGAATAAGTTTTGAGTACGTATATAGTAATATGAAGTAAATATCAAGATATTAAAAAATTAAAAAATTTATTATTTTTTAATTATTAAATTTTTTATTTATAATATTTATTTTGTAATAAAAATAAAAATAATAATTATTTAAATAATTAAAAAATAAAAATTTAATATCAAATGCTAATTTGGTAATGTAAAGTGAGAGGTGAGTTGGAGAAATTTTTCCATGCATTGAACAGATGTAGAGATACTGACACAGGCTCTCAGTCACTCTATATATATATATGTAGTACTATATTTAGATCTTTGCATCCGGTGGTGAAAGAAAGAAAGAAAGAAAAAACAAGATGACGACTCGCCACTTCTCGCTACTAATACTCACCCTCCTCCTCCTCCTCCTCGTCTTAGCGACTGCTGTTACAGAGGATCCATCCGTAAGTCCCCTGCAAGATCTGCTGCAATATATTACTTCCAATCTTTTTATATATATACGTTCTTTTATGCATATTTGCATTGCATGCATCACTTACAGATCTCTATTCTCACACTATCCATTTGATGATGATCTCCTTCATAGACACCAGTTCATCCTCCCTCATTTATATGGATTTAAAGATAAAATGCATATATATATATATATATATATATATATACAAAAGTGTCAAAATTAGTGAAGTGTTATTTGATGAAAAAAAAAAAAGAAACATTGATAATTTATTAATTCTAAATTTGTGATTTTGTAAAAAAAAATATATGTTTTGTCATTTGAATCAGCTCCAAACGTTTTCGGTACACCACTAATCGAACTAGATTCTTTAAATCCAAGCGGGGGTTAGTACGTTTTCGCATAATCTAGCTTGCAAACTGCAACAAGAAAAACATTAGTTGAATTTTCAGCTATCAATTTAAATTCTTGAATCTTTGATTGATTGTTTTAGACTTCTAGGAACAGCAATAAAGACACCACAGGCGATTGATTTAATTAATAGGCTCGTCCAGACAGGTAGGGGACGCAATTAAGTGTTTCTGTGGAGAGGGATAACGGATACTCGAATTTTGTTCATTCTTTTATAATTTTAGTTCGAATTTCGTTTATTTTTTTCACAATAACACATTACATTAGTCATCTTTGTATTCTTAGAATTGATAAAATCAATTATGTTGGTGTCGGAATTTGAGGGAAATTTTTTTTTTTTATTACTCATCTCACATTACGAATTAAGTATTTCAGATAGTCTAATAATTAAAAAATAATAAAATTGTATTATTTTTAAATAATTTCAATAATTATTATCTTCATTTTATATTTTATTGATTATTGTGATTTTGGTGCAGAATGAATGCGTGTACACCCTCTACGTGCAGACAGGTGGCATCATAAAGGCAGGAACTGACTCCAACATTAGCGTTACTCTAGGCGATTCAAAGGGCAGGTCAGTTTGGATCCCAAATCTAAAGGACTGGGGTTTAATGGGCCCAAACCATGACTACTACGAGAGGGGCAATTTGGATATCTTTACTGGACGAGGCCCGTGTATTAGTTCACCCATTTGCAGGCTCAACTTAACCTCTGATGGCTCAGGAGACCACCATGGTTGGTATTGCGATTACCTCGATGAGAATCACCTCCACTGGCCCACACAAGCCCTGTAGTCAGTCCATATTTTATGTTGAGCAGTGGTTGGCTACTGACGCTCCCCCTTATGACTTATCTGCTATTTTGGATGGTTGTAAAAAGGAGAAGCCCAAATTGAGAGAAGGCCATAATGGGCCTTTTGGTGTGCGTAAGGCTGTAACGACTGCTTTTCAGTAGTTTGCAAAAAGTGGGCTTCCTTTACATCTGTTATACCTTTCTTTTTCCACCTGCTCTCCAATATGCTTATTGCTAATGGGCTTTATGCTATTTCACATTCTTCTGATCTTGTGAGTTTGTGATGCATATTTATGCATGCTGTTAAATAAAAATGCGTAGCCTCAAATTCAAGGCAGCTACATTGGCCAGCCATAAAAGTCCAACATGCACGTAATTTTCTTTTTCTTAATTGGAATTTTTTTTCCTTTTTCTATTGTTATTTGCGAGTGAAATGTCATTACAAATCCTAATAAATATCAAGAGATGTTGCTTTGTGTAATCCTAACACATTATTTTCATGAGTACCAAATTATGAATCAGAAAAAAATAATTTACAATATCACAAATTCATGATCAATTGTTAAAATTATTTCACGTAATAAAATTATATTAAATTGTCAACACTTAATTTTAGATATTTAATTTTGTTCATTATTTTATAGAATTAGTGTCACATTAGTGACTTTATCAATTTGACACTTTTATAAATGCAATATTATGAATTACAGTAGCTTGTACATTTTTGTAGATTTGAGCAAAATCGACTTATTCCATGCTAAGAGATTGTTAAAAGTTCTTTTCAACTAAAAATAAATGCTTTAATAGGATGGGACTCAAAGTTTGATCTCCATGCGGAGCAAATTCTTGGAACCACTTGCACACTTTTAAGTTAGTCTAACCATTTATGGAGGTTTTTCCATATTTGTTAATTCCATTGCATTAACTCTTTTTCGTCATCTAAAAAGAAAAGTATTCCTACTTTTCGTTTCTCCATACAATACTTGAAAGAAATCCCTACTTTTCGTTTCTCCATACAACTTGCAGGAAAATACTACTATGTTTCTAGATGGGTAATTTGTCTTTTCAGGTGTCTAAAAAAGGTAAAAGAAGTGCAAATACAGAAAGATTTTATTTTAAATAAATTACTAAACATACCTAATAATAATTAGTCTCAACCAAATAAAATTTCTCCAAATATCATTTCCCCCCTTAAATGCACTTTATCTCATTCATCAATATTAAGCCCCATTCTCAAACTTGATTTTTAAGCCAGAACACCCAACTTTTTTAATTTAGTCAAAATAGTTACTCAACTTTTTTGGTTTTGCCAAAATAGTCCCTTAACTTTTTTTTAGTCAGAATAGTCCTTCGACTTTTATTTTTTTAACCAAAAAAGTCATTTTATGGTGGAGCCACCATAAAAACCTTTTTATTTTTTTGATAAATTTCATATACACCCCCTTAAGTTTACTTATTTTCTACATAACCCTTATATAGTTTATTTAAAATGGAGAAAAATAAGAAAGAAATTAATTTGAAGGATTGAAAAAAAAACTTCAAAACAATTTTAAAAAAATGAAACTTTATTTTTTACCAAAAAAAATTTTAAAATCCTAATTCTTCCATATTCTCATTTTCTCAGTCAAAACTATCACCCACCCAACTTTAGAACAACTCATTCAGCCACCGAAGTGCCTCTCCCTACCCACGAGATACCAACTGCCCCCACTAACGCTATTGAGAGATCCCCTCCGTCAACCACTAGGCATTTTTAAAAAAAAAGTTGACCATAAAATTTTATAAAATTTTAAATTAGTCAAATGTGAAAAATAATTAAATCACAGGGGGTGTATGTAGAATTTATCAAAAAAGAAAGAAATTTTTGTAGTGGCACCACCACAAAAGGACTATTTTGGCTAAAATATAAAAGTTGAAGGACCATTTTAACTACAAAAAAATTTAAGAGACTATTTCGACTAAAATATAAAAGTTGAAAGACTATTTCGGCGATTTTCCTTTCTCCAAATATCATTGGTGATTTCCCTCCTTAAATGCACTTTATCTCATTCATCAATATTAAGCCCCATTCTCAAACTTGATTTTTAAGCCCGAACACCCAATAAGAATTCGACTCTCCAGAATCCAAAATCCAAAATCCAAAATCCAAATCCAAATCCAAATCCAAATCCAAATCCAAATCCAAATCCAAATCCAAATCCAAATCCAAATCCAAATCCAAATCCAAATCCAAATCCATGAATGTACTAACCGCTCCACTGAACCACCGCTCCACTGAACCAAATCCAACCTAGATTAGATCCGTTTACGGCTACACGGCCCTAGGCCTGAAAGGAAAGACGCCGACCCGAACTATAAATACCCCTCCCTTTTCCCTTTTCCCTTTTCCCTTTTCCCTTTCCGCCTCTCCTCTCCTCTCTCAGGATTCCATTCCACTCTCTCAAATTTCCCTCCCCTCCCTTTTCCCTTTTCCCTTTTCCTTTTCCCTTTCCGCCTCTCCTCTCCTCTCTCAGGATGGATAATTTAAATCCATTCCAAATCCAATCGTGAAAGATTTCCAATACTCGCGACTCTCTCACCCGCTATGGACGCGCTTCAGTCCAGCTACATGGAAAATCCTCAATCTTCCGAAACCCCTCCTCCTCCTCCTCCATACTCCGATCAGTACCCTTCTCAAACCCTAGATTCATCTCAGTATCAGAATTACTCCAATTCCTCTTTTTCATACCCTCAATATCCAGATCAAAATCAATCCCAGCACATGAACCCTTCAGAAACCCTAATTACTAATTCCGTTTCTAATGAGGAGAAGCAGAACGGGGAGAACACTCCGAAACTCGAGGTTCCGAGGCCGTTGTTGTCGGATAATGGATTAACCAATACGCATAGCGGCACCGACAAGGACCAGTCTGGAGGGGAGGAGGAGACCACCAGCAGGCGGAGGCGCAGGAGCCGGTGGGACCCTCCCCCGACAGAGTCCAGCAATGACGGCACCGGAGAAGGTGATGGCACTGGGACAGGGACAGGTGGGTAGGAAGAGGAAGTCTAGGTGGGCGGATGATCAACCGCAGCCGGTGATTCAGTTGCCGGATTTTATGAAGGAGCTTACTGGAGGTATTGAATTTGACCCTGAAATTCAAGTTCTTAATAGTAGGTTGATTGAGATTTCTAGAAAATTGCAATCTGGTTTGCCTTTAGATGACCGGCCAGAAGGTGCACGCTCACCTTCGCCGGAACCTATATATGATAATATGGGGATAAGGATTAATACCAGGGAATATCGTGCCCGTGAGAAATTGAACAGGGAGAGACAAGAGATTATATCCGAAATGATCAAGAAAAATCCTGCTTTTAAGCCACCTGCTGATTATAGGCCTCCGAAGCTTCAAAAGAAGCTTTACATCCCCATGAAAGAGTATCCTGGTTATAATTTTATTGGTTTGATTATTGGACCTAGAGGTAACACTCAGAAGAGGATGGAAAGAGAGACGGGTGCAAAGATTGTTATACGAGGTAAGGGGTCTGTTAAAGAAGAAGGTAGGTTGCAGCAGAAAAGGGATTTGAAACCGGATCCTGCCGAAAATGAAGATTTACATGTTTTGGTGGAAGCTGAGACTCAGGAGTCACTTGAGGCGGCTGCAGCCATGGTTGAGAAGCTCTTGCAGCCTGTTGATGAAGTGCTTAACGAGCATAAGAGGCAACAGCTCAGGGAACTTGCAGCCTTGAATGGAACTATTAGAGATGAGGAGTTTTGTAGGTTATGAGACTAATTGAACCAGGACAGAGGCAGTATGCATGTCCTTCTAAAACTTCAACTTTTAAGAGTGATGTTCTCTGTAAAATTTGTGGCGACGGTGGGCACCCCACTATTGATTGTCCAGTGAAGAATACCACAGGCAAGAAGATGGATGATGAATACCAAAGCTTCCTGGCAGAGTTGGGTGGGACTGTTCCCGAGTCTTCAATTAAGCAAAGTTCTGCAACTCTTGCTCTTCCTGGTAGTTCGGGAAGTAATCCCCCTTGGGTCAGTGGCAGCAACACCTTATTATGGAGGTGATAGTGGAACTACTGCTGGCTTAGGTGCAAACATAATAAAGCCCAAGGAATATGATGAGACCAATCTCTATATTGGATACTTGCCCCCCACTCTGGACGATGATGGTTTAATCAGCCTATTCTCTCCCTTTGGTGAAATTGTTATGGCTAAGGTTATCAAGGACCGCGTCACTTGTTTGAGTAAAGGTTATGGTTTTGTTAAGTATGCGGATGTTCAACAGGCTAATAATGCTATTGCTAGCATGAATGGACATCGACTGGATGGGAGGACAATTGCTGTGAGAGTGGCTGGTAAACCCCCTCAACCCACTGTGCCTCCAGGCCCTCCTCCTCCAGCTATGCCTACATATCATGCTCCTCCTCAACCAACTGGTGCTTATCCTTCGCAGCAGTATGCTGCTGGTGGTCCTATTGGATACTGCACTTTATGGAAGCTAACAGGAGCTCCAGTTCCATGGGGGCCACCTTTACCTCCTCCTTATGCCAACTACCCCCAGGAACTCCTCCTCCTCCTCCTGGGTCAGCCATGTATACTCCACTCCCTGGGCAACCTTTCCCTCCTTATGGAGTGCAGTATCCTCCTCCAATGCCAACAGCAACCTCCAGTGTTCCATCACAATCCGTTTCTTCTGGTGACACACAACAGACCTACGCATCAGCTGTTGATACACAGCAAAGTTACCCACCCGGAGTCCAATCTCAGAACACAACTCCTGTTCAATCTGTTCCTACCTATGCATATGGTAATTCTGTCACTGCTATGCCACCAAATGCCCAATATTCAACATCTTCATACAGCTTCCCAGGTTATTACGGTGTGGCACCTTCTCCTCCTACTGTGCCTCGATCTACTGTAGACCAGTCACAGAGTCTGAGCAATGTTCCCTGGGCCTCCAATCCGTCTGTGCCTCCACCTGTATCATCTGCTGAGAAGACCTTTGGTACTGACTCAGAGTATGAGAAGTTCATGGCTGAGATGAAATGATCCTTTGATTCTTGTAGCTCGCTTCACTGTTGAAGATGAGAGGTAAGCTCGTCCGTATTCCTTGTTGGATTCACTTTTTTGTCATCCATGGGAAGCATGTTGGTTGAATCAACAGGTGCCTTTCTTGTCATTGTTTCTGTTGACTTTATTACATATGTAGGGAATAGTTGAGAGTTGCCTTCCTTTTTTGTGACACTTATTTCTTTCCATTGGTTACTAATTCATTTCTCGGGTAGTTTTTACAGATGGGGACATGTTAGAAAAGTCTTCACTGGAAAAAATTATGGGACTGATTGTGTTGAGGGAAAATAGTTCTATTGTTTCCTCAATTGTCTTTGTTTGATCAACTTTCTTCTTGTCAGGGTGTAGAATGCATATCTTTTCAAGGGCAACACTTAGTATTGTTGTCCAGTCTCCCTCCCTTCCTTCTCCCACCTCTGAGTGTGTGTATGTGCTTGTTTTCTTTTTTTCTGGGGAAGGTTCTTTGAATTTCTGTACTATGCAAGGCATTTTGTTTTCGAAGGATAGATTCTGAATCCTGGAGTAAGCACACTGATTGGGTACAAAATTCATAAGTATCCTTGATTTTGATGCAGTTAGCTCATCAATAGTTTGCCAGAGAATATTTTCTGGGTGGTAATTGGAAGCTAGCTTTACCTTACTGATGAAATCAGAACAAGTGTGCTGTTAGTTCCATATAGCCGTAGATTGGAATATTATGGCAAGAGCATATGTATGATAACTGGCGATTTGTGTGGGAAAAGTGCTTACATTTTAGGAAAGGTCTGACAAGTGAAAATGCTTATGATGTGGAGCAATCCGAGAGTATTAGGTCATGAGTACTTTTACTATCCAGAACATTGATGTTTTAATCACTATTGTGTTTTACTTGAACATCTAAAAACTGTTCACTGCTGGGCTGAGGGTATTCACTGCCTTAACCATGAATGAATTGTTTCCTTGGTCTAACCTTGCAGTGATGAGCATTTTCCATTGGATACAAATAATCGGGGTTGACATCTCTCACCTGTTTGCTGAAATTCACCCTCCTTCTGTTTATACTTGAAAAAAAGATTCACTGATGCCTAACTTTTTACATAATTTGTTGTTTATTTTTCAACCTTTTTTTTTTTTTTCATCCAATTAATGTCTCTTCATTGTTTATATTGTAATATTTTTCAGGCTGATTTGTTGGAGCACTTGTGAACCTGATTTTTACCCCTTGCCATGACTTACTTGTTGGAAGTTTGGGACTCACATCTTTAACATTGCTGTGCTCTTATGACATTTGCAGAGAGTTGGGACTATCTTCAGCTCGTTCAGAAGAATCAGAATATATGATTAAAAGCTTTCTCCATACTGATTACTCTTTTTGTAGGACCATCTTTGGGGTTTGGATGGCATCGCTGCCTTTTCAACATCTGCTTTTGAGTAGCCTTATTCAAGTTTTCTGTCTTGATTTTCTTCGTGACTGATTACTGACATATTCCGTTGTTCTATTTGTCTTGACAACGGAAGATTGTTCTATTTTTTAACTTGTGATCTGTGCTTCTAACTTGGTCCCTTTTCAAGTTTATTTTACTGTGATTGTCAAAGAGTTTTAGCTCCCATGTTTTGAAAGCAGCCTGATGCTTGCCTCTACACTTCATGTCAAGAAGATGATCCCGTCTTGTGAAGTTACTGGGTATGTGAAACTTGACAATATTTCCAGACTTTTGCATGTTTAATGTTCGAGTTATTTACAGTTCACTCTAATATCTTCTCCACTTCATGTGTAGCAGGTTTAGAATGCTTTTAGTGGAATTCTTGTTCCTCTGTGGAGACTCTCTTTTCTTCTTTTGTTGCGGGGGTAGGTGGGGAACTTTTGGTCCTATAATTCAAGAATTGCAGAATTCTTAATTACAGCAAAAATGAAATAAATGTTGTAGTGCTGAAGTTTAGTAATATCGTGTGAACCATGCTTCTAGGTGTCCAGTCAAATTGCATTGAGAAAATCTGGATGAATTGGTTTCTCTAAATTTTTTAGGTTGTTGGGGAGCATTTTTTCAAAGTAATTGATGGTGCTTCATTTTCTCATTTAGCTGGGCAATCTGATTCCCTGCAAATTGCAGTTCTTTTTATGCCAAAGACAGGTTTAATGAAGGGCTGAAGTGAACTTAGAGAGAACTTCTCTGTACTTTCTGCTTTTTGTTCCTCCTTTTATTCTTTTCCGTCTTCTCCTTCCATGCATGTGTGTTCAATTTGAGATCATTGGCATTATTGCAACAAAATCTAATTCATAAAACGTCTTCACCTATTGATCAAATATAGGATTTGCGTGGGGTATAGGGTTAAAGTCATCTCATGGTGCAGCATTGTACAAATTATATATGTGAACAAGTTTGAGTATTGTCCAACAAAATAACCCGTTTAACCAAGTGGGAAGTTCAATTTTTTTCTTACAACGGCATCGCTTGACATTGTTACAAATAAGATGCCCAAAATCTAGGGTAAAAGGTTTTGAACTGTGTCTTGGAGTGACGTTTCCTTTACTTCCCATATCCGGTTCCGGGGTAAATACAATAAACCTTTCTAAGATATTTGAATTGTTTTGTACTAAACTTTCTAATTTTATTTTTTTTCTCACTTTGTACTTTATGTCAGTAATTTGATTATTAAAAAGTCAAAAAAGACATTTTTACTCCTAAATGTTACAAGAATATATAAAATTAACTTCTTAAAGTTTATTATATTTGTCATTTTAATCTCTAATTTAAGTTTTGTATTAATTAACCTATTTTAGTCATCAATGAATATAAAAATATTGTTAAAATAACTAAAATATAATGAAGTCTTCCAATACCTGTGGTTCTTTAAAAAAACTTGTGAAAAAAATTTAAATATAAAAATTTTCTAACACTTTTGGTATTTTTTGGTATTTTTATTATATTTTATTTTCATGTAAAAATAAATTTTTAAATATACAAGATTTATAATAATCCATTAAAGTTATATCAGTGTATTTTCGTTTTGTTTTTCTTTATGTTTATTTAAAATAATTTTTTTCTTAGCTTTTTTTTCTTTGTTAATATAATTTAACTAATATCTAAATTATACGAAGGAATTTTATCATATAAGTAAAAATTAAAATAAAAATAATTTAGATGAAATATTTTTAATAATTTATCAAAAATTTTAAAATTAATTATTTCATCATATTTTTAGATTTTAAATATTGAAGAAAGTATAATTCGAGAATTAGAATATTAGCAACTAATTTGGAGGATATTTATATTTTTGACAATATTAATAACGTTAAAAGAAATAACGTTAGGAATTTAATACAAAACAATTCAAAGTTTAAGGAGGTTTACTGTATTTAATCCTATCCTTGCAAGGTTGAATCCCTGCTCAGGATTTCAGCGCGTTAGCAATTTTAGTTTTGCCTTTTGTCAAGCACGAGAAAGAAATAGTTTGTATAATTTCAACCGAGAAAAAAGAAAAGAAAAGAAGGAAAGTAAGAAGATGAATTTATGGGCAGATCCTGGAGTAATATTTCATATGAAAAGAAAAGTAAGGGCTTAAAAGAAGGGTTCTGTACCAGGGCCAAGCATCGTTCTCCAAACAATGTTAGATTCACAACCAAATAAAAATAGGAAACATCTTTACTAAAAATGACAAGTTGCTTACACTAGAGTAAACTCCACTATTTAATAGTATCTTACATTGGGTTTCTTCTCCAATATGTTTTACTATGACTGCATTTTTTTTTTTTTTTTTTAAAAAGTGGTATGTCAGGTGGTATATCTAAATCAATGAGATTTTACTATTTAAAGTGATAGATCTAAAAATAAAATAAATTAGTTGGACACTATTTAAAATGGTAAAATCTCAATTTAAAGCGATGGATTTAAAAATAAAATGAATTGTAGGACACTATTTAAAATGGTAAAATCTTAATTTAAAGTTGTGGGTTTAAAAATCAATTGAATTATTAGGACACTATTTAAAATGGTAAAATTTCATTGATTTGAGATATTAATTGGCATACCACTTAGGACTTTATTATAATAAAAATTTTCACCAAAAAAAATGACGTCTTAAACAGATAATTAGAAAAAAAAAAAAAAAAAAAAAGAAGAGAGAAAAAATGTACAGAACTTTTACAAAAATCTTTGGGCCACAAAACCAAATTAAAAAAAAAAAACAATTTTACAAACTAAAGTTCAAGGGAATATAACAAAAGAAACCCAGTCCATACACCAGGGGCCTAAAGTGAAAGAAAAGCTCGGCCCTCCTGTGCCCTTCCTTGGCCCAACATAACCCCGTCGCTATTCTTCGTTTCCTCACCACTACCCGCCCAAAACCACCGTTCTGATTCTCTGCCGCCACTCTCTCTTTCTACAATTCCAATCACCCCCTCGCTCCCTCACCTCCGCCACGGTGATCCCCTCCACCACCTTTTTTTTTTTTTTTTTCGAAATTATTGATTTTACTTAACTGACAAAAGCAAGAGAAATAAAAAAAAAGTCCGAATCTTCATCTTCTCCGGAGTGATCTCAGCCCGCCGGAGACGGTGACCTTACAACTAACCTACCTCGACTTAAACTTTCAAGTACTTATTGTGTAATATTTTCTTGGCTTTCTCTGTTTATCCCTTTGTTACATGAATTTGTTTTTAATTTCCAATTAAATTACGAAATTGTATACTCTATTTGTAGCTACGCAGTTCTTGTCAAGGGGATACCATTTATATTCAATTCGTGGATCGTCCGTCATCTTGCTGAAGAAGACTATGCAGTATACTTTTCTCTATTAAACCTTTGTTGATTTTATATTAAAATTTTTATATTATTTTTATACTACTTTGGTACTATTAATTTTCAGTTGATTAAAATGCGACCTATATATCAATCACATTAAGAACGTCGTGCTGATCATCTATACTCTTGATAGATCAGATATTTTAAGCTGGTTATTGTTCACCTAGGGAAAAGTTAAGGTTAAACGTCAAATTTTTGGGAATTTATTTAATTCTGTGGAGACTCGGGTAGAATGCTGAATGACAAACAAGCACAATGATACTAGGCTTAATGTTATTTGTGTTCTACACATATCATGAAGAAATAGATTTTTCTAACCAGGCATAAGGCTGAAGCAGAGCAGAATGGTTGTTGCTACGTGGGTTAATGGCCATACATAGTTAGAAAAAGGACATTGTAGTTTTTACTGAATTGTTCATACATGTTTTGAGATGATGTCCGAATTTTACCGTTTAGTTACAAGTTGGGGGCTGCTAGAAGGTTTTGTGCTACTGTTCTATACCAATTCTGATATTCTCTCTGTCTCTGAGCTAACAAATTAAAGAATGCAAAGTAGGGTATTTTGATTTGACATGCCATATCAATTACAGAAGCCGTACTGATGTAACTTCTATCAGCCGGTGACATTGAACATAAGTTGTAATTAAATATTGGGTTCTTATTTGTTTTTTTTCCAATGAATTATAAGACAGCTGTTGCTTCAAGATCTATCACAAGTTGAATTTGCCTTTTGTTGATTTTTCTACTACAATGTGTAGTGTAAGTATCCATTATTGTGGTTCTATTTAATACAATTATGCTAACCAAGCTGTTTATTAACATTATGCAGCTATGTGCTGTACAATTTCATCTGTTTGTTATGTGCATATTATTCCTAAGTCGAGAGGACTTTCGGCGAGCATGCTTGAGATCTGATATTAGATGGTATACAAAAAATGCTTCACTATTGGTTTCTTTACGTGCATTTTATGAAAAAACCTTTTATAGGTGTCTTATTCATTTGGTTGTTATAGTATTTTCTGCAATAACTTGACTAGTTGTGGTGGTGGTTGATGTCTGCAAACAAACAAACAAACAAACCAATCCTTATTCCCACTAAGTAGGGTCGGCTGCATGAATCCTGCTACACCATTGTGTTCTATGCCATGGACCATATCCTCCTCAATTCCTAGATGGGCTATATCTTTCATTTGACCCACAATGTTCACAATTGAAGTCAAATTTGTTGAATTTCTAGTGAACGTGTTTGTCAGGCTCTTTTTTTTTTTTTCTTTTTGAGTTCTCTATATGTGCTTGAAATCAGTGTAAATCTTGAAGATTAAATTTGTCGCAGTGAAACTTATGGTGACCCTGTACTGATTGATGAAAACCCGTGGAATGTAGTTAATCTCCAACAAGTGACAAATAAAACATGTGACATTTGGAATTATTTAAGAAAATTGGTCTTGTATTTTGGACATCGTTACAAGATCACAAAATTAGTTTAATCCTTCTGTTTCAAACTGGATATCTTTAATTGAATTGGCATGAATATTGAGAAAAAGTGAGAGACAGGAGTTTATGCTAATGAATTTAAAGTTAGGGAGAAAGTGGGGACATGAGCGGAGATTACCTTTTTATGTACTGAGCAGAAAGAGTGATATTTTTCTATTAAAACCTTCTATCCAAGGGAGTGGATGTAATTTTGCACACCCTAAATAATAAATTATGGGAACTCTAATTTTTTCTTTTCAATATTGGATTGTATTGTAAGGATGAACGCTTTAGGTCAGTTATATAAATTTATTTCAATTCTTTCTCTATTCTTTATCATATATTTTCCTTTTGACTTCTGGTGCTATTTTGTGAAACTTGAGTGTATTTATACCTTTAGTTGCTTTTCTTTGAACCCACAATTATCTTATTTGTAGTGATGACACTTCAGTGTGAGGAAATTCAGCGAGACTTCTGAAAGTAGCTTGGATGACTTTCCCCCTGGGAATACTTTTTACACTTTCTGGATGTGCATTAGTCTTCCGGTGGCAGAGGTTAAGTTATCACAGACCATATGCACAGGGCATGTTGATTAATGCATATGAAAATAAATTTATGAACATTTAAATCAATATTCTGCTGTATTGAGCAATTATCTCTTGTTTCCTAGCTCTAAATTTCAATCATAAATCATACAGTTTTTTTTTTTTAATAAATGATTTGTTTATGTTCCTGGGTTTTAATTTTACAAAGAAGCACAACCTTGGAAAAACTGAGTTTTTATACAACATACTGAGAGTGGTTTCCTCGACATATCTTGGTCTCAAAGACCACAAAATAGAGACCCTTGAGGACTTTAACTTTGCATTAGCTTGATACTTTATTTTTTTGACCTTAACTAGTATAAGTAATCTGAAATATGTTCCATCACACCGTGCAGGTTTTGCATGTATTTTGGAGCTATTGGCCGAGCCATTTTATATTTTATCTCAGAACTTGCTCCTACTCAAGCTGCGGCTAGTAATAGAAAGTGTAGCTACTCTTTTGCGGTGTCTGACAACATATGCTCTCATTGTCAAGCAAACTGACACGGTAAAAACAACTAAATATCATTTTTTTTGTAATAATTTTTGGTAGATGTAATTGATTAAGGACTGTTTCTGGCCAACATTTGTTTATTTTAGTATTTTACCATAACTATTATGGGTTGAAGATAGTTGGGAAGTTAATTCTGGAATACTCAATAATATTTATATATTACCATTACTGTCATTTTAGACCTCAATTGCAGCCGACAATTGACATGATATTGATTGCACTTGCTGTTTCCCTGTTTTTCTGTCAAGTATATTTGGGTCAGGTTTGGTCAGATATCTATTCTTGGGCTCTTTAATTCTAGTAGGCAGGATGGTGGTGCTTCCCGAAGGGATGCTATTTTAGTTTATGCATAAGTACTGGTAGGATATGTAGAAAGGTCTAAATACACTTGAGTTATGCAATTGGCATTTGGGTCAAAGTTGTAATTTCTAAATCTAAAGTGGGAGTCAGTTTATGAATGGTGTAAAAACTGGAAAGAGGGGGAATAAGGTTACTAATATATATGTATGTGTGTGTGTGTGTGTGTGTATATATATATATATGGATCATATCTAGGAGCCTAAGGATAGGAACATAGGGCATATCACAAACAAGGAAGCCAATGTTTAGAAGCAGAAGAGATCTTCTTTGTTTCTTGTCGGGCTAGTTTTCAATAGATATGTACTTTCCCTTTGATGCATTTGTTGTGAAGCTTTTGGGGCAAGTGTGTACAAATTTGAGCCAGCTGTATTTTAGATCTTTGTTATCATCGTATTATTTTTTGAGTTGTGTACAACATCTGAAGATCTCTCTAGAAAAATGTTTACATGCTAAGAAATGAGAAGGAACGGAACTACGAAGAACCAATCAAATTCTGGTTCTCACAACTTAGGATTGCTGATTTGTCTCTAGCATGTTCTTGCTTATTTTATTTTGTAGTTTAATTTAGAAGAATGTTCTTGCGCGTCAGTGATGTCTGCCTATAACAGTGGTTTGTGACTTAGTTTTTACATGAAAGCTACAGATGCTTACGTAAACCTTTTCTTGTTTAATTTTCAGGAGAAAGCTATTGTATTTGCCCTGTCACAAACTGCATATGGAGCTTGTGTATTAGTTGGTTATTGGGGATGCTTTCTTTTTCATAGTGTGTATATCTGATCTTTTTCCATTCAGGTGTGCATTCCTCTTTTAGCTCAAGTCCTTATTTCTTACTTATCCAAGAATAGTGAAATAGAAAGAAACCTTAGCCAGGAAATGTAATTCAATTGTTGTGTAGAGCCGATCTTAGGACATTCCCACACTTATCCTTACTGTTTCATGAAGCCCTCCATATGGAATACATTCACTTACACAATGTGCATGCTGAGTTTGGGTATTGTTAATGAATGCTGAAAGATCCCATATTGTT
The DNA here is from genome assembly GCA_025175665.1 of Cinchona pubescens. Lineage (NCBI taxonomy): Eukaryota > Viridiplantae > Streptophyta > Magnoliopsida > Gentianales > Rubiaceae > Cinchona > Cinchona pubescens. The sequence continues at coordinate 2,643,704 of JANKKI010000118.1, forward strand.
AAATACTCTGTTAATAATAATTACTAATATTTTTTATCCTAAAATGGAACTTTATGTATGAAATTATCTTAAGTCGCAATGCAAATGGGGTACTAAATGTTTGTAACCGTTAGCAGAGAATAGATACATGGGGCAAACAAGATAGTCATCTTACATGTTAATGGATCTGTATGATAAATAACCCATGGAGTGGCAGTTTTGAAGTTAATATCAAGTTATCTAGCATGTATGTGCAAGAAAGGCAGCTAGTGGTTATGATGAGCCTTTCACTGCATTTATTTGTTTTACGTCATTGTTGTCTATAAGGATGTTTGTCTTAAAGAAATTAAACATCTTTATAAGATATTCTAAACTGAGATGACTCAGTTTTTAAGATTTACATGTGATGTTATTCACTCAGATGAGATCTTTCTAAATCTATCCATTTATTTTTTTGGTTCTCTTGGGTATGCTGCTCGTTCAGTTAAAGATTTCGCTGGCTAACAACAAATGCTTCTTCAGTGTAGGAAGTGCGATGAATTATGATAAGCAACTGTTAGACATGTGCAGATTGTTCACTCTTCAGTCCATTAGGAAATTGATTCTTCAAGAAGGAGAAAAGATGGTCCTTTTATGGTTTGACACTCCATATAATCAGGCTGTATATGGACTTGTGGACAAACTAGGTACAACAGATATTTTCACTTTTGGTTCAAGAGTTATGATTTCATGGTTCCTAGAGAATGAATGCATTTATTACTATATCATTGTTAATTTTGAGTTGGAAATCATATTTCTTAAGCATGATTTAAGAAAAGTTGGTTTAATTTCTCAGGTAGTTATAGTTGTGAGGCTGGTATTTCTACCCTTTGAAGAGAGTTCATATGCTACCTTTGCAAGGTCTTCTTGCATCAAGTTTATCTCACTATCTTCTTTCCTCTCTTAATCTTGTAATTTCAAGCAAGGAATTGGTGTTTTTATCGGACCTTTTCCCTCTTTTGAGTTCTTTTATGTCTCGATTTTTCACTGACTTGTTGACTCAGTTATTCTATGGGATGTCAATACTTACAGTAAGATTACTTTTCTTGGCAGGCAAATATACACAGAGGAAGTTGGGAAGTTGTTTAACAGATGCATTGAAACTTGTTTTACTTATAGGTAGTCCTTTCATAGAGTTTTTATGCTTGGGAGTGTTGCTAGTTATACTTTGTACCAATTGTTGAATCTTCTGCTCTTTTAATTAGCTTATGTTTTCAAGCTTGGCATGTAATTTTTTGGATTGTTTTAACGGGGGCTTAGTCAAGTGGGTGAACACACTGAGCTCAACTTATTGGCTTGGTTTTCTTCCAATAAATTAATCATGTAATACAGACCGTCAAATTGAGTTTAAGAAGTTATGAACACTAAAATTCATGTGTTCAGACTTGGTCGGAGTTCTTGAGTTAATCGTGAATGAGATATTAAATGCACACTTAAGTAGAGCATTGAGTAATTTTGCACTTTCGCTTGTTTATGTTGTAAGTTGATACAAAATTATCCTATACTTGTAACAACATCCCTGATTACAGGGGGTTAGGATTTGTGGAGAGGAGATTGCAGAACAAGTTACTTATAGTTGATTTTGATACTTGGGAAGAATTGTTAGTTTCCATGAAGCTATAGATCATACTGTGCTACTTTTGTATGTCCTGTTAGTCCTATGTGTCATTTAGCGCAAATCTACAATGTCATCCTTAGGGAAGGTTTTGAATGTGTAATTAGCATAACCTGTTCCTCTTTTAAATTTACTCATTTTACAGGACTATTGGTTATGGCATTTGGACCGAGCCATTCTTACTCTCTCATCAGAATACTGTATGGTCAGAAATGGAGTGATGGAGAAGCTTCAACAGCCCTTAAATATTACGCACTTTACAATGTTGTTGTTTTGGCCATGAATGGTTAGTAATATTATAATGTGACAACTTAGCCAATTGTTTGTCATCATCCTCATAGGGTTGTATGTGAATAGAAAATGAAAATTTTCCTCTTTTTTATTTTTTTTTAAAATTTTTTTCCACAGGAACATCTGAAGCATTTTTGCATGCAGTTGCAACAGAGAAGTGACTCAGGTGCTGGAATGATTCCCTGCTTGTGTTCTCATTGATGTACCTAGTGCTAAATGTCTGTCTGATACGATCAGTTGGTGCTGTCGGGTTAATACTTGCGAATGCTTTGAGTATCCTTTCATCAAATTTGGCGGTATCAGGTCTTCTCATTGTTTCCTATTTAGTATGCATTATGATTTACTTTGATTTGTCATATATATATATATATATATATGCATACTGTCTATTCGAAAGAGTTGTTTCTAATGCCAAATGAAGCATCATTGAAAGTGGCTTTTCGATAGACAACTCTTCCATAGAAATGACATGCATGCTAAATGCAGGTCTAAGGCTTCATAGAACTGCAACATTATTTCTGGAGTGCACTAAGATAAGGCTTTAGGTTTGACACTGAGATTTCGATCTTGAATTTTGAATTGCAATCCTTGGTGAGAATATCATGATTCATGGGTGCTTAAATTTTCTGCATTAAACACTTTTACTAGTTCAGCATTCGAATTGCACTTGCAACTATGTTAATGCTTGTACTTTAGATACCATATGCTGTTATACATGTTGCATGTTACAGTAACAGGTCAAGGTGTAATATGCACGAAGTGATAGCTGGTAGGCAGCTCATACACCAGGATAAATGTCATAAGTTGATGCTTTCTGTATTACAAGATTAGCATTTTAAATTCCTCTATGGTCAAATATAAAAAAAGAAACCCTTAATTATTCCTTAGATACGATTTTCAGGATTATTTACTCGGCAATATTCATCAGAAATTATTTCCAGGTATACCTTTCATCATGTCAAGAATTTCTATCTTCTGGACTATGACATTTAGAATAAAGAATCTTGTACTGTTTCTTGATACTTGCATTAACTTTTTCTCAGGTTTCTTCATTTTCCTTCCGAAGCTGCTTGCCTTCAGGGTGGTCTGTTTTGCTGTTTTCATGTGTAGTTACTCTCATTTCAGAGAGAGTATTTTTGGACCACGATAACTTTTGGGCAACATTTTGTGTTCACTTCTCTGTGGGGTTTGCTTGTCTCATTATAGCGGCAGTTGTCATGTAAGTATTCACTTTGACTCTATGTTAAGGTATTTCTAAATCTCAAACACTATTTTGTTACTTTATAGGCCAATTTTAATCCAAATTTACTTGTATTGATAGTCTAAACTCTGAATTGTGCTCCAGTTTTTATGCTTTCTAATAAATTGTTGTATTAATAGTTACCGTGGGTAGATCCCTTTTTTCAACAAAATTATACGTTTTTGACAGCATGCTGATTGAATCCAATCATGTTTGAAGTAGTTTGAGGGTAACCTGGTAAGATTCTAGAGCTCCTTTAATACTCTTTGCCTTATCTAACTCGTCTCTTTTCTTAAATTATTCTTGTTTTATTTTGATTTTTGATGGGTGCATTGCCAGCTATATTATCTCAAACATCTGCTGCTTTTTGATATTCTAAACTAGGACTTTGAGAATATCCGGGCAATCCCAATTTTCCCCAAGCAATTTAAAGACGTTCATTTAGTAAGTCACAGGAATAATAAAGAAACCATCTGTACACGTTCTTGAATCTCTGGTTTCTTTACAAATCAAGAAATTCAAATTTCAAGCTATATAGAATTGTTACGTTTCTATGTTGACCCTTCAACTCCATTATTACTGCTGACTGCTGAGTGTTAGTTTTTCAAGAGAATATGTGTGACATCTATCAAAGAACTGATATTGCATTAGACTGAGTACACTCCTATAGTCCTAGGCTTACTATTTCACGTGAGCTTAGTTTGTATCAAATATGTTTAAGTAATAAAGAACTGTATGGTTGTCGGCTTCAGCTAGCTGATATGCCATATCAGCAATTTTCTCCCTGCATTAAGGTAAAAAAGGCAGATACTTGTGAATCTCTTTTGCTTTTCACTTTGAAAGTTTGGATGGAGACTGGTAATTTTCAGGTCATTTAAGTGTACAACCGTTGCTAAATTGAAACATTTTTGGCTTGAAATGTACAGACTGGTAGTCCGCAGAAACCTTGGTTAACCAAAACAATTAAAAAAGGAATAGGAAGTACATTGGAAGACGAGAATACATGCCAGGAAGTATTTTGAGTTTTACATTTTGTTGTTTCTAATAATTTGTCTTAATTATTTCTTTCTTGTACAGGATAATTTGTCTTAATAATAGAAGGTTGATCTCGTGACTGGAGGTAGGGTGTGATGGCCGATAGATAGGCAGCCAAGCTACTCTAGCTAGGGAGTTGTTCTTGTACAATACTTTATAGTTTACTGTTTATTATGCACTCGCACCTTCCCTTGATATTAAAACGAATTTACTGCTAATGAGAACCAATAGATCTCTGTCTCTTAACTCCCGATAAGTGAAAATATATCTCAGCACATAGGGTGGGTAGCTACGTGCATATAAATAGGCAAATTAAGGCTTGTGACAGCAGAGAGGGGTCCTCGTTGACCCCTCATCAAGCTGGATCGAATGTACCCTTAAACTTCTCTCCTGTGCCTGCAAATGAGGGTTTGATATATTAGAAAATTTTCTAGTTTAACTAGTCAAATAATACACGAAATTTGTATTGTATATAGGCACAGCACTTTCATCCGGCCTTTGTATATTACCATCAAATTGTCAATGTGTTAAAATGGAAATGTATGGAAATTTTTCAGAACAAAGGTTCCATACAATTATGAGGGATGTGGGATGCTCCACTCCCTACTCTGTACAGTATAGACCCATTTGATTTCGCATGAACGGTATGTCAGTGATGGGCCTAGCTTCTGTGGACTTTGGTTCACTATACCATAGCCTCTAAAAATGTACTCTTTCAGCCTACTTAGCGGGATATTTTTAGCGAGAAGTATTTTTGGATGGAGCAGTTCATAGTAGGTACAATAGACCTATCGATTCAAGTTCACTTGCATTAACATTAACCTGAAATGAATTGAAATGTTATGGTTTATAGTTATTGTCATAGATCTATCTAAAATTTTTCTCCTACTTAGCAGGAAGGAAAGGGGGAGAGAGAGAGATTTGTCACTATATGGCAATATTAAATATATCAAAGTGCCACTTCAACAATCCCGAATTACATTATAAAGAAGAAAAATATCTGTTCGCCAATCGATTCCATTATCGTATTTTCTCCTTCTAAAAATTGTAGTACTATACTAAAAGGATGGCATTTAAATGGAGATTAAACACTTCAAAATACAAAACAATGGAAAAGAAAAGTTCATAAAATACATGTAGAAGCTCACCGCCAATGATGCAACTGTGGCCACACGCTTGTCCAGCTCACTAGAGCAATCTCCTCCTTCTTTCACGATAACTGAAAGCTCAGTCAACATATAACATGTTTGCTGATCCACCTGTTGATGAAAACATATTCAACACTTGTTAATTAAGCATAATGTCAACTTTTCGTGCATGGAATAACGTTTGTTGTACATTCTTTTTTTAAACAAAAAATGCAGGAGACTTTACTACTTGGTTTTCATAGAAATAGAGAGTTAATTTACACATTTAAGAGTAAGAGTTTGATTCAACCTGTGCTTGAATATTTGTGATCATTGCTTCTATGTCATCCATAACTTTCGTAGCCATTTCCATCTCTTCATGGAATGAAGTTATATCTGCCTATGATCCGATCGTGCAAAGAAGATGATGAATAACTAACGCTGATCTTACAATATAATAACATAAAATAAAAATCTATATTTTTTTAAGGAAAGATCCAAAATTGATAACTAAGTACGTACCTTGGAACCTTGGTCCAAAGGGAGACAAACTGATATTGCTGACAATTTTCTTGCCAATCTTCCAACTGCTTCACAATTCTTGCTCTCCAATCGTGCCCATTCGTTTAGCAAAAGTAATTTCAGAACTTAGTATGTTGTACAATTTGACATCCCGTTTGAACTTTTGCATTTGAAATCTCTTCTCAACAATGAACTTTCTCATTTTAGATGTTTTTAGCCAGACAGTGAACAACTTCCTGAGCACAATTCTCTTCAAAGCCGTCATCGAAACCTCAGCCCGCGCATTTGCAAACCTCCATTGCAAAAGCCTATTATGCATGATACGAAACTGATGATATTCTTCTTCTTGTAAATGGGATACTTTCTTCTTCTTGCTAAAGTACTTCAAAACCCCACTTACACCTTTAGTAGTACTAGTAGTATTGCATGAACCACCAGTCTTCGATTTCTGAATTGAAAAGGGCTGAGGTGTTATTGGCAGCGGATACAATGATCGACCCGGTGATAAAGCCCAAGCGGACGGAGATGTACTGGTGGATCGTGTTTGCCTTTGCACCTCCATCTTGCTTTTACTACGTCGAAGGAGTTTAGCAGAATCATCCAAACTCTCATTGAAGTTTCTTTCTGTGGCCATATCTCGACGACGTTGGAGTACTTGTAACCTCGGTTTTGCAAGATTCTGATTTGGAGAGATTCAGAAATGCAAGCCTAGATTTTGATGCATGTGTATGTGCATCCATTGCACAAGTTCTGCTTTTGCTTTGTAGCATGGCAAATTGTGGATGCTTATTATAGTAGGCTGTCTTTCTCTATGGATGTAATATTTCGGGCAAAAATAAATTCATGATATGTGTAATTTTCACGAGAAGTTCTCGAAAAAGAAATTAAGTGGTTGTCCAAGTTACCAAACTTGGTCTTGGGGTTGAGGTGGGCTCAAGATTGAGAAGTTGAGAGTTGAGACCACGTTGAGTGGTCTCTCTCGCTTGGAGATACATGCATGTCCGTGTTCAAGCCTTCGAGGCTTCCACGAATTATATCGTGGTTGGGTTGGTTCAATTTTATTTGGAGTAGGTACTGTATATAGTTGACTCCGATTTTGTGATACTGTTCTGTTCACATCTTATCTTATGTTCTTTGTTGGTAAAAAATGAAAATTAGATGTTAATGCTAAATATTACCTGCAAATTTAGTAATATCATGACATAAATTCTCTTTAGAAATCATTCTGTTATACTTTAAAAATTTATACTATATAATATTATGTGAATTAAAACTTCTATAATAAGTCGTTAAAGCCAACTTCCCTATAAATTCAATGTTGCCAAACCACACATATATATATTAGAAAAAAAACACGTGCAAATACTCTTAATTTGTTGAATATTTTTTATTTAAAGAAATAATTATTGAGGAATAACAAAGAGTACGAAGAGTAAATATTTATTTGTTGAATTTTTTTATACAAAAGGTATGTATTTTAAAAAATATATATTTAATATCTTTGTTCTTTTTGTGTAATTATTTTCACCTTTTTTTTAAAATTTTTTCACTATTGTTTGTTATTTGTTTAATGTCATTCGTTTTTACAACATATAACATTATTTACATCTTATTTCTATTTAGTGTCTTCTATACACTATAGATAATGATTTCTTATAGCGGCACCATCAATAACTTGATCAGTTAAAAATAACGATATTTTCTGAAGTATTGAATTTTTTAAATATATTTGTATATTCTTTGTCATTACTAAAAAACAAAATCATTCTCAAGTACCAAACATCATTTTATTGATAAAATATTGATATTCTTTGATTAGCGAAAAATATTTACATAAAATTGAATGATATATGGATAATAATTACAAAAATTAATTATCATTTCAAAAAATAAAAGAATGAATACATCGAGAAAATTATTATAAAAATTTAAAATTTAATTAAACTAATATATTCTACATATTATTGATAGGTTCACATAGTCTATTAAAATTGTTATAAAAAATTAAAATGAAAATTTGTTCTTTTATGTTGCTTTAAAATGCACCGAATATTAATAAAAATAATCCATTATCTTACTATAAAATACACGCATTGCTAATGAAAAAAAAAATTGTTCTAAATATGTCCAAAACTTACACATTACTTTAATTGGGATGTTATATAAATCTTTATCACAATTAATTATTGTTAACATATTATGTAAATGTGTATACATATAGTAAATATATTGGTATTTTTTATATTTCTTAAATTTATGATAACATCTGTTTTAGTATTTTATAGAAACTTTGAAATTTGATCTCTTCATTCATATTGATAACACAAAATGTGGTTAATTTCGGTTTAAAATAATTTCTATTTCTCGTTTGGGTTCCCAAATTATAATTTGTTATAACGACACTACCAATGACTTGATCATTTAAAAATAAAGATTTTTCCATAATATTAAACTTTTTACATGTATCTATATATTCTTTATTATTACAAAAAATAAAATCATTATCGAGTATCAAAACATCAATATACAGATAAAGCGAGTTAAAATTCTTTTATTAGAGAAAATATTTACATGAGCTCAAGTAATATTTGGTAATGACTACAGAATGATTAATTAAAATTTCAAAAAATAAGAAAAAATTTATGAACTTAAGTAAAATGTAAATAAAAAAGATATCAAACTAAACATATTAAACTAATATATTCTCTATAATATAGATAGGTACCACATAATATATTAAGATCATTATCAAAAGATAAAATTAAATGATTGCTCTTTTATGTTGCTTTAAATATAGAAAACATTAATGCAAAAAATTCTTTATATTACTCTAAAATACTAGAAAACTGTACTGCAAAACATGTAGTTTTAAATATATCAAAAATAATATGTAGTTTTTATATAATCTCTATTGCAATTAATTTTTTAACATATTGTGCAAATATGTATCAAAATAGAAAATATATTGGTATTGTTTCATATTTCTTAAGCTTATGATAACATTCATTTCAGGATTTAATCGATATTCAAAACTCTTTCTTTCATCTTGAATGGTATCGAACATGGTTAGTTTCGAAATTATATTTTGATATAGATATTTCATTGTGAAATTAAAATTTGATATTTTGTATTTATTTTTCTCATGCTTATTCTAATTAGTTTCTTGTATTGTTTACTAAGATATTTAATCTACATTTTTATGATTTTGTTAAATGCTGTAAAAATTGCATATTACTTTCCAAAGTTGACGCGTAATGCAATGTATATCTGCAATTATTTTAGAATATTTAATATTATGATTTTATTTGTATAATTTATGTTGTCTTTTACATTACTTACCTATACACATTTTTTATATATCATTCCAACAATTTATGCGTAATATTCTTATAGGTCTAACAATGATTATTCTAGACTATTTTGGTAAAGCATCGTATTGTTAGTTGAACTTTTTTTTACTTCATCAATAGTTAATTTAAACCAATATTATTCTATCAAATACTATAATAATTAGTATTGTAGTTTCCAAAATTAACATTTAATTCAATATATACCAGTAAATACTTAGAGTACTTAATACTGTGATTTATTTACACGATATGTATTGTTTCTAATTAATTACTTATTTAAGTTTCTATATTAGCATCATAAATTAGTATGCTACGAATTCTTGTATGTGTTATAGTAATTATTTTGAAATATTTTGAGCATTGCATCATATTACAGATTGAATTATTTTCTATTTCATCAATAGTTACTTAAACTAAAATTTTACAGAATGATTTTCTTAAAGATAATGATTTTGTAATCAAATATTACTATTAAATATATATAAAATTAATAAATATTTTTATCTTAATTAAAAATTGTGAGTTTTATATTTCGCACTAAGCTTTAATTTCATTGCTTGGTTAATTTTTTTTCTTCATATGGGGAATTGAAAAACAAATCTAAATTAATTGTAATAAAAAAATTTAAATGAGATGAGAAAAAGGTGTTATATACTCTATTATTTTTTTCACTTTTATAAATACTAAAATTTTATTTTTATGATTATTAATTTTTAATTTTTAAAGTGGAACAAACTTTGATATTAAAAAGGTATTAACACTAATAAATTTAAAAGTCGATCCAACAATTTAATTTATCTGTTACAATGAACATCAACAAATTAGTTATTATACAATGATCCTAAATCACAACAACTTGATGTTGTAACTAAAATAAATATATGATCAATCACATTATAATAGAATCAAAAATTTTATATTTTTATTCAAAATAGTTATAGATGTTATTGACATGTGGAAATATATAAATTGAGTCTAATTAATTAACATGCAAGAGCGTACTTGAATAAATAGTTAGAGAAAATAAAATAAGTATTTGTGCATAAATAATATATATATATTTATAAATATATATATATATAATAGTAAATAAATAAATAAATATATATGTAGTTTATAAACTACTGTATATTATTAGGAATAAAAAAAATAGTTTGAATATATATAACATTTATAAAATAGATATTTTTATTTATTTTTTGCTTATGTATAAATAATTTTTTTAATCTTATAAGTTTATCCTTATATTATGTAATATGACAAAATTTTGTTATAACATATTATGAATTAAAAATTTGAATATGCATAATAGTTATAAAACGCTATTTTTATTTTATTTTTAATCAAATATAATTTTTTAATACAAATAAAATTTTTACCATCTTAATACATTTATGCACAAATTTTTGTATAAATCTAAAGAATTATGTTATAGCAGTTTAAAATATATATATAATAAATAATAGTAGTATTATAAAGGATAGATAATCTTATTATATTAAATAAATAGAGAGTATTTTAGATAGGCTAATTATACTTCATATTAGACATAACTATTTAATTAAGAGTGTATTATTTGGGACAAAAAAATAAAAAAAATAAAAGATTATATATCTCAAGTAAGATTGTATGACTAAAAATAGAAGGTGGTTTCCTAAAAAATATGTAGTTAGATTAAAAGAGGAGTAATTTAGTCATGTTTTTCTATGAATTATATTTTATTAAGGGCGGATACATTACGACAGAGAGGGAGAAACACTTTAAATGGATATATATATATATATATATATATATATATATATATATATATCTTATATATATATATATATATATATATATATATATTGTAATAAAATGAAATGTCATAGATGAAAATAAGATAACAAACAACAATCGGTTAGGAATTACATCCAACAGAAATAACTCGAGGAACCGCTAGTCCAAGAGGAAATGAGTCATATTTAACAAAAGTACATTCAACTTAGGAAAGATTTAGGTAGACCTGGTTTATGATCCCACTTGTAGATTTGTGGTGTAAATTAAATATTATGGAATCTGTAACATTAGTTGATGTAAGCAAGATTTTATAAAATTTAATTTTCAACGCAAAGTCTACAGGTGGACCCAAAATCAGATTTATAGTAGTATTTTCCCATTCAACTTTAAACCTAAGTTTGTTAGGAAGTCCGCACATCTGTTTTGCTGGCTGCCTGAAATTAGCGGAGTAAGAACCTGCAGTCCAAGATTAAAGTTGAACATTCATGACTTGGCATATCGGTTTCCTGTAATAGGTAAATAACAGCTAAAGCATCAAAATCTCAATTTCCTAGAGGTGAGAAATAAGTTCTGCAGCTAAACCATATACGTGTTATTATATTATTTGTAGTACTTTGGTTCCGATGATCAAATCCCCATCTAAAAAAAAAAATTCAAATCAACTTTTCTGTTTGGCTAAAGGATGCAAGGAAATTGTGGCCTTTTGTTTTTGGTTTTTGAGCAGGGCACAAAAGTCAAGAATTCGTCTTACGAGAAAATGAAGATCGATTTTTATGCAACACTGTAATTTTTGTACGTGTTTTGCTCAAAACGAAAAACATAAGTAATTTATGAAAATTCTCTAATAATCCTCGAAAACACATAAAAATTGTAAAAATATAATTTTTGTTCAAAATGACACCGAAACGTGTTAGGAACTAAAAAATAATTAATTTTTTACATTATTACAAAACAGATTTTGGAAATTATTAAAGTTCACCAAAATGTTCAAAAATATGAATTGAATTTAATAAACTTAAAAATTACAAAATGACACTTAAGTGTAAAAAGTACCATTTTGTCCATTACTTTTATAACAAAAAAGATTTAAAATGATTATTCTACCAAAAAAAAAAATGCAATTTTGTTAAATTGGAACTTTATCCCCAAAAATGCAAAATAATTGAAAATTTGTCTCAAGTTGGCATTTTACGGTAAAAAGTGCGTCGAAATTTGGTAGCTACAGAGTTATTATATGCATATATAAAAAGAGAGTATGGGGGAACTAATAATTATGGTATGTAAAGATACTTTTCTTTTAGTACTAAAACGCCCTCCAATTCTTACATGATAAACAAACAAGAGTACGGGACATTTAGAAAATTTTGAAAAGTTAATAATAAATACTAACTAATTTGTTTAGAGTGAATACTAATTAAAATAATAACTAAATTTTCAATTTTAATCGAGCAATGTAGTGACAAAAAATACTAATAAAAATACATAATATGCAATTTTTTCTACCGCATTAGTCTTATACCACTCGTAACAATGAAATATCAGTGACATCAATAAATCTTATACATTCCAATAGCCAATGCTAAATAGTTAAATCAAACCAATTAAGTTCGACTCTAAGATAGTAGAAGAGATATGACAAGTAAATGTGTAATGCAGAAAATATATTTTTTCATTGAATAAATCATCTAGAATTTGACTTTAAAGTTAATGATTTGCTCACATTAATGTTAGAAATATAATCTCTATCTCTCTATCTTTTTTTGTTTGTATTACATTTTGTTGTTTATAATATATTCTATATGTTTCAACTATGTAGCAATTGTGTAATAAGAATTACACAATAACAAATATATGGAACTAACTCCTATTTTACTTTAGTAAAATATTTCAAATACTTATATACTACAAATCTTATCGATTTATATAAAAAAATTTTACACACTAACGGTAAAAATAAATTCATAATATATTATTTGTTAGTCGCTCTTTATATTAAGTTTTTGTATAAGTATAATGAGATTACTTTAGTGACAAACACATATTGTCAGAGACAAAATAAAAAACATGACTATGATAAATTTGCTGCACCGAACTAGTGTTTGGCAAAAACAAGTTAGAACCAAATGGTGGCATCAGGCAATTGCCTCCGTAAAAAAGATACTCTGAAAAATCCAACTATGATTAAGAGATCATTTGCACTTCTTAATTTGAATAAAAGATTCAATATGCTTACTTTGTATTAGTCTAATAGTATCATCCGATATATCTGTTATGTCAACCAAAAAGATAAAGATTGAACATCATAAAGAAAAAATTTCCTATTATCCTGATAACATTACCTGTTATATCAACAAAACACGCAAAAGCAATAGTCATTAATTGATTATATATGTACTTATTGCCAACCACTACTATATGTACTTATTGCCAACAACTACAGTGTCATTATCAAATGTCGGATGTTTGATAATTAAGTTTTACAATGAGAAGCAAAAATGTTGGAGGTTTGATAATTAAGTTTCACAATGAGAAGCAAAAACTCACGTGACTTTGACTTGCCAATACTTTCTTTCATTTCAGGTTCAAGTGCCAATGCACTTGTACGGGACACATATGATACATTTCACGCCAACTGGGCAGCTACCATTACACTAGCTTACAACGCAGCATTTTGAGATTACATCTTACACCAATTGGGTAGCTACCATTACACCATTGCTTGAACAGCTTACAACGCAACATTTTGAGATTACAAGTGTCTATTGTATACAGATAATATCCCATGTAATACGCAACATTTTGAGATTACAGTGTCTATTGTATACATATAATATCCCATGTAACTGTTGAATGCATGAGTACCCATATAACTGTTAAATGCATTAGTAAAAAATAATTATTTAATAGGCACTATCACAAGAATTAAAATATATTATATTCGAATCAACATGTATCCAAGTCACCTAAGTCATTTTAGTCAAAGTTTAGCTTGTGGAATAAAATCAATTTTCAATAAATGTACTCGTTTAGCATGCAGAATAAAATTAATTTTCCATAAGTGAACTCACTTTATCCTGTTAAAGTGAAGCCTGCTCTGCTCTATTTCCTTTAAATTTTATATTTTTTCTAATTACAAAATTTTATTTATATACAAATATTCCGAACAAAATATTCATTTAAATTCCAACACTCACCCCATAACTATAGCATCAAAATATCTAAAGAGACTTACCTTTTTGCTATTCATAGTTTTTTTGTTAGGATGGGAAGAGTCCCAGAAATTTACGAGGATCGAAGTCTCAACAATTTGCAAAAATTACTTAACAAGCTTAACAAGCTATTGAAGACAATAATGACTATAAACAATGAGAAATATAATAACTAAAGGGATGATAACAAAAATAAATAAAGAAAAATATAGTAACTAAAGGACACAAACGAAGATAAATAAAGAGAAGTATAGTAATTAAAGGAACACAAAGATTTACGTGATTCAGTCAAAAGACAGACGTCTACTGGTAAAAAGGATAAGGAGAAATCCAAGATTTCAATTTTAGAAAAACATCCACACAGCTCAAAACAAAAAACATTAAGAGAACAAAACATTAAGAGAGCCAAAGACTAAACAAATAAGACATAATTGGGCTCTAGGCAGCATTATAATAAAAGTATAAGAAAGCCCTAAATATAACAAAAGACTAAATGGCCATAAAGACTCTGAAACCCCGTTAAAACTCTCTTAACTTTAACAAAGGCCCTTAATTTATAACCTTGAGTAAAAGAGTAAAACTCTTACCCAATCGATATGAGACAAAATAAAATATACAAGTCATACTTAACAAATCTCCACCTTGACTTGTGTCGTATAACAAATCCTCGTAAAATGGCAAATCTTCACAAGGTGAAAATTTTCACCTTCCCACAAAAACTAACGGCCCAGATCCTTAATTTACAAACGGATCAACATAACTTCACCTTTTCCGGTAAAGTTCCAATTTTTTATTTCAATGCAAGCCAACTCTTCATCAATAAAATAGACCTAACAAAATTCTTCGCAAATACCAAATGGATTACTCGGAAACTTAAAGGTCCTAACACACAAAGAAAAGAGTTACAAAATGGCCAATACCAAGAAGAAACTGCTTACCAACGAGTAGGTTAAGATTCAAAATTTCTCAACCCAAAATTTCGTCACCAATAAATTGTATCCAAATAATTTTTGAGGATTTAACCTGGGTCTCCAGTTCTAATACCAATTTGTTAGGATTGAATTCCTTAAAATTTGCAAAAATTACTTAACAAGCCATTGAAGATGATAACAAGAAAAATATAGTAACTAAGGGACTCAAAAATTTACGTGTTCAGTCAAAAGACCTATGTCTATGGATGAAAGAGAAAAATTTATTAAGTCGAGAATTACAATTTTAGAAAAACCTCTACACAATCCAAAACAAAATACCCAAAAATTTAAAGGAACTGTAATAAACCAAACAGTCTTACCCAATGTGGAATAAAATAAAAATACAAAGTATACTCAACATTTCCATCCCCCAAAAGAAAGTTAATTTGCTTTACAATTGCAAGCTCACAAGAACTCAGTCAAAATTCGGTGCTTCAAATTTGAAATTTTGGAAAATATTAATTCTTTTATTGGTCCTAATTGTACCAACAACAAGGTGATTCTTTCGCTTTTGGCGTGTTGGTCTATGGCAGAAAAGAGGGGTTGAGATCCTCTCCATCCTCAATTATCATTTATATTTAAAGAATCAAAATTTATAAAATTATCATACATCAATAATTTTATTTTGATGAGTACATAAATTTATTTTAAAACCAAATATATTCAAAAATATTTTATCATTTAATTTGTTTGAAATGTTTGGATGGTATAAAATAAGCCAAAATCAAAACAAAAATTCAAATATTTAATCAAACGAAAAAAATTAATCTATTTATTTTCAAATTTTATATATAGAAAACATATACAATAATATATTATGAATGGTTATGATTTTTAAAAAATAATTTAATTATATTTTGTGAAGTGTATTAGAGAAAAAATTTCTCTAATTAATGGAGAAGGGCCTAACTTGGGAGGAGTAATAGTTTATCACGACTAAGGGTGTATTTGTTTGGATTGAAACTTGGAAAACATTTTACATGAAAAAATTTATTTTTCATACAATTTTTTCGTATTCGGTTGACAAAATGAAAATATTTTGAAACAAAAATTTTTAACGGTTTCATCTTTAATTTTATGCATACAAGTTAAAAAAACTTATAACAATAGTGATAAATACCTTCCAAGTAATTGTGGTTAATAAAAGATTGATTTTGTTCAAAATTAAATGATAGTACAATGTAGTAGTAAAATAAGTATAATGATAATTATATTAGTGTGAGACCCATGATTAGAGAAAAACGAATGGAAAAGAATTGAAAACGAAAATAAGTTTAGCAAATAAAATTATAAAAGTGAATATTTGAGCTTTAATGTTACTTTTAAATTATCCGAAAAATAACTTACGCTCAAAAATTCTGTAAGTTATTTTTAGCCAGAGGAAGGAAAACTAGAAAATATTTTTCGGTGTTTGGTACCAAAAAAATTTACTGAAAAATATTTTTCTAAAAATATTTTCAATCCAAATGAACACACCCAAGGTATTCCTTTTTTCGACTAGCAATATTGCACGGTATGTAAATAAGATCGCAAGTCAGAGTGTTTTCAAAATCTGATATATACGGATTATTTTTGTATGTTGTTTCCCTTGTGCATTTTATATGGCTATTTGCTAGACGCTGCTAATTTCAGCCATGTTATGTTGCCTTTGATTGAGAAAAAACTCAGTTGCATTGCTGTTTCCAGGATCCTAAGAAATCAGTTTGTTAATTTATTAATTACAATTGTTATTTTCATTTAACTTTTGTTTTTTTGACTTGTATTTCTGGGAGTTGTTTTTTTGAATTTTATTTCTGGGAGTCATGAAGCTTTTTTCCTTCGACAATTCGTGTTTCCATAAATTTGGTTACTGATTTTTTTTTAGAAGGAAACTTCTGTTGATGAATCTACTAATATATCATCTAAATTCTCAAGTTTCGACCCAAGAAACATAATAATGTAACATATTTTCAAGGGCAAATTACCCTATACTCCTGTATGATTTAGCGATTACGAACTTGACAACACCTTGTATATTTGAAACCCCCTAATACTCCCTTCTACTTTGTGGTGTTCACAATTTTGCTTAACGAAGAATTCAACCGAACTAAATTAGTTTGATTTTTAGTGTTCAATTAAATTGAACAAAAAAAATTCACTTTACACATTAGATGTCATTATTGAAAATTAATAACCGAATAACCAAACTTTAAACTTTATTATTTTATTTTTTTAGTAAACCATTCTATATTTATTTTAATTCACACTTTGATATCACTTTTAGGTTTGAGTTTTCATTTTATTACTTTTATGTTTTAATTTTATTAGTTTGATTAGAGGTTTTAGTTTTATTAGTTTTGTATAAGGATTTATACTTAATTTTTAAAATTAATTATTAAATTTTGCACAATCGAATATCCGAAACATAAACTAAAAAACATGCAAACCTTGTGAGCTGGGTTTTGCACTAGATGCCCAATTTCGGTTCACAAATTTATTTGGATTTTGGGCATTAATCGGGTCGGACCAAACTCACAAAGGTGAAGCTCATACTCATCTCACAAAATCATTCGGGTTTCGGGTTTTAATCGGGCTAGCCCAAACTCACATTATCCAATAAATTTTTTTATAGTTTTTTTTGTTAAAATTTTATTTTTTGCACCCGGTCAATACAATATAGAATAATATGTACTACTTATGTCAATACACTATATCATTGAGTCACAATATTTTAACTAAATTGACTAATGATGTTAGGTTATTATTTTAATTGCCCGAGTTTAGGTAAGTTAATAAAATATTAGAATTATTAACCATTATCCACATAAAATTAAGTAGTACTATTTAATGTAGGATGAAATTAGTATATATATATATATATATATATATATATATATATATATATGGGCCGAATTTTAATCAGGCCGAGTCTAATAAAACCCAAACTCGCCTCACAATTTAATCGAGTCTAATATTTATGGCCTAAACTCAGCCCAGTTCATTTTAACATAGGATCAGCCAATTATTTTTCGGTCCAGGCTTGATAGTCCTAGGTATGATGACAAGGCATACATTTTTTTTTTTTAGCAAAAGGATAAAATTCATTTAAACCATAAGCGTTTGTACAATCGACTTAATAGGGGGACAACCTAGTAGCACAAGACGCTGATAAACAAACTTTCCCGCACATTTTGGGATAGACAACTCGTGTACATCCAGTGTTTTGAAAATCGGACCGAACCGGACCGGTAGGTTCTTTCGGTCAGACCGCGAACCGAAAGAACCACCGGTCTGGTCTAACTATATATCTGGTCTGTTCAAAAAATCGGATAGAACCGGTAAAAATCAGTTTTTTAATTTCAGAATAAAAAATGATTTAAATAAAGAGAAAAATTAAAAAATCGTGAAATAAACTCTAAAATGGCAAAACATTGACCACACCAAAGTCTAAACTATTAAGTTATTATTTTTTTCATCTTTTTTATACTTATTTTTGAGAAGTATAAATTTCACTTTTTTTATTAGAAATTTGATTAGTATTTTTGGGTATTAAGACTATAATTTTCCAAAAATAGTGTTTCACTTTTATTTTAGATTTTATATAAATATATTTTAGATCATTTTAAATTATATCACACTTTGATAAAAAAAAAAAAAAAAAAAACCTAAATTAGTGAACCGGCCGGTCCACTGGTTGTAAAGCGAACCGGACAGGCCACTGGTTCAATGGCCGGTTTGGTTTTCAAAATATTGTGTATATCTGAAATAGACTCTTTCATATGCCTTGAGGTGGGCAATCCGTGTACATCTGAAATAGACTCTCCTACGTGTCTTAGAATGGGCAACCCGTGTACATCCAGAAAAAGACACTGCTGGACATAAGAAGGTGCTATGACATGCATAACAAAAGGCTCAAGTTGTTGCATAGCATTCTTTGCATGGCATTCTACAACCTGATTTAGCTCTCGGTAAACATGCTTAATCCGAAAGGTCCATGCGCGCTGGAGAAAATAAGGCCCTGCATTCCAGTGTTGATGATAATGTAGGGGATGGTGTAGGGTGGTAAGAATCGCTAAGTAATTGTATAACATGAAAGGCATCCACAGGCAAGTCAATATAGTGATAGCCTTTTTCCCAAGCAATATGTAAGCCATCACGAACAGCCCAGAGTTCGACTGCAATGACAGACGTAATGCTGATATACCGCCTAAAACCAAACAACCAGGTGCCACAAACATCACGAAAAACATCTGATGTCCTCGCCATGTAGTTGGCCGGGGACGCACTTCCATCGCAATGGAATGAAATAAATGGTAGCGACGGCGGTTTCCAGCACAATAAAATGGTGTTGGACCGATGAATCCTCGAATTAAAAGCTAAATAATAATATTCCCAGACTTGCACTTTGATGGTTTGTTGGAGAATGACTATAGCAGGCGCTGGTAATTAAACACCAAATTGTTGTGAGCTTGACAATTGAGTATAGAGAGAATGCAAACCAAAGGTATATGAACAGTTAGGGTAAGGCAGGTCAGGTTTGCTTGAAGCCAGGGAAGAAAGAAAAGGTTGAAAAAGATGTCTAATGATGTGGTTATAGACAATAGAGAGGTCCATAATACATGAAGCCTGGTACAGTCCCGTATTACATTCAAGAGGGTTTCGAGCATGGTTTGACACACGCGGTTGTTGTGTTTTTAGGAGGAAAACTAATATTGATATAGAAAAAGAATTTAGAAATTGAAAAGCAAGACTTTTGTTATTAATCTGAATTGCATAATAAGACTAATATCAATGCCTATTTATAAGCTTACAAATAACTAAATTATAGAAAAAATAGAAAACTAGTTATAATCTTGTTTGACTAAATATTGAGAAATTTATTCATGATATTTTGCTAACAAATTAACTAATGTTGAGAAGATCTTGTAGAATTTTGTTGAAGAAGATTTTGAATCATATCTCCAATACTCCTTCTTGATTCAAAATCACATACTCTCATTTAGCTTGTTGTTAGGACTGAGACTATTGCTTGGATCTTGGGCAAAATTTTGTGAGAATGTCTGCTTATTTTTAAACCAGCAATTAGCTTTCTTGTGTCCAAATTTCTTACAATGATAACATTGAATGCTGCCCTTATTGTTGTTCAATCTTTGTTCAGATCCTTTGCCTATAAGAGTATCATGGCTAGAATTCTTCCTTTTACCTCTTCCTTGTACTGCAGCCTTTTGATGCTTTTTTGAGCCTTCTCTTTTTGCTTGAAATGCATTTTCTTCATTCTTTCCTTCTGTAGAATTTGCCTGTCATGGATCTAAAGAGAAGTTTTTTTCTTTCATATTCATTAAAAGTTGTTCATTTCCAACAGAGTCATAAATAATACACCTCTTATTCTTGAAAATCACAGAAAAATTCTTCTCAAGTAGCTGCCCAACACTCAATAAATTTCGATCAATTTTTGGTACATATAAAACATTAGTAATAATCTTGCCTTTTGAACCATACTAAATAGCCACATTACCTTTGCCTTTTAAACCCTAATATTTTCTCCATTTCCAATTTTGACTTTATAAATAGCTATTTTGTTAAGTTCTCTAAAGAGTTTTTCATCATTGGTCATGTGGTTTGTACAACCACTGTTTATAAGCCAGCTTTCAGGGTACTCTTGTTTGCAAAACAGGTTGCTACAAATAATTGCTCCTCCACATATTGTTCAACTACAACATTGGCTTCTCCTTCCTATTTTTGAGTCTTGCACACCCTTTCCATATGATCCTGTTGACCACAGTTGTTGCATTTGACATCTGATCTCCACCAGCACTTTTGGTGAGGATGATTTATCTTTTTGCAATAAGGACAAAGTGGATAAATTTTACCTTTTTGATTGTTATTATTGCCTGACTTCCATTGTTGGTTCTTTCTTTTTGCCAGATAGGCACCTTTTTATGTCATCCTCTTTTCGAAAAATTCTTCTTTGATCATCTTGTTTTCGAAAAGCTCTTCTTTGTTTTTGGACTTGTAAGGCATTTACTAACTCCTCCAAAGTTATTTGAGTAAGATCTTTAGAATCTTTAAAAGAAGAGATTTTTTATTCAAACTTTTCTGGTAGGCTCACCAAGACTTTTTCTACATTTCTTTTGTCCGGAAGCTCTTCACCATTGAGTCTAATTTTGTTGACGACATTTAAGAGTTTTTGAGAATACTCTTTAATATCCTCCTTTTCATTCATCCTTAAGAGTTCAAATTCTTTCCTAAAATTCAAAATATGCATTTGTCGATTTCTTTCATTACTTTGGAAAGCTTCTTGCAAAACGTCCCAAACTTTTTTTTTTGCAATATCACAAGTCATGATTCTTGTGAATACTTCATCTGTGACTGCACTATACATGCAAGTCATTGCTTTGGATCTTTTCTTTTTCTCATCTCGATGCTCTCTTATAAGAGCAAGGATTGGATCTTCAGGCAATGGTTGTTGTTCATTCTGCACCATTTCCCAAAGATCATTAGCTTCTAAGTAAGAATTCATTTTGACAGCCCAAACAGTTGATAATTCTATCCATTGAAAGTTAGAGGGTTGGTTAGAAAGTTGTTTGTCATGATGTTTAATTTGGATTGGAAAAATAATTCTCAACCACTCTCTTTTTTTTATTTAAAAAAAACACACACAAGCCTCTTAAGATCAAAGAGGCTCTGATACCACTATTGTATTTTTAGGAGAAGAACTAATATTGATATAGAAAAATAATTCAGAAATTGAAGAGTAACACTTTTGTTATAAATCTGAATTGTATAATAAAACTAATATCAATGCCTATTTATAGACTTACAAATAACTAAATTATAGAAAAAATAGAAAACTAGTTATAACCTAGTTTGACTAAATATTGAGAAATTTATTCATGATATTTTGCTAACAAATTAACTAATGTTGAGAAGATCTTATAAAATTTTGTTGAAGAAGATTTTGAATCATATCTCCAACAAGGGTAATGATCGGACGCCAAACCATGCAGGACTGAAGCAGTAGGTATGCGGTTATGACTTAATTGACAAAGAAAATATATAATTTTGGGGGGCAAGATAGTTGCCAAAGCCAGTGCCGGGAGGAGTCTAGAGTCGTTGGTGGTAGGAGGGAACGAAATGCAGGCAATGAGGAGCAGTTGCTTGTGGAGCTAGGCCAGTATGGTTGGTCAGACGTTGGTTTGACCGAGGACAGAGGGATGGTTGAAATGGTTTGTAAGATATGATTTGGTAAAAAATGTTGTAAATGATCCAAGGGCTATTCACCATTTGGGGAAATAAGATCAGCTAAATGCAAAGTTTCCCAGTGTTCTAAAAAGGGCACTTACTAAACTACGAAGGGAAATAAGACTTAACTAGAGATCATACCAAACAAAAATAGCGGATCCAGTGCCTACATGCCAGTGCATTTTTGTTTTAATAATGTCCCTGGCACGATGTATGGCTTTCCAGTAAGGACCATGATGTGGGGCTACAGTGGCTAACCAAATGTCCGTGTGAGGAAAGTACTTGTCCTTAAGGGTTTGAAACTTTGAGCCCACTAAGTAGGTGGAAATTGGTTCATAGTTGCCAGGCAAGGTTCATGAAATGTGATATATTAACTAGTTTGGTGGCTCAGAGTTCTAAACCTCCAAGTCACTTAGGTTGTGTAAGAGTTTTCCATGCTATTGAATGCCAGCGTTTACGAGTATCTACTTGACCCTAAATAAAGTTGTAGATAGTACGGTCTAACTGTGCAGTAAGTTGGATTGGTATAGGGATTGTGAAACCCAGTGTTTTAATAGCCTTGTTCTTTGATTTTAACTGGTTTAAAATATTTTTTATATTATTTTTAGTCATTAAATACTTCAACTTATTCGTTTTTCAATTCGGCAAATTTTTCAATTTACGCGATTTCGGTACCGGCGGGTAAACGGGTCAAAAGTTGGACTAAGTGTAATTAGTGCATTGTGGTGTGTGAGTGTTGTTTGATGGCTGATTTATAATGTTATTTAGTAGCAAATTAAGAAAAAAATTAATTTTTGGGTCAAATAGTCAACTTGGAGACTATTTGGTCAATGGGGTACTATTTGGGTCAACTTTGGAATTTCTTTTTAGTCTTCTTCTTGTTGTTTTTCTTCCTCATTTTCTCCAGCAGCTGGCCGAAATTTCTTCTCCATTTTCCCCCAAAAATTTTCTTGGATTTCAAGTAGAAATCACTTGGAAGGTAAGATTTTCTATATTTTAGCATTTATGGCTTATGGGCTTTATGATTCAAGCTTTAATTTCAAGTTTTGTAGGATTCTTTATGGCTAAAAATAAACCCTCTTTTCAGCCTTATAAGTTATGATTTATGTATGTTATGGGTTGTTTTTAGTGTTTTGGAGGTTGGGAAGTGATTGGGGTTGATTTTTAACAACTTTCCATGGTTAGATTACAAATTTTAAGATTATGAGTTAGGGTTTTGTCTTCCATATGTGCCCTAGAATGTTATGCTATGAATGCTTATGTCTATGCATATAATGATGTTTTAAGAGTGTTTTAAGGTTAGTTTGGATAAGAATTGAGACTTGAAACAACAAGTGAAATTGATTTCCCTTCATTTTGTAAGTAAGCGGAAGTTTGGCGCAACTAGGATAATTTGGATAATTGGTTATGTTTGAAGGATTTTTAATGATCTTTTGATGGTTTTAAGTGTTTCCTTGGTAGTGGAATGGTTAGGAAGCATGTTTGAATCATGCGTGTGGCTAATCGGTAAAAAATTTCAGTTTGGTAGTAAAGAGGAATTCCACCTATAGGTTGTTGCTCTAATGTTGTAATGGAGTTAATTGTAGTGGTTATGGGGTATGGATTGTTGTGGAATGCTATTGATATAGTCCCGGCTATTGCTCCGGTGAATCTTTCCGTTTATGGATTTTGTTGGTTGATTGATTATGTTATTTTGAGTTGGGATGTAACCAAGGTCCCTTGAATACCTTGGAATTGGATTTTGTTGGCAGGGAGGATAACCTAATTATCAGCCAAGGGAGAGGCCCTGTCTCTTATACAAATCTAGATGCTTAAGATCTCCTAATCTAGCTACAGGCCACAAATTTCTTAATCCAGTCCAATTAAATTACATTTTGATGTGTCTAAGCATGTCAGTTATTGAATCTCATTCTTCTTTCGAAATGTACATAGATTATATACCTCGGTCACCTATTATAGGCTGTCTCTTATACAATAGATGGTATCAGAGCCTCATCTGTAGAAGAGTCCTCTTATATCTGTTTTAGGTACCACGCCACCTACCGACGGCGATCGCGTTCAGTGATCATTCCATAAGTTTTTGCTTTATAGGTGGGTAACATAGACCCTCTTCCACTTGTATTTTGTTTAACGACTTTCGAAATATGTTTGGATGGATTTTAAAATGTGTATGATGTTTGGAACTGTACTTTTACCAAGTTTTGGAATTATTATATATGAAATGGGGACCAAGCTATTTTATGTTAATCAATTGATATATTTGCAAACTCTTTTGATATGAAAGCATTTTATGACTGTTTTGGCTCATAGGTGACCGAGGTATATAATTTTGGATAGTATTTGGAAATGTTTGATTTGGGGTGCACGGTTCTATAGTCATCCATGGGACGCCATTACAGGAGCCTTCGTGAATGTTATGAACTCTCTGATACGGGGTCTTGTGATGGCATAACTTGACCTCCCAGTCAGACTAGTAGGTGTGGTAGATTACTAGATCTGGCTAGTACTGTAGGTCATACTGTTGAGCCTAAAAGATACTCATGCTATTTTATTATATTCTGGATTGAAACTGTACTTGGATTTGTTCGCTATGCTTTAGCATACTATGTTTTGAAATGATTGGATCTTTTTTACTATGTTTTGGACATGCCTGACGTTTAAATGGCATGATACATTTTAGAAACTACTTATGATTATGGTTTATTGACTTTTAAATGGCATGAGACATTTTAGAAATTGCTTCATAACTATGGTTTTCACAAATGTTATTATATTTATGTTTTCTTTTGAAGCAACTCTAAGGCACAATCCCATGTGTATGCCCTTCAACCATTTCCTGGTTTGTGAATATTTCATAAGTTTCAAATTGATGAACTTTATTTTCGTTGTAGCATCTTTTGTACTAAGAAGGAATTTTGTAATTCGTATTTTTGTGTAAAATGAAATATTTGGTTTTATAGTTGAGAAATGGCTTGATGGTTCTATTACATTACGGTTAAGTTTGTTGCTCTGTTCGTTTGTGCCTTGTGCTTTGGTCCGGTGTACCATTAGCGCGGCGTGTTACGGTCCCGTTTTTGGGGCGTGACAGGGATAGTTTGAAGGGCATACGTGGGATAGCACTTAGAGTTGCTTAAGCAAGCTAAACACACCCTGCCATGGATAAAGTACTCATTTTCCATTGAGTGAGTTTTGACTGGACGAACTTGTCTAGAATCAATTAGAAGCCTGATGCTCAGACTCGGCTAGTATATAAAGGAATACCGAGGTAATTATCAAGACTAGGGATATTCTAGATGGAAGTGGTGGATATAATGCAGGTACGTATGTCACGAGTAGTGTTAGGAGAGAAAAGAAGTTTAGATCTGTGATGGTTGATTTCTAAACCAGAGTCCTGTAGGAATATCTGGAAAATCGTCATGAGTCTAGTGCTATCTTTAAGAGTTGTATAGGTGCAAAAAAGTTAATCATCGGCGAGCACAAGGTGTGAAAACCCTAGGCTAGTACGTGACATTTGAGTGGGCAGAAAAGCTTTGATTGGAGCCCTTCTTGCAAACGTATACTGAGTTCATTTATACAAAAAATATAAAGGTATGGGAATAGGGGATGTCCTTGTCCGAGGCCACAAGATGGTGTCCTTGTCAGAGGCCACAAGATGGTGTAAAGAATGCAGACGGACCAAACGTCGGTGTGGTGATACAGGACACTTTTATATGTACAAAATGCTTTTACTCCATAAATGAAATTTAGCTAATCAAATACACAATAAGAAAACTTGGAATTATATAATTTTCTCAATCAGTCAATTAGTTTAGACTAGTTTTCTTTTTTTTTTTTTTGGTAGGAAGTCAGCTCAGACTAGTTGAATGTTTTAAGTTTTACATTCACCTTCTACTCAATTTTATAACTAACAAAATAGATTATAGGCTTAATTACAGTTTGCCTCATGTAAATAAGGATTAGTTATAAATTACCCCTATAATAATTTTATTTACACATTATTCCCCAAGTCTTAATGGATTAAAATTTTCCTCTCAAAAAATGGTGAAATATCATGATAGTTCTCAAATCTTTAGTTTTATTTTGTCATTCTAAATTAAAGTGATTTGCACTTTGAACCCTGATGTTTAAGCCATTGAGGCTCCCACGAATTATGTTGTGGATTCAATTTTATTTGGAGTGGGTAATGTATATAGTTGACTCTGATTTTGTGGCAATACTATTCTTTCATATCTTATGTTCTTTGTCTGTAAAAAATTGCAAAGTAGATGTTAATGCTGAACATTACCTGCAAATTTAGTAGTCTCATAACATAAATTCTTTTAAGTTAACTTCTACCATAATGGACAAATTTTAAGTTAACTTCCCTATAGGTTCATGTGGTCTATTATGCTACAATTCATCCTTTAGTCATTTTATTCCACAATCACGTGTCAAACCATATACTTATTCGTATATTATTTGTGTTACCGAATTAGCATTTGGTAACGATGATCAAATATATATATTTTTTTAGAAAAAAAAAAGAGCATACGCTATCTCCCAAATAAATAAAGGATAATTTCAAAATCCTCAGTTTGACATAATTTCAAGAACATCTCTATGATTTCTTAAATTATGCAAACTTCTATTTTTTAAATAAATAAATCCCATTGTCAGCCCGAGATGGTGTGTTTTGGACACAGATGCCATCTAAACACATTAATTTATCTTATACAAATAAAAAAAAAATAGAAAGTGGTGACCTACCCAACCTATTGATTCGTGATGAATAAACATGTAATAGTTAATTAGTTGTATTATTAAATAGGCTATGGATACAATTCATAACTTTCAACAATATCAGCCAATTCGGACTTTGATGTGAAAAAGGGAAAGAAAGAAGTGATATGGGATGTGATGGGAGGTCTAACAACAGACAAAGCAGATTGCTCCAGATTTTTAGGGAAAATTCCAAAATATTGTCAATAGAATTCCAAGATAACAGATTTAATGCTGGATGCCCAACCTGAACAAAAAATTCCTAGTTATTGCAAGGAGAATCATTTCTTCATTTATTAAAGATCCGGTGAACTCTGTACCATGTTTCAGCTTGTTGTTGGTACCGTTATGACCAACAAAAGAATTAGTATTTCCTAAAATTTTACATTTCAAGAACCAAATATTGACTTTTGTTATAAAGAGATAGAAAAGTATCAAAAGCAAAAGTTAAATCTCTTTGAATATTTTGATACTATTGTTCACATGGATTAAGTGTTGGAATTTAAATGAATATTTTGCTCTGAATATTTGAATAGACATAGAATTTTGGAATTAGAGAAAATGGAATTTGGAGGGAAGGGAGAAGAGCAGTGAAAACAGTGTGAATTTATTTCTGAAAACTGATTTTATTTCACAAGCTTTGTCTAAAAAACCTGATACATTATGTAACTTGCAAGCGTGAGATGTTGTGTATTATTTTCATTGTGCACGAATGATAACTTATGGCATTGTTCAATTGTAACTGTGGTTGTCCGAACCATGGTAGCTGTCCATTTAAGGTGAGATGCGTATATTACATGTGTCCTGTACCACTGTATTGGCACTTGAACCTGACATCATTGGGAAGTGAAGCTCTACAAGTGCATTGGCACTTGAACCTGACACTATTGGGAAGTCAAACTCACCCTAAATTTTTATATAAGGGGTTTCACTTCCAATGATGGAATTTCATCCTCAAATACTCAAGTTTGGACAATACCACTACGGTTGTATTGGCTTTAACTAAGAGCTCATAAACAATAATAGTGAAATAGCTTTTAAACAATAATAGTGAAATAATAAATACATATAGTGACAGTTCAATGGTTTTGGGAGCTAAACCCAATTAAGATTTGAGGGCTTTTATCTTGTGCAGAATTTCAATATAAATTCTCATATAAAATTTATTTTTTCTAGATGCAAAATCACTAAATAAAATTTATGATCAATTCCTTCTAATACTTATTACTAAATTGAAATATCTAATCCATTTTATCTTTATTGATACATTGTTAATCTTAGTTAAGAATTTATTGATTTTAATTTTAAAAAAAATTCTACTAAAGCAATAGAGACAAGAGTCTTGACATTATTCTATAGGCAATATATGCATGAGAAAAAGAATCAACTCTTCTATATAAATAGTGTGATACTTGAAATCTCAACTTCCATTTGTAAAATTCTCTTAAAAGCTTTTATTTTAAAAATAAATCTAACCTTCAACATCAAAGTGATGTTATTATGTTTTAAAGATTTTTCAATATTAAGAGAGCGGTCTTCCAATTTTTCATTGTATATGATTTCAAATTTTCAATATACAATAGAAAATCAAAATATTTTCATATATTCTAGAATTTTTGTATCTGTTTTGAAGTGAAAAAGTTTCTTTGTCTACTATGTAAAAAAATAATTAATTCTAAAAGATTTTTTAGATGACTTTTTCTTTTTTTCAACATAAATATTTTCATCAAATTGTTTCAGTGTACAATCATACATTTATCAGGAAATTTATGTTTTATGTTTAGGGTATTATTTAGTGGAATAAAAGAGTGGAATTAATTGGTGAGAAAATAATTGTGGATGATTTAAATTAAAATACTAAAATGATAGACGAAAGGAACAATGAGGTAGAAAAATTGGGACCGGTGAAAAGTAAAATTAGATGCAATAACAAATTTAATAATAAAATACTTGAAAGACTAAATTAAGAGTTGTGGAAAATTTGGAAAGTTATTTGATCAGTGTTGTTGGTGGATTAATATGGAATTTTGATTATTAAAAAAATAATATTTGATAAGAAAAAATTCTTTATTATTATTATTATTATTATTTTGGGACCTTAAATTTTTTGGGATGACTTTAATTGCCTACTCTTAAACCACCTCTTGTGCGTGTATGCCACCTCTAGTGTTTAAATAATCAATTAATGACCCTTTCTTTTGCATGTCTTTATGACATTTATCCTTTACTTTATTAACGGATATAACAGATGATGTTTTTATTGGAATGGGAAGGGATGACCGTGTTATGCTAATGAAAGAGAAGCTGAATCATTTATTTAAATTTGGAAGCACAAATGGTCTCTTAATCATAGTTAGATTTTTCAGTGTGCCGCCACTTGGTTCTAACTTTATTTTGCCATTTTGTCCAACAAATTTACATGCTCATGTTTTTTATTTTGTCTCTAGCAGTTCCTATCACTGCATACATGTAAGAATGTTATCCCATTATTTTAGTATTATGCGCTTATAGACAAGTTCAAGATAGTAGTGTCATTGCAGTATGGAGTACAACAATTGAATCTTACTCTTTTACATATTGAATTTTAGTAATAAGTCTTGTATTGAGAAATTTTAATGATAGTGTTTTTACAGTGTATTGTAGACGGTTCAATCTTACTCTTTTAAAGGGATATAGAGTTTGTTATTGTCATGATCCCGACTGCTGAACTAAAGACTTGTTCTCATGTTCACGTGACTTATTAAATCTAGTAAAAACGTATGTAAATAAGAACACGAGATAATGAAGTGAAATTCAAATAATAAAATTATACTTTTTTAATAATTTAGGTAATGAATTCAAATCATCAAGGGTAAGATAAATCCTCCGACACGTGTAACACCCTTTAGAAAGAAAGAAATATTTGGCTGAATTTTATGGATTACTGTTGTCCGTTGTCTCCCCACGCTGCTAATTTCAGCGATGTTATGTTGCCTTTGATTTATGGATACCTCAATTACATTGCTCTTTATTTCCAGGATCCTAAGAAATGAGTTTGTTTATTAATTACAATTGTTATTTTCGTTTAACTTTTGTTTTTTTTGACTTTTATTTGTGGGAGGTAACTTAGCTAGTCTAAAATCAATTGGTGTTTATCTCATTATTCCAATAAAACAAGCTTTTTTCCGTCGACAATTTAATCGTGTATCCATAAATTTGGTTAATGATTTATTTTTTTTAGAAGGAAATTTCTGGATGAATCTACTAGTAGAGCATCTAAATTCTCAAGTTTCAACTCAAGGAACATAATATTTTCAAGGGCAAATCATCCTATACTCCCATATGGTTTAACGATTAGGACCTTGACAACACCTTGTATATTTGAAATCAACCGAATACCCCCTTCTACTTAGGGGTGTTCACAGTTTGACTTAACGGAAGAATTCGATTGAATCAAATTAATTTGATTTTTGGTGTTCAATTAAAGAGAATAAAAAATCAAACAAAAGATTTGGTTTTACACTTTGAATGTGACTTTATTGAAAATCAATATATGAATAACTAAACTTTAAATTTTATTTTTTTTAATTAATAAACCATTCTATATTTCCATTAATTCACACTTTGATATTGCTTTTAGGTTTGAGGTTTAACTTTATTACTTTTATGTTTTAGTTTTATTAGTTTGATCGGAGGTATAAGTTTTATTAGTTTGTATTAAGATTTATACTTAGTTTTTTAAATTAATTACTAAAATTTGGATAATCGAATAAATGAAACTGAAAAAAAAAAAAAGAATTGGTTAACTAACCAATAGGATAAAAGTTTGGTTTGGATGTAATTTAAGTTTTCTTGCACTAGAAACCGAAAAAATTTGGTTTTTTTTTTTTTTAATTGAATAACCGAAAACTGAATCAAAAACTGACCAATGATCTAATTTTACTTATACTTCAGGGGATGTGCAACCACGAACTTTTTTTTGTTAAAATTAACAATCAAACAAAATAAAAAGTCAATATTTTCATTAAGAATTTTAAAAGATGACATATATACTGTTAAACCCAAATATTATTTTATCTATTATTTTTTCTTTGAGTTTAATCTTCTCTTGTTCGTACTTTTTGTTTCTCTTTCTTTCATGTAAAATTATTTCCATGAATTCATTAAATCTTGGAAACAAAAATAAGAAATTTTGTTCGAGAAAAAAGTTTCATTGTTGAAATTATATCCCAAAAATATAAACATTTAGATATTTATAAGAGACATATAAGATGCCTAGTATACTACAACTTAATATAAATATTTTTTAAAATTTTGGAGGATAAATGAAAAATATGTTTTTTTTTTGAGACAATTTCAATGCCAAAATTTTTTGAAAAAAGATCTTTTATTTATTTTTCCAAGTTTTAGTAGCGTTATGAAGTTTCCTAGGTATGCTAACACTTGGGATTTGAAATAAAAGTTGCTTTTCTGGAAAAATTCTCTATGCTAAATTTCTCAATTAAAAAACATTACTTTTTTTATTTTCTCAAAAAAATTTTTTTTGCAAGTGTGGGTATTATTATAATATGTTAAACTTCATGGAAAATTCAACATGGAAATTTATTTTCAAATATAAATAAAAGTCTTTATTATTTCCAAGATTTAGCATATTCATGCAAATAGTTATACATGAGGAAAGAATGGAAAAAAAAAAAAAAGAGTAGGAAAGAAAAAAGAAAAAGGAATAGATAAAAAAATATTTTTCTTAAGGTCAAAATAGTTATTTTCTAAATTTTTAGTGGAATTTTTTACCATTAGTTATAACTGAAAAGCTACACTTGCACATTTTCTGAAAAATAAGGAGATTAAGATATTAGGTAGGTAATAAAAATATAGGGGAGTCATGTGTCCAATCACTAAGACAGAGGGACTATGGTAATTTATCTTATTTTCTTCTTATTTTCTATTTAAGTTTTTTTTTTTTTTGGTAGATATTCAGATTTTGGGTTGTTTAGGGGGTGTTTGATAACCATTAAGTGTTTAAACTTAATTCATTAACTGCTTTTTGTATTAAGTGTGTTTGATAACTGATATGTGAAACTAGAATTTAGCTTCTAAGTAGAGAGAGAAAGTAGAAGAGTTAAAGAGAATTTGTGATTGGTATTGCTGAGAAGAGATTAGAACAGTGTGCGACCATTTTCTTGGTACCCAAGCCCCTTATTGATTACCATTCTACTAGCTCAACTAGGGTTAAATTACACAACTACCCTTAATGAGATTGCCACGTAAGCACTTCTAGAACAATTTAGGGGAGTGCCAAGTATCACTAATCAGCATCATCAATAACGATATTCTCTTACCTCTGAATGCATTAAATGTCACTTAATTTCTATACAAAATTTTAAGTGAAAAGCCTATTATTTAATTTGCTGAATTCTTTACTACTATAGCAAAACTCACCCAAATTTCTTTATTTCACATTCACACACTATTTACACACACTTACATACATTATATTCATTATCTCACACATAAACACACACTTGCGCACACTATATTCATTCTCTCTCACACACAAACACATATTTGTACACACTATATTCAATTTCTCTCTCACACATAAACACATAATTAAACACACTATATTCCTTCTCTGATACATAAACACATATTTGCACATACTATATCCCTTATCTCTCACACATAAATACACACATAGGTGCACATTTGCATAAAAATATTTCTTCTCTCTCACACATACACACTTGAACATATTATATTCCTTCTCTCTCATACATAAATATACACACTATATTCATTATCTCTCACACATAATCATATACTTACACACATTATATTCTTTTTTTCATATAAACACACACCTGCACACACTATATTCCTTTTCACATAAAAAAACGCACACTTACACTTATTATATTCATTTTCTTTCACATATAAATGCACACTTGTACATAATATATCTCTCTCACACACACATTCCTCACTCTCATACACACATACTCTATATTAAAAAATTATTTATTTGTATTAAAATATAATAATTAAAATAATCTACTATAAAAAAATATAATATTATCATCAAAATATATATTATATATACGAGGTAAAATATTTTAATTCAGTACTTAGATTCAGTTAATTATCAAACAGAAGCAACTTTATAAATTCAGCAAATTAAGATTTCAGCATTTAATTTTCAGTATTCAAAATTCAAATTTTAGATTTCAATTTTATCAAACGCACCCTTAGTTTTGGAGATTTAGCTTTCGTGCAGTGAAATAAATCTGGAATTTGAATTTTTTTTCTTTTCAAACAGCAGGATAGCTGATGCAGGTCTTTAAGTTGAGGTCCAAAAAACTTGGCCAACAAGTAAAGTATTTTATGTCGTGTTTGGATTGAAGAACTTTGGTAAAATATTTGAAATTTATCAATTTATTGGAGTATTTTTGTTTAGCTAAAATAAGTGAATAAATTTGTTTAAATTAAAAAGTATGAAAGAAAAAAAATTCAAATAACCTCTAATTTGGGTGATTTTTAATAATTTATTTTAACTTTATAAATTTCTATCATAAATTAATTAATTTTAAATATTTTTTCAATCATCTATCGATTCAAACGGAACCGTAATGTATATAAAGGCTTTTATTGGTTCAAGGAATCACTGTGGAAAATGAAACAAAATCGAAATCACAACACAGAAATTGCTGAGAGTTCAATTTGCTTGAAATCTGTCTGTTCGCTTAAGAATGTTGAAATGGAGGAAAAGGGTTAATATCACTTTATTCTCTTAATATTTAGGGTTATTATCACTTTAGTTGATAACATTATTTTTTAGGTATTTAAATCTCTGGACTAACGGTCAAAATTAACAATGTTAAATTTTTAGTCTAAAATGACATTTTTATACTCAAATATATTTGTGGACAATTTTTAATAATGAAACTCAAAATGTCTTATTTTCTTTCCATAAATAAAGTTCGATGAAATTTGAGATATAGTGATAAATGATAAAAAAAAAAAAAATTATTCAATTATTTCAGCACAATGAGGGAGAGAAGAAAATGGATTAATTTAAAAATGAAAAAAGGAGAGAGAGAGAAACAAGGGTATTTTTGTCAAAAAAGATAATAAATGTTGAGTTGAATTTAACGGAAGAATTTAAATGTCTATCTCTAATGTTCTCATCTAAAATAATAGTGATCTAAATGTTAAGAGGGTACAGTAAAATTAATCTGAGGAAAAAGCACCGAATACATTGATCTTTTCTACCCCTTTGTCCCAAATTTTTTTTTTTTTTGGTTACAGTTTAACTTTTTTAGTCAAAGAAAGCAATTTCGTAATTAATAATTTATATAACTTTATTTGATTTGTAATGAAATTTATTTTACAAAAATATATTTATATTAAATATTAACACATACAAATTTAAAATCTTAAAAGATTAAAGAAATTTATATAAAATTTAACTATAAAAACTTAATTTGTTAATTAAAAAAGTCAAACTGCCACTGCTTCTATGGGAGGGAGGAAAGTAGCAAGTAAAAAATTAGAGTTAGGAAACGTTCTTAAGAAAATGCTTTAATTAGAAACTTGCACACTTTTCCCTAATTGTCTCATCTTCCTCCATGATCTCTCAATCAAATCGAGCACTCAAGGGGCTCCTCTTCCTCCGGACCTATGGTAAACCTCCAGACCTCTTAATTGCTATTTTGATTGCTGCTAACTCCAACTTATCTGCAAGCTTGTCCTTGTCATTCATATGATTTCTCATGTCATGGACGTATATTTTCAAGGAATAATTTCAGAAACATTTTCGAGGTTTCTGACAATTTAAGGAAACTCTCTTCAAGTTTTAAAAATTACACCTACCTTCGTTGTCGTTACTGTTTAGACTACAAAATAGATTCTTATTATTCAAATCACATTTTAAAAGCGAATTTTTTATATTAGCGTCACAAAATGAACACCCCTAATTCAAAGGGCTCCATTCTTTCACCCTTCAAATCAATTACCAAGTTACTCCAACCTTTCAGCAAAGCGATCCTTATATCACATAGAACAAAGATTTGGCATCAATCAAAAAAGTCACGACGGAACTATGTGCAAGTCAAATATCAGATCTAACCCGTAAGACCCGGTTAGAGCCAATTTCAAGTCTAAAACCCCTCGATTTCAAGCTTGAAAATAATTGCAGGACTGTTTTCCTACTATTGTAGAGCATTAATTAACTTAAAAACCCACAAAAAATCCATCAGGAAACAGATTCATCATTGGGGTTCTCATTCAGGCATTTTGACAAATGGGGGGCAGGTAAACACATAAACACGCTTATTTTGTTTTTAATTTCAGGCCAGAATTTCACACCCACAAATTTACATCACTTTCTCTTTCTTTCTTAGTCATAATCCATCTCAGAAACAATGATGACACAGATAAAGGAACCAAACAATTTAATAACTTAATT
The DNA here is from genome assembly GCA_025175665.1 of Cinchona pubescens. NCBI lineage: Eukaryota > Viridiplantae > Streptophyta > Magnoliopsida > Gentianales > Rubiaceae > Cinchona > Cinchona pubescens. The sequence goes on from JANKKI010000118.1 coordinate 2,679,283, forward strand.
AAGAATAGAGAAGAAAAGAAGAGCAACACCCAAAAAAAATAGAGGATAGAGTGAAGAGGCAGATAACTGCTCTACCTAAACACTAAATGGCTGGGTGGGTAGATGCAGAAGGAAGTTGGGCAGAATAGATGGAGGATTGAGAGGTTCAGAAATAGAGGGGGTCAAGAGAGAGCGGAGAAAAAAGGGTGGCGTAAGCAGCCGAAGTTTTGCTGATTTTATTTTTTTTTCATTCTTTTTTTTCAAATAAAAATGAATTTACGGATTGTGTGAGGGGTAGTGGAGTACTTTTGCATCATGAAGGGAGGTAGGTGTAATTTTTAAAACTTGAAGGGAGCTTCCTGAAATTATCAAAAACCTCAGGGGAGGTTTTTGTAATTAACCTATTTTCAAGCTATTTTTGGTGCCAATTTCCTCTTATATGATCTTCATGTCTTGCATAGCAAATTCCTCAGCTTCCCGAATCCTACGTTCAATCTCTTCTCACTCAACCGACTCTTGTAATTGTTGACCCCGTAAAATTTAGGATATCTAGAATAATATGATTAATAAACACATGACATTAGTCGACTAAGTACACATCCGATTATAATTTTCTCCAAAAAAGTAACTACATCATTCATGCTGATTTCTCATTATTAATTGGTCTAAAGAGTCGATACCTTTGACTTCACATTATGATCTCCCTCCCCACTAAAGAGCCCTCCATGGACTGTAGTGCCAAAAGCAACTACCTCATCTGGATTCAAACGCTTTTTGAACTCCTTCCCATCAAATAGTACTTGAGAAGTTGCTGAACCTTTGGAATCCTAGTACTATTACCGATAGGAACAATTTCATCAATGTCGTGTTTCTCCAAATCAGCATCCTTCATAGCCTTCTTGACCAATGTTGCACATTTCGCGATTCGTAGCGGTACGAGAATAGTATTTTTATAATTCGTAATACGTGGGTAGGTTTAATCACTACGTACTTTCTGATTCACGGTACGATGATAGTATAGTTGTCGTAAGAAATTTTAGTATAAATATCATGTATACAAATAAGTTATTACTTAATCATATTAGAATTTAAAATATATTACAATTTTAGTTATACTAGAATTTTAGATATATTAGATATTTAAGTTTGTTTGCTTACTTTTCAATAATAGAATTTTGGAACGTTATTATGACCGTATTCTGATACACGAATATATTGTGTTCTGGTACGCTTTACCAATACGAAAATCGAAGGGGGAAGAAACGTATTAAGTAACATTATTTTTGACATGTCCCATTGTCTTTATGAACAAATCCTTGTTCAACATTTTGAAATGACTTCTTTTAAGTGGTTCAGAGAAATCCACCATCAAATAGAGAATCTCAACACGGAACTCATCCTGGCTACTTAAAGCTCTCTTAGCACGCTCACATTCTCTCCTGAGTTTTCCAAGAGTTACGCCATCTTCGCTTATGTCCTTCCCATGTTTCTTCTTAATCAATTCGATAAAGTACTCCATGACCCTTTGATCAAAATCATTGCCTGCACAAAATTCTCGAAGAAAGAAATGCAAATCTATGGTTAATATTTGCATTGCACAAAATTCTCAAAACAATTATAAAGTAGTAATAAGGGTTCTTACCTCCGAGATGATTATCTCCACTTATTGCAAGAATGTCAAAGCAATGGCCATCATCAATGGTCCTCAATATACTAACATCAAACGTTCCACCACCGAGATGAAAGACGAGGATAATCTTTTTGACATCCTTTTCGTCCAAGACATAGGCAGAGGCAACTGCCTTAGGTTCTTCAAGAATTCTTGTAACATTCAATCCTGAAACGTTACAAGGATTCTTGATGCCTTGCTTCTGTGTATCATTAAAGTAAGCTGCAGTTTTTGAAAGAACAAATGGGAGAATTAGAACGTGAACAGTCACTTTTTCAGTCTTCGAAACATCAAGTGAATTTTCCACCCACCGGGAACTGTAACAACACCACCCTTTATTTTCTTTCCAAGGTATGCTTCAGCTGATTCCTTCATTTTTGTAATAACCATAGCACCGATCTCTTCAGGACCGAAGACCTTGATCTCTGCATTTCTAATCTTGACTTCTATACGCTTTCCTCCTTGTTCACAATCTTGTATGGAACGTACTTCATTTCTCTCTGAACTTCATCATCCTCAAATCTAATAAAAGTAGCATTCCATCGATAACAGATTAGGAAATACGACCAAAAAAAAAAAAGTACTACTTTACTATAGTAATCAATGTGTAATAACATGACACAAATGAAGAAGAAATAAATATTACTTCCTGCCAATAAGTCTTTTGATATCAAAGATGATTCTCTCGAGATTAATTGTTGCATGGTTCTTGGCTGTCTCCCCAATCACTATCTCACCACAATAAGTGAAGCCGACCCATGAAGGAGTGGTGCCGTTACCTTGGTCATTTGGTACGACAAGAAGGCATCCATCTTCGTACGCACCAACACATTGTTCCAAGATTTATCCCAATAACTGATCCCACTTTGACTACTTCTACTTTAGCAATGGAGAAAGCAAGTAAACAAAAGAAAAAAAAATCAGTCATCAAAATTAACATGTCAATGTCCAATATTCAGAAACTCCACCTGACATATATCTTTACTGCACCATGTACAAAATGCTTTTACTCCATAAATGAAATTTAGACAATCAAACGCACAAGCGTGAAAACTTGAAATTGCATAATTGTCTCAGTCAGTTAGCTTAGATTAGTTGAATATTTCAAGCCTTACCTCTACTATTACATTCATTTTCTACTCGAGTTTTATAAATAAACGATGGCTTAATGGAATCACGAACCATAGAATTCTCCTATAATAAATATTCAATAAGAGTTTAAAGTAGGTACGGATTAGCCGAAGTTATAGGCTCTTCGGATTACCACGTCATGAATTTTACTCCAGATGAAAGAAATTCACCACGGTTAAAACTTCAAAGAAACCCAAAGTAGTTAAAATTGTTATAGTATATCATTTCAGTTTTCAGTCGTGCCCTAGGGAGAGAAAGATTCACTAGCTTTCTTAGATCTAGGGTTTACCGAGTTAATGTCATGAAGATAATGACAGGGCATAGATTTTAAGTCTCTAGCAAAAGTAAAAAAATATTATTTTCTTTTATTGTCAGAATAAAAAAGGTATGAAACTCAAAACAATTAAGATTTCTAAGATAACAAAATCGTGATTGGATTACCCAAAACAAAAAAAAAAATCTACGGCTTTTTTTTTTTTTTTTTTTGTGTGCCTAATACAACTTTTTTTTTTTTTTTTTTTTTTTCACTTCGAAGGAAAATATATGCAAAAAATCGTTGTGGTCATAAATCATTAATCAGCTAATTTCTAAAATTGTACTCCTTTTCAAAATTATTTTTTTAATGCCAATTTTAAAAGTGATTTCCGAGCGAGTGGATGCGAGTTCCATAATCGTGATTTAAAAAAAAATTATTTTATCAGACCTCGCATTCACTGAATGCGAGGTCTGAAAATTATTTTTGTTAAAAAAAAAATTGACCAAACATTATTGTGGCTTTCATCCAGTACGTTTACATTTTGGGGAAAAAAATTCTTGAGATACCTGATTGTGTTCATCATGTGTTTCTGGGATCATTTCCTTGTCCAAACATGCCAAACACTGAAACATGGCCCTTTGATAATTTCTTCTCTTCAATACGATCCTCCTTCATTTTCTCATTAATAATTATTCTTGCTTTTGATCTGCTTTGGAGTTGGGGGAATTTAATATATTTTGTTTCCCATAGTTTTTTTGTTAATTGGATTTTGATATACTATCAGCAGATGATGAGGTACTGGGATTCCCCTTCAAGACATCATGGATGATGCACAAACCGAGTTTCTGATGCCTATCAACGGATTTATAAAATACAATATATACCTTTTATTGGGTTTTTTTTTTAGCTTTCTTTCTTTTTGGTTTTGCCAAAGATGGTCTCTAGAAGTTTTCATATTCCTCCCTTCCCATACTATTAGAATTTAGAACTGATGATAAGTTACTCGGATTCCCCTTCAAGATAGCATGGGTGATGCACAAACCGAGTTTCTGTTGCAATTTGAACTTATTTAGTAAAAGCAATACATACCTTTTTTATTGGGTTTTTTTGGCTTGCTTTCTTTTGCCAAAGATGGTCGATTTTTTTAAAAAAAAAAAATTTCAGACCTCACATTCACTGAATTCGGGGAATGCGAGTTCCGCTTGCCTGGAAATTTCACTTTTGAAATTGGCATAAAAAAAGAAAAATTTAAAAAATGAGCACAATTTTAGAAATTTTTCTGAATTTGAAGGAATTAGGGAATTTGGAGCCACGTGTTGATAATTTAAGAATAGAATGCCTATGGTGGCTTCATTATTTTTCAGTATGAGAATAATGAGTTTGAAAGTGATGATCCCTAATTTTTGCAGCAGTTTCATAAACTCAATTGGATTTGTTTAGGCACAACAAAAGAAGAGTTCAAGATTTACAAACATTTCACTGGTGACGTCTACTAATGAAGATCCTAATAGTCCATAACTTCGACTAATACATACCTACTTTAAACTCATTCAACAAATACACAAAAAAAATATCTAAAATGGGAAAAGATTAATCAAATTGCAATATCAATATCATGTGAAAAGATGTAATCCGCCTCCGAAGTGTTGGATTCAAAACAAGAAAGAAATTTAAACTATGAAATTAGAAAGAAGTTTTCTGGAAGATTGAATGATTTTATTTCACTCAATATCAAATATTTATACAGAGAAGCACAACTTTTAGTCCTACTTTTAATGCCTGGCTAATGGATTGTTAAAACTAAAAAAAAAAATAAAATCAGGATAATAACTTATTTTATGATTTTTTGCTACTCTTCATGCTGAATTTGTGGAACTAAAATGCTAGATTTTTAACACTCCTCCTTGGCATTTTGTGACAAACACCAATCTTTTGTCTGAGGATTTCAAACCTTTCTTTAGGTAATGCTTTGGTAAGCAAATCTGCAAGCTGATCTTCAAATGAACAATGAACTAGAATCACTTTATTGGATTGTTGAACTTCTCGAATGAAATGAAACTTGATATTTATGTGTTTTGTTTTGCCATGGAAAACAGGATTCTTCGATATTGATACTGTAGAAAGATTATCACATTTGATTTCAGTTGGACCATTTTGTTGACAACCAAGATATGTCAAAAGCTTTCTTAACCAGATTGCTTGATTCACAACAGAGGCAGCAACAATATGAGATTCATCTTCGGCTGTGGATTGTGCTGTTGTTTCTTGCTTCTTTGAGCTCCATGTGAAAATTTTTTAATATATCTACTGCATATTTTTGCTGGCATATAAAAATGCCATTTCTTGATTGCTTCACCTCCATGCCTAAGAAGCATTGCATTAACCCTAGATCTGTCATTTCAAAAACTTGCTTTCAGCTTTGAAGGATTGAATGAAAATAGAATCTCTCCCTGTTACTTACTACTACTTCTTTTGAAACCAATCTGCAATAAATGGCTATCTATTTTGCTATACCAAACTCTTGGAACTTGTTTAAGGCCATAGAAAGCCTTCTTTAACAAATAAACATGATCTTTCTTTCCAGAAACAAAACCCTTAGACTGCTCAACATAAATATTTTCATCAAGAAAACCATTTAAAAATGCAGATTTGACATCAAGTTGGTGGATTTTCCAATTTTTTAATGCAGCAAAGGCAATAATTAATCTGATGGTATCTTACGTAGCAACCAGTGCAAATTGCTGTTTCTTGGTAATCCACTCCTTATTGTTGTGCATATCCCTTTACCACAAGCCTTACCTTGTGTTTGCAGATTAAAACATCGGGATTAAGTTTGGTTTTGAATACCCATTTGACTCCGATCACCTTTTGCATTCCAGGTCTTTCAACAAGTTGCCAAGTTTCATTTTTGTTGATCATATCAATCTCCTCCTGCATTGCTTTTCTCCAAGTTGATGAGGTTTTTGCCTCAGAAAAGTTATTAGGTTCTGAGACGGCAAGATTGCACCTCTAATATATATCTTGCAAAGTTCTCATACCTCTCACAGGTTCCTCATCAAAGGTTTCATCATCTACCATAGTTTGTGACTGATTTGGTTTGTCCTCATGAATTTTAGATTGCACATCCTCAAGACTATCCCAGTTCCAAACTACTATTTCATTAAATTTGACATTCCTTCTCACTTGAATTTTGTTAGTTTTCAAGAAATAAATTATGTATCCCATTTTAATATAGCTGTAACCAACAGATAGATTCTATAAAATTTCCTTTTCTGCTCTACTATCAAGTTTATCTCTTTTCTGCTCAAGAATCTGATGAAGCAGATGCACCCAAATACTCTAAGATGTTGCACAGATGGCTTCACATCATACCAAGCCTCATATGGAGTTTTGTTCTTGAGAATTTTAGTAGGTAGTCTATTTAACAGATACACCGAAATGTTGACAGTTTCAGCCCAGAAATGTTTCGGTAAATTTTTCTCAAGACATCTGGCCATCTCCATCACACACCTATTTTTCGTTTCACTTACACCATTTTGTTGAGGTATATAAGTGATGGTTAGCTGGTGCACAATTCCTTCATCACTACAAAACTTGTCAAATTGGCTAGAGTTGTACTTAGTGCCATTATCAGATCTCAAGGTTTTAATCTTCAAATTGCTTTGGTTTTCAACGTAATTTTTGAATTTTTGAAACATGGCATAAACTTCACTTTTTGCCTTAAGAAAATAAACCCAACACATTCTAGAAAAATCATCAATGAAATCTAGTAGAAAGTATCTGTTACCACTCATTGATGCAACTTTCATGGGGCCACATACACCAATGTGTACAATTTGCGGCCTTTGAGAAGCCCTCCAAGATTGACCTTTTGCAAATGGAAGTTTCACAAGCATCATAATCATGAGGTTTTGAAGTGATTTCAAGCATATTTTGAACAAGATCTTGCCTTCTAAGGTTGGTTAAACTTCTATTGTTGAAGTGCCCAAATCTTTCATGCCATAGATTTGGGTCACTCAAGTTCGCACTTGCATAAGCTTTAGCCTCATTCCAATCCGCTGCAAAACCTTTTCTTTTCATTCTTACACAAAATAGCTTAGTTCCATCAGTATTAAAAATAGAGCAATTATTATCTTTGAACCAAAGAGAATATCCCCTTTTCCATCATTTGCCCAACACTCAGCTAATTTTGACTGAGATCATGTACATAAAATACGTCTGGAATGAGTTTAATACCTGCGGAGGTTTTTACTTCAATAATGAGTTTAATCCACCAAGTCACCGTTTCCAATCCTCACAACTGATCTAAAGCTTTTATCAAGGTCTTTGAATACTGCTGCACTGAATGTCATATGGTTTGTGCATCCGCTGTTAATTAGCCAAGTGTTGATGGTGCCTATGCTGTAGAAATATGAGCCAACAAAGAGTTGCTCCTCCTGAATATCTGATTCAGCTGCTTGTGCTTCTTGAGTTTGTGGAATTTTGTTCTTGAATTTACACACCTTTGCAACATGGCCTAATTGCTTACAATTTCCACATATAGCATCTGATCTCCACCAGCAATATTTCTCTAGATGCTTACTCTTCTTGCAAAACCCGTAGGCTGAGTATTTTTTCTTACCTGTTCGTTCTAAACCACCAAAACCTTCACTTTTTTCTTTGTCTTCTTGTTAAAGTGCTTTTTGCCTTTGTCTCTGAAGAACCCCAGTTATGTTAATCATGTTTTCATGATGACCAAATCATGCTAATGGTTTAAAGACAAGTGTGCAGAAAAACAGGGAGGTTCTTGAAGAACTGCGGACGCAAATGATCGTCCGAACAAAACAATCACACAGAGCTTCGGACGATGGTAATCGTCCGACACAAAGAATTTGAAGCAAGCCTCGGACGAAGAACAGCGTCCGATAAATTTCCAGAAGACTCCTCGGACGAAGAACAGCGTCCGATAAATTTCCAGAAGACTTCGCTTCTATCGGACGCATGTTCGGACGCATCCTCTTGTATACCGATGCTGTCTCAAAGAGAACGGACGCAGTGTCGGACGTCCGAAAGCAGCGGCCGTCCGAAAGGTCCAACGGCTAGTCTGTTCGGACGCACTCTTGCTGGCATCGGCCGTCCGAAAGGTCCAACGGCTAGTTTTCCAGTAGACAGAAAATAGCCGTTGGGAAGTTGTTGAAAGCAGATATTTGGCAACTATAAATACCCCAAGGTCTGAATTAAGTAAATAAAGACTACATTCAATACAAACACTTGTAAGAGCTATTTGAGGAGAAATAGGCTAAAATATTGTGGGTTGTATTGGACGTTTGAGAAGTCTAGCTTTCTTGGCTCAACTAGTGGGAATTAGTGTGAGCAAGAATAGACTAGTGAGTGATCATCAAGTGTAAGAGTGGAGGGATAACAAGTGTACAAAAGTGAGGTTGTAGTGTAAAACCCTTTGGCTCAACTAGAGGAACTTAGTTGGTGCAAGGGTGAGCCTACTTTGTGTACAAGAAGGTTATTGCCTCACCTTCTTTGAAGAGGCACTACTAGTGGATGTACTCCAAACTTGAGAAGCTTGAGAGTTTGGTTTGATATTCTTTATCTCATTCTTATTTGTTCTTTAAGCTTAAACTGTTGAATATCTATTATATTCATTTGTGCTTAAGTATTCATTTGTTGCATAAAGTTTGAATTTCTATTAAGCACTTAAAAAGGTTGTCTTTAGTGATAACCTAATTCACCCCCCCTCTTAGGTTGCATTTGGGGCCAACAGTCTCCTTGTTGGTTTTGTGCATGAAAGGCATCCTCAATGACTTTGTCTTGCCTTCAAGAAGATTCTTTTCTCTTGTGCTTGTAGAGCATTCATTAGTTCAGCAAGTGTAATTTGTGAGAGATCCTTAGATTCTTCTAGAGAGGAAACCTTTGATTCAAACATTTCTGGAAGTGTCACAAGGACCGTTTCCACAATTCTTCTGTTAGAGAACTCTTCACCAAGTAACTTGATTTTGTTAACAATCAGTGAGATTCTATCAGAACACTTGGTAATTGTTTCATCTTCTTGCATGACGAGAGACTCAAAGTCCATTTTCAAGTTTAAAATCTACATTTGTTTAGTTTTGTCACTGCCTTGATATTCTAATTTGAGCGTGTCCCAAGCTTCTTTGGTTGTCTTACAAGCCATAATTCTTGGGAATATTGAGTCATCTACTGAATTTTGGATAAGCGTCATGGCTTTGAACCTTGAAAAAATTTTCTTCAGAATGAGCTTTAATTTGTGCCATGGTTGGATTATTAGGAAGTTCAGCTATTGGTCTATCTTCAATCACAACTTCTGCGAAAGATCAAATGCTTCCAAGTATGTTTGCATTTTTACTGACCAGATTTGGTAATTTTCACCAATGAAGTCTTTTGGGGCTATCAAGGACATATTGTTTGTTGTCATTTTGAAGTATGGTTTGAAGAAAAGAAAAAAAAAGGTTATGGATTTTTGAAAATCCTTTAGAATCACAGATCCTCTAAGAACACTTGAGGCTCTGATACCACTTGTTGGATTCAAAATAAGAAAGAAATTTAACCTATGAAATTAGAAAGAAATATTTTTGGAGAATTGAATGATTTTATTTCACTCAATAATAGGTAATTATATAGAGAAGCACAAATTCTAGTTCTACTTTTAATGCCTACCTAGTGGATTGTTAAAACTAAAAAAAACAATAAAAATCAGGATAGTAACTTATTCCATGATTTTTTGCTACTCTTCATGCTGAATTTGTGGAACTAAAATGCCAAATTTTCAACACGGAATAAAAAAAAAATGTACTCCGCTCCGAGTAACTTAAATATTTTTGAAGAATATCTCCAGATAAAAAATGTACTCTACGTCTAGGTAAAAAAAAAAAAGTACTTCGTCCAAGCAATTTAAGTACTTTGTCTTCGGGTGAAAAATTTATTCCGTCTCCGAGTAAAAAAAATATACTTCCTTTCGGGTGAAAAATTTACTTTGTATCCGGGTAAAAGATACAACTCCACTTCCGAACAAATTAAGTACTCCGCCTCTGGGTGAAAAACATGCTTGGTCTTCGGGTAAAACTGTACTTCATCTATATGGGCAACTTATATAATACGCATCCAAGTAAAAAATATACTCTGCCTTCGGGTAACTCTGGAAACTTTAGTACTCCACCTTAATGCAATTATGTATGCCGCTTATGCCCAAAAAATGTACTCCAATTCCTGATAAAAAAATATATTTTGTCTCCAAGCAAATTATGTACTCTGTTTTTGGGTGAAAAATGTACTCACCTCTGTCCAAAAAATAAACTCTACTCTAAGGTAAAAAATTTACTCCACGTCATCCCAAATTATATACTCTGAGAAATATTCGAGTCCAATCAACTCCTCCGAGAGTACTAAGGAGCATTCCAAAAATGTTAATACTCATGCCCATTTTTTTAGCTAAGTCCTTACCTTTTCTCACCTCACTTACTCTACTTCACCAACTATGTCTCACCTTACCATACTTATTCAGGTGGTACTCCTTACTTACACGATACCCTCTATCTAAGTGGTACTATCTCGTCAAGTTGTGATCCTCTCCCAAGTGATACATCCTCCTCAAGTGGTGTCTCCCATCAAAGTGTACCACCCTCTCAAGTAGTGACCCCTTCTAAGTGTTACCATCCTGTCAAGTAGTAACCCTCTCAACCCAATTTTTTCTCACCCCAGTGAAATACTTTTCTAAATTTTGAAATTGGCTTCTGTCAATTTTATGGCTCCAGTCGAAATGGGGTAATAATGTTAAAAATTATTAATCTCAACTCAAGAATATCCAACTTGAGAGTGGGAGCAAATGATAATGCCAAAATAATATACCCACTCAAAAAAGATATACGTGTGGCCACAGGCTTGTGCCTACTAGGGACATTTTAGTAATTTTACCTCTATAGCTAAAGTAAACATAAATTGGTTAAATAAATACTTACAAACTCGTGGATCGACCCATCAACACACGTATAAATATTGAAATGACAAGTCTTATTCAATAAATTCACTTTTTCATTTTCATGAGCTCTAATTTTTCTTTGAAATTTTCTCTTTTGTAGAAATATTGGCTTGAGTGTCAAAGTCTATTCTGGGAGACAAAGCCCCGTCTTATCTTTACAGGTGATTCGGCTCAACCTAAATTTTGTACTATTCCGTACTTATTACTTACTCTTATTGGAAAATTGTATCAACAAAAGTTCAGCCTCAAAATGTAAAGGAATTGTAACTAGATTGAGTTATGTTAGAAACTGGTTTTTTGTGGTGATGACCTTTAGCAAGTGACAGAAAATGCCAAGACATTGAATAAACATTAATTAATTGTTGTGAAAGCTCGAAATTGTGTTTCATATGTTTACAGTGTGTTAAAAATAGTGGAAGGATTGCAGCTAAATATAAATACAGAAATTAGAGAGGTAGAAAAGAGAATGACATTTTTGAAACTAGAATAGGAATTGTAGTTTCCTAATTCTCTTCTATTTTCAATTTTGATCAAGTATTCTTGTGTTAGAAATTTGTTGTGTAGGATTAGTTGGTGGTTAATTTGGAAATAGCATATTTGATTGTTCTAAGGTAATAAATGAAAAAAAATAAAAGTAAATATTGTGCTTGTTCTACAGTAATAGATGAAAATGAAAGTAAATATTCGTTTGATAGTGTTTTGAGTTGTTTTATTAGTTAAATATTGTGCTTGTTCTACAGTAATAGATGAAAATGAAAGTAAATATTTTTTTGATGAAGTGTTTTGAGTATGATCTTGTGTTATTGCACATTATTATTTTCTTGTAGTATTTGTTCGTCTTATTCTTAAGAAATATATAGAGTTGGAAGACAATATAATTTATTATCAGACTCCAACTTTATTGCGGGTTATGTCGTATTCTGTTACATGCTGTTTGCATATAATTAATTTCTTTTGTCCTCTAAAATTGAACTGGACCCTGATAGAAATATCACAATTATATTGCGAGTAATTGCGAGTATTTATAAAACTCATCACATTTAGAGTTGTTTAGATTCAAATCTATTACATTTTCATTATTTCTTTGATTAATTTTCAATGTTGTTGAATAGGCTATGATCACAATTCATAAATTCCAATAATAGCAACTATTTCGAGGTTGGATGTTAGGATGACGTCGGGGAAGATTCCTCCAAAATTTCAAAGAAAATCCAAAATGTTAATGGAATTCCAAGATAGCAAAACTTGATGTCTGATGCTCAACCAAAAAAATTACTATCCAGGTAAACTCTTGCTTCATTTGTATTCCCTAAAATTTCACATGCAGAGAGTGGAACCACGTCTTTAATCGTGAACTTGTAGTTTCAAAGCATGTGAGGTTTGTTAGGGATGAAATCACCATTTAAAAGTATAAATAAAGATAATTTCTATCCTTGTCCTCTTTATTTTGTTTATGCGATATTACTTATTTATAAAATATGTGAGTGTACCTTATATTTCATCTATATGCCTATGTGCTACAAATATACAACTGTGTAACAAGTGTATGGTATGTGTTATATCTAAGTATTTAAAATAATTTTGTAACATATTTCAAATACTTAATCCAATTCATTTCTGTAAAAGTTTTCCACATACATGATAAACTCATACATATATTACTTCTTAGTTATTTTTATGTTACATTTTGTATTAATGTATAATATTTTTTTTGAAAGAGACATTTCCTTGTATGACTTGCCATCCTAATTCTAATTTTTACTTAATTACGAAATGTACTTGAAACTTTAATTAGAAAATTACACACTTCACCCTTATTGTCTCTTCCCTCGGGGTATATTAATTAAATTGAGCACATATTTGTACATTCAATCTCCACTACACTCCACCGACTCTACCCTTGTTTAGTCTAATTGTTGATCCATAAAATTTAGAATATCTAAAATAATCTGATCAATAAACACAATACATTAGTTGACTAATTGCACATTCAATTATAATTTAACTAAATTACATCATTCATATTGATTCCTCATTATTAGTTTAAAGAGTCGAAAGGGAATAATACCTTTGATTCCACGATGATCTTCCCACTCAAGATCCCTCCAAAGACTGTAGTGCCCAAAGCAACTATCTCATCAGGATTCAAACCTTTTTTTAAATCCTTCCGATCAAAATAATCCTTGAGAAGTTGCTGAACCTTTGGAATACAATTTCACCGATGTCGTATTTCTCCAAATCGACATCCTTCATGGCCTTATTGACATGTCCCATTGTCTTTACGAATAAACCATTCTTCAACATTTCAAAGTGATTTCTTGTAGGTGGTTTAGAGAAATCCACCTTATCGAACACAGACCCAATCTCAACACAGATCTCATCTTGGCTAATCAAAATTCTTTTAGCACGCTCATTGAATTCATTCTCTCAATTTTACAAGAATTATGTCATCCCGATGTCCTTCCCATGCTTCTTATTAATCAGTTCGATAAAGTACGACCCTTTGATCAAAATCCTCACCTGCACAAAATTCTTAAAATAATTATAAAGTAGTAAAAGGAAGCACCATCATCAATGTTCCACCACTGAATTGGAAGGCAAGGATATTCTTTTTGACATCCTTTTCGTCCAAGCCATAGGCTATGGCAACTGCGTTAAGTTCGTCAAGAATTCTTGCAGCATTCAATCCATCAATATTACCAACATTCTTGACACCTTGCCTCTATGCATCATTAAAGTAAGCTGCAGTTTTCAAAACAATAAATAGAAGAATTAGAACATGAAAAGCCATACTTTTAGTCCTTGAAACATTAAGTCAATTTTCTACCTACCAGGGCCCTTTCCAAAAGATATGCTTCAGCTGTTTCCTTCATTTTTTGTAAGAGCAAAATGTAAAAATAGTCACTAAACCATTAGTTTGTCGGTGTGCTCTTATTGTAACAACCATTGCACCGATTTCTTCAAAACTGAAAACTTTAATCTTTTCATTTCTGATGGTTTTCCATTCTCGTTCACAATGAGCACCTTATTTTTCTTTGAACTTTATTATCCTCAAATCTAATAAATGTAGCACGATAACACAATCAGTGAATAACAAAAAGCAATTCTTTACTACACGAATCCATGTGTAATAACATGAAAAGAATGAGGAAGAAATAAATATTACTTTCTGCTAATAAGTCTTTTGAAATCAAGGATGGCTCTCTCGGGATTAATTATTGCCCGGTTCTTGGCTGTCTCACCAATTAATATCTCACCATCATCAGTGAAGCCGACCAAAAAGGAGAGGTACCGTTGCCTTGATCATTTAGTATGATAACAAGGCATCTATCTTTGTATGCACCAACACAAGAATGAGTTGTTCCAAGATTTATCCCAATTTGAATACTTCTTTTTTTGGTTATGGAGAATTCAAATAAACTTGCTAGTTTAAAAAATCAGTCATCAAAATTAACATGTTAATATTCATTATTTAGAAACTCCAAATGACATATATCTTTACTGAACCATGTACAAAATGATTTTACTCCATAAATGAAATTTAGCCAGTCAAACACACAACAAACTTGGAATTGCATAATTGTCGTAGTCAGTCAGATTAGACTAGTTGAATATTTCAAGTCTTACACATACTATTACATTCATCTTCCACTCAATTTTTATAACTCACAATAATATATAGTAATAAAAATATTTATGATTAGTTAAGGTACAATACAGTAACACTATGTGCTTTATATGTTTTATACCGTATAAGTTTTAAATACAATATATGATATCGTAAGAGGATCGCGAATCATAGAATTTTCCTATAATAAACATTCAAGAAATGCGCATAAAAACATAAATGAAGAAAGGAAAAGATTAATCAAATTACAACATCATTAGTCCTCCAACTATTTCATTAAAATTAGAATGGTCCATCAACTTTAATTTTAGCCAAATCTGTCCTTGAACTAAATATTTGTATCTAATTTGATCTCTAAATGACGGTTCCACCCAAAATATAATTTTTTTGAATTTTGACCGGTATTAACTAGGGGCATAACCTTCAAATTATCTAGTCGTATAATTTTTATTTTTTTAAAATCACCTTATTAGTCCTCCAAAATTTTTATTAAAACTAAAATGGTCCTCCAACTTTTATTTTAGCTGCATTAGTTCTTGAACTAAATATTCATATCTAATTTGGTCCCCAAATAACAATTCCACCCAAAATATAAATTTATTGCATTTTAACTGGTATTGACTAAGGTTATAACTATCAAATCATTTGCTTCTATGATTTTTATTTTAAAAATAGTTTTAGACTGTATAATAAAAAAATAATATATTACATAGATTAATGATGGTCTAAAGGGTTAAGTGCTTGAAATTTTATTTTGTTGTTAATGCAGGATTAATATAAACTGCCATGCTATATTCATTTTCAACATTTTCTAACTTATCTTTCTCCCTACACCAATGCACCACCAATGCTACCCCTCTACCCTCCACTAGTGAAACCTACCCATTCCCTCCTATCTGCCTCTACCATTTCTTTCTTCTCCATCCCCCGACTCTATTTCTCACTGTCCCCACCCTTCTATTATAATTATCACTAATTCCTACCCCTCTCAAACCCATCCCCTTTGCTATTACGGCCACCATCCTCCTTTTCCATCACCCTCTCTCTCTTCCTCTTGTCCCTACCTTTCTGTGGTAACTATCACCACTTCATCTCCTTCCTATTTCCTATCTCCTCCACTTTCAGTAGCCGGACTTATCTTTACAACCTCCATTTATTCTTTTCAAAGCACATCTATATTGATGATTTCTTTAAAATCTTATATGTAACTAACAATTTCCTCACAAAACGCTACTTGATTTCTTCCTCCTCCTCTTCTTCCCCCATTTCTGGTATTGTGAGCTCAACAACAAGGATGTACTTATCTTCCAGGGACATAACTCGACAAATTACTTTTGAAATTGGAGATAAAATCAAAATTATCTATGATTTGCAAAAGCTATCATATTAGTATCATCAAACTCCTCGGTGTTTTTATTTCTAACAATCATAAGACTAAATGATTTGATGATTATGTCCCTAATCAACACTAATTAAATTAAAAAAATCTTTATGTTTTGGCTATAGTCACCATTTAAGGATCAAATTGAATACAAATATTTAGTTCATGGACAAATTCGGCTAAGATTAAAGTTGGGAGACCATTTTAGTTTTAGTGAAATAGTTAGAGGACTGATGAGGTGATTTTTAAAAAATGAAAATTCATAAGACCAGATGATTTAACAGTTATACTTCTAGTCAACATCAGTCAAAATTAAAAAAAAAATATGTTTTAGGCAGAATTGCCATTTATGGATCAAATTAGATATAAATATTTAGTTTATGAATTAATCCAGCTAAAATTAAAGTTGAAGGACTATTATGATTTTAATGAAATAATTGGTCAAAAAGGACTAATGATGTAATTTCCTCTTTTACACAGTAGCATCACTTTTTGGAAATTAGCTTTTCTTGTTGGTAAGAACTTATTGAATTTTACTAATGTGTTTTGTATTGAGAAGTTTCAATGATAGTGTTTTTTACGGTGTATTGTAGACGATCCAAGCTTACTCTTTTAAAGGGTTACATAGTACATCATCGTCATGATCATGACCACTGAACTCAAGACTTGTTCATTCTCCTGTGGCTTGATTGAATCTAGTAAAAGCATATGTAAATAAGAGCATGAGATATAAAAGTGTAGCTTAAATAGTAAGATTATATTTTTTTTATGAACTAAATTATGAATTCGAGTTATCAAGGATAGGTGAGAAGATTCACTGTAAATCTTTAAAAAAATTAATAAAATAAATAAAAGCGCTAGTTAGTGTGTTTCCAAAGTCTGATATTTGTAAATCCCCTACTTTTGTAACACCCTTTAGAAAGAAGAAATGCAAGAAATTTTGATCTTTTTTTAGACTAGAGTTTACGGATTACCGTTATTTGCTATCTCCCTACGCTGCTAATTTAAGCAATGTTATGTTGCCTTTTATTGATTGATACCTCAGTTACATTGATCTTTACATGATCCTAAGAAATGAGTTTGTTTACTCATTACAATTTTCGTTTAACTTTTTTTTTTTTTTTGACTTTTATTTCTTAGCTAGTCTAGAATCAATATGGTGTTTATCTCATTATTCAATCAAATCATAAAGTTTTTTTTCCTCGACAATTTAATCGTGTATCCATAAATTTGGTTAATGATTTATTTTTTTTTTAGAAGGAAAGTTCTGGATGAATCTACTAGTAGATCATCTGAATTCTCAAGTTTCAACCCTAGGAACATAATAATAACATATTTTCAGGGCAAATTACCAGATACTCCCACACATTGTATATTTGAAACCCACCTAATAATGCCTCCTTCTTCTGCTTAGGGCTGTTTACAATTTGGCTTAATGGAAGAATTCGACTGAACTAAATTACAAGTTTAGATTTTAGAATTTAGTTAAACCAAATAAAAAATCAAACAAAAATTTTTGGGTTTTATGCTTTGGATGTGATTATTGAAAATTAATACCGAATAACCAAACTTTAAATCCCACTCCAGCTCCACCTCTAATGCTCCTCTCGACTTGAAGTCTCTCACCTTAAACTTGTTCCGTGAAATTTATTTTCAAAACAAGGTTCCCAGAATTCGAAGAATCAGACCAGACTTTCGCTTATTACTTTTAATTTTTGGCAAATATTCTATATTTCCATTATTTCGCACTTTGATATTGCTTTTAGGTTTGAGGTTTAATTTCATTACTTTTATGTTTTAGTTTTATTAGTTTGATTATTGGTCTTAGTTTTATTAGTTCTATATTAAGATTTATACTTCATTTTTTAAATTAATTACTAAATTTTGGACAATCGAATAAACAAAACTGAAACCAAAAAAGAATTGGTTAACTAACAAATAGAATAAAAGTTTGGTTTGGATGTGTATATTGATTTAGGTGTTCTTGCACTAGAAACTAAAAAAAATTGAGTTTTTTTAACCGAAAACTGGCCAATGAACATCCCTACTTGTACTTCGTGAGGATGTGCAACCACTAACTTTTCATTAAAACTAACAATCAAACAAAAAAATAAAAGTGAAAATTTTCATTAAGAACTTTAAAAAATGACATATTACTAGGGATGTTCAAACCCAACTTAACCCATAAATCCAACCAAACCCAAATGAATTTGGGGCTAATTGGGTTGGGTTATCGAGTTTCGGATTATTTAGGTTAGGTTACTCAAGTTTGATTGGGCAGGGTTGGGTTTAATCTTTCAAAATCCAACCCAATTTGATAACCCAATAAAGTTTAATTATACTTTTTTTTTTAAATTTTAATTTTGTCCTAATTATTTCATCTAATTTATAATTTTTCCTTTTCATTTTTAAAAAAACATCTAATTTATAATATTGTATATTTTTTCCCTTTAATTATTAACCTAATTATTTTATAAATTTTAACTAAACATATACTATATTTTTATGGACAATCTTACAATTTTAGATTTTTAAAATTTTTTTTATTAATTTGATTTTTAACGCAAATAACTCGAAAACCTAAGTAACCTGCCCAACTAATATATACTTAGGTTGCTATATTTGTTGGCTTGGGTTTTATTTTTTTGAAACAAAAACCCGAAAATCTAAACCCAAAACCTACCAACCCAAAAATCAAACCCATGAACACCCTACATATTACCATTAAACCCAAATATTATTTTACCTATTATTTTTTCTTTTAGTTTTATTTTCTCTTTTCTACACTTTTTATTTCTCATTCTTTCATGTAAAATTATTTCCACGAATTCAATAAATCTTGGAAACAAAAATAAGAAATTTTGTTCGAGAAAAAAATTTTAGTGTTGAAATATTTCCCAAAAAATAGAGATTCTATTTATTTTTTTTATATAAATTTTAGCATATGAGATACCTAGCATACTATAACTTGTTAAAATACAAATATTCTTTTAAAAAAATTGGAGAATAAATAAAAATATGTTTTTTTGATAAATTTCAACACCAAAATTTTTCTGAAAAATATCTCTTATTTATTTTTCCAAGTTTCAACAGTGTTATGAAGTATCCATGATATGCTAAAACTTGGAATTTGAAATAAAAGTTGTTTTTCTAGAAAAATTCTCAGTGCCAAAATTTCTCAAATAAAAGACACTCAAAATTTTTTTTTTGAAAGTGTGGGTAATGTGTTAAACTTCATGGAAAATTCAACATGGAAACTTTTTTCCGAACATAAATAAAATCTTTATCTATATTTCCAATATTTAGTATATTCATGCAAATAGTTATACACTAGTTTGCAAACCCATGCATAAGCATGAGTATATTTATTTCAGAAGTGAAAAAATAAAAATGTTAACTTTATCTAAATTTCATTCTATTTTATAAGTGTTTCCTAATGAATAACATTGCATTAGCAATGTGGATTGTTCAAATTAATGCTGTATAGGTATAGAATTTTATTTTTATTGTTTTTCCCGAATAAAATAGTGATTCCTAGCAATTTCTCAAGAAACCAAAAAAAATACAACTTTAATTATACACAAAAGGCACATTTTGTATCCATTAAACAATTGAAAAAATATTGACAACAAAAAAATACCTGAAAATATTATTTTTTATTCATACTTTTAATAGCTCTTGCCTATAATATATACTTGAATTACTCGCATACTAACATTCAAATATTCATAAAACTGAAAAGAAAAGAAAGAGAGAATCAATAAATGGATAGACAAAGAAAATATAAAAATATAACAAAAAAAATACTTAATGTCTATCAACTTTCTTTTACAGTTATTTGTTACAAAAAAAATTTTGGGAAGGACGAAATATCAAAGGAAAGTAATCAAATAAACTACATAAATACAGACAAACAAATACATGTGCATATGGAATACAAACCTATTCTAATATGCTCGAATATCTCTCCTTGAGTCGATATCTGGGCTCCTTCATATTTTTCATTTTTTTTCAAAATTTAAATTTGGGTGCTCTAAATGTGTGTGTATATTTACACTTTGCCACCTCTAAAATCCATAACTATTCATAAAGTAGTTTAACTTCTATATAATATGACTTTTCAAATATAATGATACATCTCATTGCATCACAATTTAACCATAATAAAAGTCGTAACTATTCATAAAATAGTTTAATTTGCATATGATATGACTTTTTAAATAGAATGTCCCATCTCATTTTATTAAAATTTCATTACATTGAAGCGTCTAGTAATGCCACATAACAGCCTCCAAACATTGAAGGCATCAATTTTAGTATATTATATGTAGATATATAAATATAGATGAGGAAAGAGTTAAAAAAAAACAGAGAAAAAAAAGAAGTAGAAGAATAGGAAAGAGAAAAGAAAAAGAAATAGATAAAATAATATTTGTCTTAATGTCAAAATAGTAATTTTTTGAATTTTTAATGGAATTTTTACCTTTAGATAAAATTGAAAAGCTAATACACATGATTGCATCTTTTCCGGAAAATACAAGGAGATTTAAGATATTAGGTAGGTATAAAAAATATAGGGGAATCATGTGTCTAATCGCTAAAATACGGGACTAAGGTAATTTTTCTTATTTTCTATATAAGACTTTTTTTTTTTAGGAAGACTTTTCTGTAGATATAGAGATTTTGGGTT